>JANUYF010000008.1:13473668-13988668 GCA_026167975.1 Phrynosoma blainvillii
CATTGTGCTTCCTTTTCCTAGGTCATCACACGACGTCACAGAGAAACCCCGCCCATCCCCGTCGCATCCCCGTCCCATTGCGCTTCCTTTTCCTGGGTCATCACATGACGTTGCAGAGAAACCCCGCCCATTCCCGTCGCATCCCCATCCCAATGCGGCATCATGCTGCATCATCCGGCATCATCCTCGTTCTTTTTAATTCCAGTTGTAAATGGGAATTACATTTCCCGCGACCGGAATGATACCGGAATGATGCTGCTTTCTGTATAAGGAAGCGCAATGGGACGGGGATGGCATTGTTTCAGACCCCGTGTGATAAGGTCCATAGACATAATTGTCCCTTCTAATAAAAAAGACAGAGACAGCATTTGCAGACCTGAAGCCCCATGAATCCTTTCATACTACACCATTGTAGCACTATGATTCCAGTTTAACTGTCATGGCAATGGAATCCTGGGGTTTGTAGTTTGATGAGGCACTAGAGCTCTCTAGTTGAAAATTCTAAATTTCCCTCCCAAAATTGCAAATCCTAAAATTCTATCAAATGGAGACAAGGCACTATAAATGAAATCATAGTGTTGTAACTGTAGTGTTAAAGGACCCATGGTGCTTCAACCCTGAACATTCTGGGTCAACTATGCCAAAGCCTTCAAGAATTAATATCAGAGTCTTAACTACCAGACACATAATTCATAGGGGTCAGATCAAGGAGCCATTGGTGGCTAGTGGATCCAATGCCAGTGAACTCATTCTAGAGTTTAGGCTGAATCTAATCAGAGCTAGCCAAGATGAAGCCTTGGCACTTTGGATTGCTTCTTTAGCATTCAGGCTGAAACCTAGAGCAGATTCACTGCCCCATTGACATGGAAGCCATCAACCATGACTGCAAGGATGAGAATCCCACCATGTTGGGCCCTAAAACCTCTACACAGACTACATTATATTGTTGCTTTAGCTGCCTTTTCCACCTAATTCTGGTTCATGTATCTGGATATCTGATGCACACTATTAGGAATGAGATGAAGATAGAAGAGTCTGGAGACCAGGATTCAATTCCCAGCTTGGCTGTGAAACTGACTGGGTGACCCTGGACAAGTCACACACTCTCAGCCTCAGGGGAAGGCAATGGCAAACCTCTGAACAAATATTACCAAGAAACCCCCATAATAGGGTTGCCTTAGGGTCACCATAAATTGGAAATGACTTGAAGGCACCCAACAACAAAGAAGAATCTAGGAAAAGTAATATTTGTGAAGGTTCAATGAAGTTATATACATTGAATGAGCAGCAAAACAACATCTTTCAAAAAATAGCTTCCTGACACAGCTGAGTACAGTGTACAAGACTTCTTACAAGAGCCAGGAATTTCTATTTAGGGTCTTAGCAATGGAAACCCACTAAACCCCACTCTCTTCACCAGTGAAAAAGTGTACAAGGCAAGGGAATTGGTAGTCTTCTCTATTAGATAGAAATGACATTATAAGGGATATCAGGAGATTTCCCAACTACATATTCCAGCTCAGCAGGGATCAGATAACACAAGGAGCCTTTCAAGAGAATCAAGACTGAGCTTTTGAAGCTGCTCACTATTGCCTGACAGGATACAGACTAAGCTAACTGCCTGCCTATGGAATCAGTCCCTTCCCAACACAGCAAGATCCAACCAAGAGCCTGTACAGACCAGCCCAAAGGGCTGGCCTGCAGGTGGAGTCAGGGCATGGTGACCACACGCTGGCTGTCCCAACGCAGCCCCCATGCCATCCTCATGCTGCCCACCCAAACAGATGGCAGGTGGCATCATGGCACTCCCTTGTTGCAGCATTTAGACATGATGCACCAAGGGAGCTCAGAAAAGCCGCTGCTGTGGCAGCAAGGACAGGTGTTTGCCACTCTAAAAAGGAGCGGCATTTACCAGCTCTTTTTGGAGTAGCAAAATGCCAGATTGGGGCACGACATGCACTTTTAGACCCTTAGGGTTCATCTGTAGAGTCCCTAAGGGCCTAAGCAGACGACTAAAACAGTCGTCTTGGAGGCCCAGAAGAGGAGGAGCCACCGCACGCGCGGCGGCCCTTCCTCTTCCTGAGGTCGCCCTGAGCGCTTCCGGGCCACCGCACGCCGGACGCGTTCAGGGCGACCTCCCTCCACAGCGTCCGGACGCGCTGTGGAGGATAAGTCGCAAAAAGGGCGCCCGCCGCTTTTAGGGCGCTCTTTTTGCGACTTATGAAAGGAGTGCCTTTTTGGCGCTCCTTTCAGGGTCGCCGGGGAGGCGCCGCGGTGAGGCTGCCATAGCCCCGCGGCGCTCCGGACCAGGGCGCTCCAAACGCCCTGGTCTGCATCCCCCCTTTGTCTCTCCAGTCCCTCAAAAAAAAAAAAAAAAAAAAAAAAAAAGGCAAACTCAAGACTTCTTACAAGGCAGTATTATGTTCCTATATTTGCATGGATGGAGATTTCCAGCTTCTGAAAGCTGGGTGACAGATTGAATTTCAACAGGTCAATTTTTTCCCCCTTTCCTAGAGAGTTGATCAATGAAGCCTGCCAGAAAATGGTACCTATTTGCAAGGAGTTCCTTCAACTTCAAAACAACTCAGACCATTTACAGATTGGCTTCCTCTGGAGTAGGGGTAGGCAACCTTTCCCCTTTAAGGGCCGAGGGACTTCAGCTCCCAGAAGCCTCAGCCATGTTGGCCAATAGTCCCATGTTGGCCAATAGTTCCTGGGATTCTGGGAGCTGAAATCCCTCGGCCCTTAAAGGGGAAAAGTTACCTACCCCTGCGAAATACATGGCATTCAGAGTACAGGGACAGATGAAACTTAACTACCCAGCTAACTCTTGCAGCAGTTCTGTTTTTGTGGGCCAGATACATGGCTAAAAACCCAGGTTCCATTCCTGGTTTCTCCAGATTAATGTTATAGAGGCACTAGAAAAGGCACCTCTCATCAAGAGCTTGGATATTGTAGTTGCTGTACTGAACTAAACAAAACAGGGCTTGTTGGAACAAAGGTTTGGACAATGTAAAGCAGCTCTTTACTTATCCCCCAATTACCCTACTGTAAAACAAGATTTAACTAGCATTATCTGTGGGGCAGCACCTTATAATAGCTTCCATTCCCAAAGCATCCACAGTTCTCCATAGTGACACAGCCAAGACCATCAAAGAAGAATCCATCATCACACTGGCAACCCTCTGTGCAAGTCTCAGGGCATATGCTGGAGTCAGTGATCCCCGCACAATCAGCAGAGCACAAATCAGCACAAATTTCATAGTGGCTGTTCAAAGGGCAGCTCAGAGCTACAAAAGAGAGAGGTTTGAAAAAAGACACACAATCAGTGGAAAAGATCTTCAGGTAGCAAGCTTTGTGCCTATCTCAGTCTTTCAGCTAAATGTCTTCCATGGGTCTTCTTAGGGATGTACAAATTTATCCATTTCATTTTTTTAGTCGAGTTTCTCATAATCCTAACAGCATTCTGTTCCACTTTGGTTTCATATTAGCTTGTTGTGAAACCTTTTCTTCCCATGCATATGGAAATCTCTAGGTGTAGGTTGACACACACTCTATACAATATGTATGTAGTTTGTACCCATTTTTCCAATTGACTAAAGCATACCTGTGCACCCATTTCAAATGTACACATAATCTTGTGTACATTTTCTTTGCTGAAACTTTAAAGCACACTTTATTTAAAAAGCACTTTTTAAAAAGAACGTTCAAAGCATTTAAATCTGGAATTCAGAATTATGGTACTCACGGCAGAACGATGGGCTCCTCCAAGGTTGAATGGGGAGCTTGGCCTCTTGGCAGGCAGACACATAGCTCTGGATGCTTTGGCACAAAACCAGGCTGTCTCCATTGCCCAAGCAAAGATCATAGATGCAATCACTGAAATATACACTGGGGTCCACCTTGCTGTGGCAAGCTCTGAAGGGGCCATCAGGTGCAATAAGGATCCCACAATAGTTGCGCTGCTTGAAAATGTCCTTCTTCATTTCCTCACAGACTGGGCAATTGCTTCCAGAGCATACATCTGTGCAGGCCCCAGTAGCCCCAGGGACTGGAACTTTCCAGGCAGCCCCAAATGCAGCTACATCAGAGGCTGTCCTGCCATTGGGGAGGAGGAATACATCATCTTTTCGCCCATTGTAGTTCCCACACAGGCCTTGTATCTTGCCCTGGTAAGTGCTTGGGATGGTGACTGTCACACGGTAAACCAAGTCATAGCTCACAGTGAGTTCAAAGTCAGTTTGGATCAAGATTTTATTGCCATGATGATAGACTCTGAGATGTCCTTCAGAAAGGATTATGGGAAGGGACTGGAATACACCATTCACCTGGAAGGAGGAGGACGAGTGGAGGGGAGAAGATTAGCAGGGCAAGCATGGATGTTCAAGGATCACAAAACTGGACCCAAGGATAATTGATCTCTGGCTGTACCCATCATGAGCATTTTCCCCACAGCCACTCTACACAGCTTGGTCAACCCAAGTTGATATTTTCAATGGATTTGAAAATAACCTTAAGGAAAATCTCTGTGATGGTAAAACATGCCCACCACTTGAGTCAACATATCTTAAAAAGACTGTCGGAAAGTGGGTTCTTGGATACTGGTGTACTTGGATATATCCATCCAGAAGACAAAGCATACAAATTCAAAGTATACATTGGCTGGAATCCTGTTGGTTAGCACTAGCTAGAGTAGACCCATTCAATTAACTGTTGAATGGTGAACTGACACACAAGTAAATTAGTGAGTCTACTCTACTCAGGATTAATAATGGAATTTGGGCCATAATATTCCTGGAACCTGATGTTCTCTGGATGCTTGGCTATCCCATGGATCTCCTCCCAAAATATGCTATCTGGATGAAGCCGGAATTCAGCTTGCTCCGGCAGCCATTTAACTTGCTCAGGCGGCCATTTTTCTAATTTGGAATGCTTCTGACTTTGAAAAATGGCTGTCAGAGCCAGTTAAGTCAGACTGGCTGAATTCCGGCTGCATCTGGATGGTGGTTTTGGTGGGGGGGGTGGGGGAATCTGTACGATAGCATACATATGCAGCCTGAATTTTACTTCAATTTGTGTGAGGTAAGTCTCTTTTTTGATGCGATTTAAAGGTAGTGTGATAATCTCCCATGTCTCAGGTTTAGGTCCTAAAATCTTAGGGCCTGGGATAGCCCCAACTTAGCAACTTGAATGTGAAACCTCTAGCCTGTGGACCTGATGTGGCCCAGAGATAATCTAGCCCCTCTCCCTCCCCGCCTCCCCCCACAAGACCCATCCCTCCCAGCTAATATAGGGGGAAGACAATACTTACTATCTCTAATAACTGATTTTAAATACTGAATCGTTCTTGTGCCACTTTAGTCAGTGCTCAGAAGGGAGCAGAAGAGATTTTGAAGCATATAGCACCACTAATGTATTAACTGAGAACCTCCCCCACAGTGGTCAATTGCAAAATTATGCCAGGTATAGTTACAACTCATTCCCCTTCCTCACAGCCTCCCTGTCTTCAGGCTGAATAATCCTGCCACAGCCATTCAGTGGCCAAAGAAGGATGAGAGGAGCTATTAGTCAGCCAGCTCCATTCCGGCAACCATCCACAGGAAGATGATCCCATCCTTCTGGACATCCAGAGGACCTCAAGAGGAGGCCTTTTTCTTCCTGCATGTGGTTGCAGGAACAGAACCAGTGGGCTGTATGAATGGCCTGTGGTCTTTTTAGGACACAGAAAACAGCTTTCTCAATGGCTACTCCCAGGTTGTGAAATTCTCTTCCATGAGCAGTTCCGTTGCCCCCCTACTCTCTCCTGCAGGCAGGCAAAGACCTTTTTATTTAGACAGGTTTTTTGGCTCTTAATTCATGTGGTGAAGGGATTTTTAATGAGGTGTATTGTATATTTATCTTTTTAATTGTGTATTAAATATGTTTTAAACAGTTTTAAATATAATTATTTTTATATAATTGTTTGTTTGTTTGTTTGTTTGTTTTAATTTTTGTAGTAATAGGGGTTTTTGCATACTTGGTTTTAATTGGTTGTAAGTCACTTTGGGTCCTGTGCTGGGTAAAATGCAGGGGAATAAATAGCTAAATATTCATCCTCCTCTGTCTACTACATGGAAGAGCACCCAGCCATAAAAAATAGGCAGTTGTAGCAGATGGAAGAGCTGAATTCTTCCATTTATCATGACTGCAAAAGTTCAATACACAGGTATAACTTTTAAGTGTTCCCATAGATATCACTAACAGGATCTCAGCCAATGTATTTTGCACTGAGTTTTGTATCCCCACCACTCAACCAAACACCCACATTTTGGGGCTAAATAATTTTTTCACAAAAAATTCCTGAGTCTGAAATTTTCAAAAATTCTTATAATCTTCCCCAGCAGGGCAAAAACTTTTAGAATTATTTCTTTTTGCACATGAGGATGAAATAACATCCCTATATGTATGGGACTTTATCAGCTGGACAATACTAAGGAACTGGGACAGTGGGACTTTGGAGCTTATTGCATTCTTAAGTAATTCACCTTACCTGATCTGGCTTAAAATTAAATGCAAGCAGTATCTGGACCCTATCACAAGGGTTTTGCCACCAAAATCACTGCTTAGGGCCATCCTGGGGCCATCCCTGCTCCTGGAGCCACTCTGGTGGCATTTTCTCAAGCCAGAAAACTCCCAGCATCAAAGAGAGCTGTGTTGAGCAGCTCTAGGAGCAGGGATGGCCCTGGGCTACATTTGACTGGCAGTTTCAGCAGCAAAACCCTTGTGATAGGGTCCGGATGCCACCCAAATTTAATTTTAAACCAGATCAAGTAAGGTGAGTTATTTAAGAATGCAATAAACTTCTTTTACAGAGATGTTCATGGAAACAGCAAGAATAGACCCACCATGACTCTTTCCCGAGAAGCCCAGCTGACAGATATCTCCAGGCCATAGACTTGAACCTTGACCAGCTTGTTAAGAGACACAGATGAACCATGTTGACCTGCATTCTGGATCAAGACCTGGAAATCTACCAAATCTTGACTCTTCTTGGCAAGTCCAGCAAAAACGTAGAGACAAGTGCCCTGGAAATTGAAACTCTGGCCATCAAAGGTATGGTAATGAGAGTAACCAATGGCGGAACAAGTGGTGTAGCCTGTTGGGTAGCAATTCTGGATGCCTTTTTCCACCTTGCACTCCTCGCCTTCTTTGCAGCTGGCAGCCTGGCATCTCACTTGTTTGCTCTGGGGGTCACAGACACAGCGTCTTGTGCAGGTGCTGTCTCCCCAGAACTCCTCATTGGGAGTCAAGAGACGATCCTCATAAACACACCCACAGGCATTCAGTGGAATGCATTGCCCAGATTCCAGTACAAAACCCTTGTTACATTGGCAAGTCTCCACACATTGTGAAGAGGAACAGCTGGTGGGCAGAGCTTGGTCATTGCAAGTGGCAGGGCATGCAGATCCACAGAGCTTGTATTGGCTGTTTTCAGGGCAAGACAGAGCTGCAGAAAAATACAACAGAAGTATTATTTCCCCCCATATCTTACTTCTTTTCTCTGATAGCTTCAACGGTAGCAGCAACAGGAGACCCAACAATGGTTCTTCTCTTCATTATATGACATATGAAATATAGACATATGAAATCCTCTGGAAATCCTCAGGAAACTACTGCCTACCCTAAGAAATAAATCCCACAGCCTCTCAAGGTTGCTTTTTTTGTTGCTGGAATGCTAAAACATTTAGAAATCCTAATTATAGCCCATGTTTTCCTTTAGCTTAACCTCATTAATTTTTATTATCTCTACCTATTTATCCTTCTATTATTGTATATTTTTATTCTGTCAAGCACACCTTTGCATTTTCTCTCTTTTTCTGCTCTAAGACTTTGCCTTCTGAACCAGGCCTAGTTCCATCTAATTCAGCTCAGAAGTGAGGCATGAAAATAATGGAGGCCTCCTGGATTTTTGCCCAGATACATTTGAAGGCAAACAAACACACATACTACAACTGGATCCCATCTCAGAAGAAAGTCAGGGTATAAATTCAAGGCATAGACACAACTGAGCACAGTAGCCACAGTGGTGTCCCTGCCCAGGGTGTCACCCAGTGTAGGGAGGTGGGCTTCCTGGGAGTAGGGCCAAAAGACCACTCCCCGCCCCTTGCTGCCACAGCACATAGAATGGTACTGCAGCAGTGAGGTGCAGGGTGGGCTCGGCCCTCTCAGCAGCTCCCCTCATGTCTTCTGAGTCCTGTGTTGCCATTGCCACACAGGACCTAGAAAGCAGCCACCTCTCCTCACTTTCCAAGTCCCATGTGGCCATGGCCATGTGGGATCCAGAAAGCAGCCACCCATTCCCCCAGGGTGTACTACCCTACCAGGTGACACATCCCTCTGTGGTGTCACCCAGTGTGGTCTGCATCACTGCAACCCCCAAGTGATGCCACTGGGTAGTCGTCATCATCATCATCATCATCATCATCATCATCATCATCATCATCAAATACATATGTTACAACTGGATCCCATCTCAGGAGAAAGACAGGGTATACATTCAAGACACAGATAAAACTGAACATGGTAGCCATCATCACAAATACCTACCACAAGTTTGGCTAGTCTAATCAAAATAAGAGGTCATTATTAACATTTGTGGTAAAGAGTCAAGGTTGAACTGGACCTAGCAATTCATCAGAGGGCAAAATGATATGGTTTTCATCTAGGGATGTAATTATTCACAAATTTTGTTCTCAAAGGAAGCAACAGGTAAACGTATTGATTTTTCCCCAATGTGAGAAAGTCTTTTAAAACTCCAAGTTTTCAAATACTATTTTGAGTTCAGTACTTGTTACACGAGGTATTTTTTCTCAGAAAAAAGGCTGAAGTTGGAAACTTTTGTTCTGAGCAAAATTCACACTTGGGGGCTTGTGTATAAAACAACATTTCTATGCAAGCAATATCATTTTCTGCACAGAAAACATCTTTTCATACAAATATTATTTTCTGCATAGAAAATGCATTTTGTTGTTTAAGAAAATTGCAAAGTCTTAAAGTGTAAATATTCTTGTTCAGATTTCTCCTCATAAGGGTTTCCTGACATTCAAGAAAAAACATTTTTACTATTTTCCCAATATTTTTAATATTCCTTTTATCCCTGTTTACATCTGCCCACTTGAACAAAATAACCATTGATCTCATTTTTGTTTGCTTTTTTATCCCATGGCATGACAAGATTCCAGTGCATTGTAATGGCATAATACAGTCATTTTACCATTTTAATGGTCATCATCATCATCATCATCATCATCATCATCATCATCAAATTACTTCTACTTACAGCATCCAGTGAGTCTCCTCCAGTCAGATATGACTACACCTTCTCTCTGGCAGGCATCTGCATAGCTCTTCAGTGCTTGACATAAGACCTCTATGTGGCCTTCATAAATATAGAGGTCATAGGCACAGTTTTCCACAAAGATCTCAGGATCAATTACAGAGTGGCACTGACTGAATGGCCCATTCTCTTTTTTGCTGATCCAGCCACAGAAAGGTTCAGCTTTGTATTTGATGAGCATCTCCAGGGTAACTTCCTTGCATTCTCCATGGCAGTCATTCCAGCAGAACTTGTCTCCATCATCTATCTTCCAGCTCTTTCCAAATTCCACAGGGGTTGGGGCCAAGGACTCAGCAGGGGTCTGAAAATCATCAGCTGGATCCCCATTGTAGTTACCACACAGGCCACAAACGTTCTCAGAGAAGCTACTGGAGATCTTCACCAACAGTTGGCTGTTCCAGTCATAGGAGACTCTCAGGGCGAAATCTGTCTCAATGAAGATAGAGGTCCCACTCTGATACAACTGCAGTTTCCCCTCATGTAGGGAGATGGGCAGCCTGGACCACTGGTTATTCACCTGGTGCAAGAAACATGATTGCTAAAAATGTACCACTGATGTCTTAAGTACTTACATTGCTTAAATGCTTAAATGCTTAAATGCTTATACTGTTTATAGACTCAGAGGACTGGGTAGTGACCCAAAGGCCATCAGTACAAGCACCTGCTTTGAAACAAGAGTATACATGAAACAGGAGTATACACTCATTGCCTAGGCAATCCAGGTTGCAGTGTGACACAAGAAAGGACTGAAAGTAGAAATATCAGTTGGCGCAGTCCTTATGAGGCTGTACTACTTCACATCATGGGAAGCAGATCTTTGAAACCTTCCCTTAGAAAACTAGCTGATCCAGGTGAAACATTCCAGTTCAGACCTCATTCTGATCCACTGTCTGAGATACTGCATCCAGGCATGCAGAATGCAACTGACTGCATGCACACTTCCATGCCCTTCCCCTCCCCAACCACTGCTATGGCCATTAAATAGAGGAAGGGAGGCAACTAAACAGCCTCTTCCAGGCTGCAGTTCTCTAAACAGAAGGAAAAGAAATGAGGTTATAATTTCTCTTCCAGGCAGAGAACTGCAGTGAGAATGGAAAACAATCCTGGCTACTTCCTCCCCACCTCACCCTCACTTGGCATTTTAACAGCCATAGCAGCACCTACACTAATGTGGTGGCTTAGCAGTTAAAACACTGAGCCTGATGATTGCAAGATCGGCAGGTCAGCAGTTTGAGGCTCAAGCACCATGATGGTGTGAGCGTCTGTCATTAGTTCCAGCTTCTGCCAACCTAGCAGTTCAAAAGCATGTAAAAGTATAAATAGATAAATAGGTACCACTTTGATGGGAAGATAACAGTGTTCTGTGCAGTCATGCTGACCACATGACCATAGAGATGTCTTTGACAATGCTGGCTCTTCGGCTTAGTAACGGAGATGATAACCACTCCATACAGTTAGGCACAACTTGATAGCCTTGGCAAAGGGGAAACCTTTACCTTTAGCAGCACCTCACAGGCCTTGACAGCTGCCAGAGGGGTTGAATGTCCAAAACAAGACATACATGCATGTAATCTTGATTTATGTTTGGACATCACCAACAAGATTCTGGCCATTGGTTTTCAGAGTTTCTGAAATGGAGGCACAGCATCTCACAAGAATGAGAGAGAGCAGGAAACTAGGAAGCCTATCTATACCTGGGTCACCTGATACCATCCATGTCAGTGAGATTGGTAAAACTACTCCAGGTTTTAATATGAAATTCAAAGGAATTTTCCAAGGAACTCTCCCTGTTTGGGGGGGAGGGGTAGTTTTCATCACCTTGAATAACTTTGTAAAGTTCTGACTAAAATCCAGAGAAGATCCACCAGCCCACTGACATAAACTCAGGCAAAAAAATAAAAAATAAAAAATGCTTCACCCTCTCTCATCTTCATTAATAACATTTGTCATCTTGAGAACACTGTGGTGTTGCTTGGCCACATGCATCCCAGTTTTCATATGTGAAATGCAGTAAGGTATGAAATGTGCAAAATTGCCCCCATACCTCCATGGGGCATGTGGATGCATCCCCCCATTTTTCCTGGATCATGTAGCAAAGAGTGTGACTTTCCATGTCCCTGGAATGGATTAATGAGGATCAAACACCCAACAGTTGCCAACCAGATCTACAGGCATGATTTTAGCACCAGCTCATACAGTTAAGAGTGGAAATTCTTACCCTGACTAAACCATACTCATTTCTGGCCATGCTTATGTCATAGCCATAGACTTGGACCATCACCACTCCAATGTAGGACACACTTTGCCTGCCTCGGTTCTCATTTTTGGCTGCAATGTGAAAGACTGGGAGAGTCGTGTTTGAGCCACATGTCTTGGCCAAGGTATAGGAACAAGTGCCCATGAAATTGAATTTCCGCTTGTCGAAAGTCCAATAATGGGGATCGCCTTGGGCCCAACAGGTGGCAGCAGATTGGGCCACACACACTGGATGGCCATTCATTATGTGGCATCTCTCTTTCGTCCGGCACTGTAGGGAACTGCAGGAAGGCTGAGGCTCAAGCACTGGAAAGACAAGGCACAAAGTTAGTGAAACAGAGTTGGAGGGAGGGAGATATGGAATGGGGCAGAAAGGGAAAGGGAAAAGGGGATGAAGAAGGGATGACCATTGCTGTGAAGGTGAGCAACGTGCAACCCATGTCTGTCTGTGGCCACAATGGCTGTTTATTGTAGTCCCCAAGACCCTTCAGAGTTCAAAAATGCCCTTTAGGGGACAACAAAGTATTTTGATCATGTTCCCCCTGCCAACCATCTTAGGCTCAGCAGAGACCTTTTTCTAAAATAGTAACTGAGTACGAAGAGACCTCTAGTCCCTTCCTGTTGCTGAACCTCTCCTGGACTTAAAATGCCCCAGGAAGCCCATGACCCACAGAGGACATTTGGGAGCATTTTCAGGCAAACAAATTAATTTTTAATTTTTTTGTGTGGTATAGTGCATTGGGAAGGTGAGCTGCTCCAAGGTTTCCTGGGAGGGTAATCCAGCCCCACTACCCTCCCACAGTTGCCTACCCTTGCATAGAGGGAATCTAAACAACAAATAGAAGGTTGGATCAGAATATCATTTCATAGTTTATCATAATTTGGTAGGGTTTGGGTTGGAGATTTAAAAGAAATCACAATTTCTTTTTTATCTGTAACCCAAATCCTACCAAAAGTTAAATTACAAAATGTTATTACAATAATTGCAACACTTTGATATCACAAGCTTTTAATATGTGAGCAAATGGCCCACCTTAATTTTTGCTGGTTAGCCCAAGATGATCAGCATTGCTCACAGACATAGAAGTCCCATCTCCCCCAGAAATAGTGACTTTCTGTTCATTTCATGCTTCAAGCCCAAGACAATGCACAATGGGGTTATTCCATTTTATTTGCACAGCCATCCTAATTCAATTAGATTGAGAAAGAGGGGAATTGGCTGGCCCTAAATCCACCCAGAAATTTTAATGGCTGAACCCTGCCGTTATCTGCTAAATGGGAATTTTATACCTGATCCCTTAATTTAATGATCCCATTACTCACCACTTTGGCAGACTGCCATTGCACCATAGGCATTCCTGTCAGCAATACCAAAAGTTAGCAAGCCAAAAGGGATGTTGGGGTGTGCCATGGAATGAGTACTTCCTTCATTCCCAAGGCTGTACTCGCTCCAAGAATAGTCTGTTCCTGGGATCTCTCTCCAATAGGATATATCCAGTGAGTGTCCATCCATGGTGATCTCATCAGTGGCAGTGGTCTTGGCGATGATGAGTGCATAATTATCAAAACCCACCTGGCTGGCCAAAGAGTAGGATGTGCAATAACTCAACACATCAGGGATACTCAAGAAGAAGGGATCGAAGGTGAGGCGAGAATGGGAACCACCAGTACAAAAGAAAAAGACCTGGATGCCCACATTGGCTGTGATGTAGATCGGATTTGCACGGGTGATTTTCAACTGGAGTACCTGCCCAGCAACCAGATTGTAATTCTTATGCATCCTACTAGACACATAGTTGACTATGGTGTCCTGGGATGCAATTATATATGCAATATCATAGTTCATCTGGAAGGAGATTGGCGGTATAAAGAATTCCCGACCCCAGTTAGACACTGGCTGCAGTTGTTCCACCACGTGGTTGCAATTGGTGTTCATGTGGGCACAGGAGTGCCCACTCAGCACTGCTACTGGGTGCACTGCTCTGATGAAAGTGCCAGACAGATCTTCCCGGCTCTGGAACTGTATGGCTTCATATGGTTGAAGGTCAATATTTAGCACGCTGCCTGCTGGGTAGATACTGTCCTTGAATCTCACGCTACCCTTGAGGTGGATTGCCACTGCAGTGCTATGCTGCCATGCAATAACAGAGAACTCTTTGTATGAGTTGGACAGCTCTCCAGGAGGTGTGAGCACATAGTATTCTTCTCCAAGACTATGGACAGGATAGATAATGGTAGTGTCAGCTGAATTTTTCTTTGAGTTCAGGGCCAATACGGAGATGTCTTGATCCGCTCTCACCAGGACAGTATAGCAGAATTGAACAGTGCCAACAATCTCTACATAAGCTGGTAGCTTGACTGCCACTGTCTGATCCTGGGCAATAACTAAATTGCTCTGAAACTGGGATTTATAGACCGAGACTGTGACAGCAGTGGAGGGTGAGTAGCCAGAGATGAAGAGCTGAAATTTAGTTGGGGGGTAGTCAAGCTTGTAATTTTGCATAAACACTGTGATGAACTCTCGGCCCACAGGAGAGATGGCATGGAGGCCTAGAAAGAATGGAAGAAGCAAGAGACGGGATATAGCATGCACACATGCTTAAAGTTCCTTCTTTTGTAAGTCTGCTAATTAAGAAAAAGTGTTGGTTAGAGAACCTCAGATAAGGTTATATGGTTAATTATGACAGGTGTGGTTCTAAATAGGGATGGATGACTCTGTATGATTTGATTACTAAAATGATTTTTCACACACAAGTTTCTTCTGTTCCATTTCTACATTAATTTAGATGTAAAAAAAATTAAAAATATTTTTTTTAAAAAATGCATGACAATTGGTATGCATTCTTGTGCACTTTATCATATGCATGAAAACATATACATGATTTTGCACATATTTTTTTCCTTATTCAGGGTGGGCCACAGCAGTGGCTCCAGGGAGTAATTTTCTGCCCCTAATATACTCAAGGGTCCAAAGGGAATGACAAAAAACAAACACAAAATCAAAAGTCCTCTTTCAGACTTAACATAAAAGGTGAATTATCACTTCTGCAGGCTTCCTGAAGAAGCAATTCACCTTTCTTTTTTCTTTTTTGGTGTGTCACAGCCACTGCTGCGGTCAAAAAAGAGACTGGAGGGGCTCAAGACTGTAAAATCAGGCAAGCAACAAAAGGTCACATTTGAATATTAAACTGAAAGTGTTCTTCTTCACACACCTCTCCACTTCAGCAGTAACAACCTCCAAGAAATCACTGTCAGATATGTACAGAGGGTCTCTCCCATGGCCTTATACAGCTCTGAAGGCTCACAACCTCAGCCAGCATATCTTCACAAAGCCACTGGAAGTAGCACATTCCAGCAGGGCCCACTAAAACTGGTGTCAACAATTATCTGGCCCATCTACTCAGTGTTCCCTGATGCTGACAGAATCAGTTCTTCAAATTATCAGTACACAGCTCAAACCTGTGAGCAGGAATGTGGGAGAAGGTGCTTCCTTTTATACAAAATAAAAATACATAGAGTTGTGTTAGTCTTTTGTCTGGAGGAAATAAATTGGAGAACATAATAATTTAGTTGGCCACTGATGAGGACTGACAGTTGAAACGTGCCTGGCCTCTTTTTGTATGAAGATCTGCCATTTATTTCCCTTTGATTATTGACTTATGAGCACTTGTTAGTCTTATGGGCATCCTCTTATGTTGATACTTATACAGTAGGACTCTATAGTGTTAATATGAACAAATGATTATTTCATAGATTTATTGTACAGTGGCCTTCTGGAATCCACTGTGGTATGGTTCCTGGATACTACACCCACCCCTGTGGATACCAAAATCTGTGGATGTTTAAGTCACATTATATACAATTATGTAGTAAAATGATGCCCCTTATACAAACTGATGAACAATTAATGATTTGCTTTTTGAATTTTTTTTTGGAATATTTTTGAGCCATGGTTCGTTGAATCAGTAGATGCAAATGGAAGGCTGACTATATCTTTTAATTATTGTTTTTATTGTTTTACCAAGTTAGTGCTTATAGTTTTCTTTTGTTGTGTTTAACAATAGTAATAATAACAGTATGTTGATACTAATGAATAATTCAGTGAGTTCTTTTTGTAAATTGCAATAGGAATAACAAGTTGGGTTACCAGAGTAATAAGTAAAGTATCTAGTTCCTTTTTTTAAAATAAAAAAGTAACATTTCGAGTTGTGTGCTGCTTCCTCTCTTCCAGATTATGCTACTCTTCCCAAGTATCCTCAGAAATAGGAGGAGGGTTGCTCTAACATGGTGCCAGTCCAGATCCCAACCGGAAAGTATGAAAGCAGGGGAGAGTTTTCATTTGCAAATATTTCAGGTCGTTCTCATGCGATGGTCATCAAGTTTTAAAAAATGTAGCCATTCACACATGCACATACATACACATCAACAGAATAATATCTGTCAGAACTCCTTTTAGAAAGTCTTTCCCTAAACCAAAACTGGTTGTCTTCTGTCCTTAAAATCCAGATCATCCTAATTAATACCTATTAAATTCATTTAGATCATTCATAGAATCATAGAACTGAAAAGGACCACCAAGAGCATCTAGTCAAATCCCTGTCATGTAGGATGTACAGCTACTTCCAGAGGTGTAGCTAGAAGGGTGGGAAATTAGTTCATTGTCTACCCCCACCCTTAAATAAGAAGGCTTCCTCTCATAAAATTTTCCTTCAGTCTCCTAAATGTCTAGTGCTGCAATAGTTTAAAACTTTAGTTGAGCATTTAGAAATACAGTTCAGGAATTCAAAGAAAAGGACCAAGGGAATGAGATTACAGAAAATATAAGAGTTCCAGAAGTTCATGATTTTAAATGTCTCACTCTCTGAAGTGCTAGAAATTTGGGGACTAAAGGAAAAATTCACTGAGACAGCCCTCCTTTTTCTGCCACTACCACCCCAGCAGTTACATCCCTGACTACTTGAATCAGTAGGTATTTTGCAAGGGGACTGGTAATGGAAGGGAATCAGAAATCAGAAATGTGAAAAAGTAAAGTCTAGTGAAGAACCGGGGCATTTCCAGCAGGCTCTATGATGTGCAGAATTACGTAAAATGTCCATAGGTATGTAATTCTTCACTAAATTTCTCTCTGAAGGAAGCAACAAGTAATTTTAGCAATTTTCTTCCTGCTGCAATAAAGTCTTCAAAAACCATGCAGCTTTCAGAGACTATTAACAAATAAAAACTTATTCTGTGCTAAATTTGTATGTGGTTATTTTACACAGAAAATATCATTTTCTGTACAGGAAACTACCACATGCAGTTCTGCACAGAAAGTATTTCAAGGAAGAACTATTTTACTTCAAATGAGGTTTCCTATACAGAAAATGTTGTTTTCTATGCAAATCATCCACTTATGAATTTTGTGCAGAACGAATCTCCAGTTAAGCATTCTGTATGCAGGAAAGAATATTTCTCTTGATTTATGTACAAAACAACCCCATTTAAATTTTGTGCAAAATAAGTATCAAACTGCAAAGATTCTTGTCAGTCCAGGACTCAACTGTCGAAGTTTCTCAATACTCAAATATTTTTGAATATTATTCTCATTTCTAGTTCATTGATGTCAACAATTTACATTAGATATGGGCAAGTGTGGCAGGTCTGAGCCCCAGTTTTATGCCACAGGGATCCTCCAGTGACAGACTGCAACAAATATTCACCACCAACAGCAGAAATGTCACTTTTTAAAAACCATCCACAAATGGATGCAGAACATGTTTGGAAAATAATTGACGTTATGGCCCGAATCCTTTTGGTTAGCCCCAAATACAGTAGGTCCATTGAATTAGTCACTGAATGGTAAGTCAATACAGAGATTACTCCCATTGATTCAGTGAGTCTACTCTAGTTGAGACAAACAATAGGATTTAAGCCAGTAGAATATTAAGTGGATTCACCCATTCTTAATAAGTAAACACATTTTTTGGCTGGCTTGCTTTCCTTAAGCATAGCAAAAATGCTCATCCTTGCCATTCAATTTCCATTTTTCACAGTGACTATAATTTCCTTGTAGAAAGCATGAGCTTTCTTAGACTAAAGTCTACTTCCTCAGATACATTTGGTGGAGTGGAAACCAGACACAGACCTATATATGCTGTTGGTGTATGAGAATGTCAATTCAAATGCAAAATCCTTTGTGTATAGAAATGACGTGGCAAGTCCAGTTTTAACTATGGTCGTTTGTGAACAAAGGCATTGGGAACTAGCCTTTGTATGTGGAAATGAAGTGGCAAGTCCAGTTTGGTACTGCAAACTAGCCTGTAGGTGAAGAGACTTGATGCGTGACCCCATGAGGATGGGGTCAGATAATGTTGAAATGTATGTAGTGAGCCAGGAAGCCATTATCTTTGTTCAATCCATTGCTGAGGGACTGTAGTCTTTTTTCTTTTTTGTTCATCTATTCTCTTCACCTACAGGCTAGTTTGCAATGCCAAACTGGACTTGCCAATTTATTTCCACACACAAAGGCTAGTTCCCAATGCCTTTGTTCACAAACAACCATTGTTAAAACTGGACTTGCCACTTCATTTCCATACACAAAGGATTTTGAACTTGAATTGACATTCTCACATACCAATGGCATATATAGGTCTGTCTCTGATTTTCCCTCCACCAAATGCATCTGAGGAAGTAGACTTTAGTCTACAAAAGCTCATGTTGCCAACTTGTTACTTTCAGTTAGTCTCAAAAGTGCTACAAGATCTCTCTACATACTGATTCTACATATAACATGGCTATATCTTTGAATTCTATAACTTCGTCAGCATTGACCCAATACCTCACAACTGAGCCCTATATGCAGAAAGATATGACACCTTTGACATTTCATCTAACTTGTAGCAAACCTCATCAAAGACACTAACATTATAGGATTGCTGGAGTAAAAAGTGGAGAAGTTTCTCTGTGCCACAACTTTTAATACTTGGCAAGAGGCAAGTCCAGTTTTAAAGATGGGATTTCAATAGGTGTTGCTTCTCACACTCTGGGTAACATGCAGTGCCTTCAAAAATTCCCTTTTCTACACAACCATTAAAAGTACAGTAGCTTAAAGCTGAGAGCTGAGAGTTGGCATGACGTAGTCATTTTGGATGTTGACTCTAGAAACCAGAGTTCAAATCCCCACTCAGCCAGAGAAATGGAGTGATCTTCTTCCCTCAGAGGAAGGCTAAAGCAAACCCCCTCTAAACAAATCTTGCCAAAAAAACCCCCACCTCATAATAGGTTCACCTTATGGCTTCCATGTGTGAAGCGAGTTGAAGGCACACAACAACCACAAAGCTTAAAGATACAGACAATAGCTGTCTCCAATTTTCAACCTGGCAACCTTATCATCTGTTTTCTTATGGACCTCTTCAACTTTGAGAGTTGAATCTTCTGTCCATTATTCTCCAGGCACATGCCTGGATTTTACATTAAATTATTGTATATACTCCTGTGCCAATGCATCTATGGACATGGGCCCAGGGACAGTTTCCCACTTACCACTGAGGAGGGCCAGCGTCACAGCAATCGGCAGCAGCATATTTGCCCCCATGGCTGTAAAAACAAAAAGAGACAGGGGAACATGAATAAGAAATATGGAGTAGTGATTGGGAGTGAAAGTTTGATATCCCTATATGGCTTAGGTTCAGAATATGTGACAGATTATACCTCTATCTATGAGATTGCCCAGACCTTGAGATTGGCCAGAGAGACCCTTCTTTCACCACCACTACCTTCACAGATATTGTTGATGGAAACACGAGATAGGGCCTTTTTGGTGGCTGCCCTTAGACTTTGGTACACCCTGCTTAGGGCTGTCCTTCCAGCAGCAAGCAAATAATATTTTATTCAGATAGGCTTTTAGAATAATATTTTATTCAGATAGGCTTTTATTCAGATGGCTTTTAAGAAAAGTGCTTAAAGAACAGTTTTAATTGCCTTTTTATCTTTTTTAAGTACATGGTTCTAATTCTTTTAATGTTGTTAATAGTTCGATGCTATTTTAGTGTTGATGTTTTGTACATTTGGAACTATATTGTGATCAACTTAACAACAACAATAATGGAAATGATGGTGAACCTTAAGAGCAAGTCAAGACACAGAACATGAGGCAAACTAGATGCAATTTTAAATGTCTGGATGTGTCTAATGTGGGGTTGGGCAACTTTTGTGTGCCTTCAGATGTTACAGGATCAAGATCCCTCATTTTTAGCTCTTATGACTGGGAATGATGGGAGTTACAGTCCAACATTTTGAGAACCACAAAGATTGGCAACTGGTAGCTCTAATGGCAATGAGATACTGAAGCTGTTTAGTGTTGTACTCAGGACATTAAGATGCTGAAATGTATCCCCCTCCATAGCTTTGGCACCCTTCTTTACCATTCAGAATAAAACCCAGTGCAGTTTCAGAACCCCATTAACATTGCAGTTCCCAGCTGCCAGTGGCCACAAGTTGTTCATCCTTGATTTAACATGTCTTTCTCCACCATCACCTTTCAAAATAGCACCAATGATCATGGCAAAATTCCCCCTCCCCCAGTGAACTCGAATTTGTCCCAGGAAGAAAGCTGTCATTGGTATGAATGAAGGAGGGGAGTAATGAAGCTTAGGCTCTCTGTGTTTGGTTCCTCGTCATAATGCTATAGCATGGCTCAATGTTATATGTGAGCCTCTCTCTCACAACAGCCCATTAAGGAGATTATTGCTTGGGGTTTTGAACTGAATCAAGCCTATCAGGCTGCAGCCACGAGGTGGGATGGAGGCAGGGATTATTGCATGCTAAGTCACCGCCAAATCACTGGCCACCATCAGCCTGGGTCCTAGCTGGACTCAGCTGGCACTTTTTAGAAATTGGAACATTTTCTGGTTTCTAAAAAGCATCGGCTGAGCCTGGCTGGGACGTGGGCTGGTGGTGGCTGGCAATTCAGCGGAGATTTAGTCCCTGCCTCTATCCTGCTTCCTGGCTGCGGCCTGGGAGGCTTGATTCGGTTTTAAACCCCAAGCGATAAGCTCCTAAGTCAGTTGGACTTATTGTCAACTTCAGCTTATAGCAGCCCTATCATCATCTTTTCTTAGCAAGATTTCTTCAGAAGAGGTTTGTCATTGTCTTCCTCTAGGGCAAGGAGAGTGTGTCACCCACCGAGTTTCCATAGCTGAGCAGGGATTCAAACAATTTCAATAAACTGGTTCAGTGAGACTACCTTTGAGTAATTTTTGCATAGTTGTACTTTCACAGTGAAAGATTGGATGCACACTATTGATTGATTATTTTACCCCAAAACAAATGAAAAATATTAATTATACAGGCTAGACAGATCCTATCATGAATAACCTTGGTTTCACAGCATCAGGTACAACAGAGGTGGACAACTGCATCCCTCCTGAGGTTTAGGGCCTGCAATTCCCATCTGCCTTAGCATAGCAAGTGCTGAAGTATGATGGCAAATGTTATATAGTAAAAAAAATCTGGAGGGACACAATTATTCACCCTGATATACAGAATTTGAACATGTAACTCTTTCACAGTCAGCTTTATCCCCTCAGTCAGTTTTTTTTTTAAAAAAACTGGAATAGAAGCAAAGAGTTGTTCTTTCAGATTGCATCTCTCAATGTTGGTGCCTCCAATCCTAAATCCATTGAGGACAGTACCATCAGGGGGAAAGGGACTGTGTATATGACAGTTTTGTTTTAATCTAAATAATACTCATAAATGTTTGCATCCATCCTAAGTCTTTGAGTCAATTCCATTATTGAGTAACAAAAGGTTGCTAGCATTTATAATTCTAATTAGGATAAGAGATTCCTGAGCAGAATTGCCAGGCAATACTGAGCCCAAGCAATGCACCCAGAATCAAACAAAGTTCACTAAGATCAAAATTCAACAGACAGCATTGTATAGCCATCAGATGTTTCAGAGTACAGCATCTGATACTCACTGTTCCTGTATATGAAGATTCTATTTAGCTATCATGGCTAATAGGAACTGCTAGATCCAATGGACTTGGCAAATATATCTTTTTACTTTTTCTAGAAACAAAACAGTACCTCTATTAGGGCTAAAGCATTTTCAGATTAATTGATTTAAAAATCTATTTATAGAGTTCAGGAGAGATTTTTAGAAAGAAAGTAGATCTATTTAAGTGAATATTTCATGCCATCTTTGAAGATGCATCCGCTGATATCTTGTTCTCTCCTGTGCAGAATGCCTCTTCTGAATAAGAAGATACCACCTGCTAGAATCAGTGAAATGTGATTATCTTAAAAACCCCACAAAGTACACTTTCATGATTTTCTTCAGAACTACTGTTTTACTGATAATGTAAATTTATTAAAATATAATTGGTTAAGTCCACTTGACTAAACAATATAGTATATTTGTATAGTGGATAAAGATACTAGAAGAAAGTAAGAGAGCCCTGCAATTTCTGACATTCTCATGCTCATTTTAATAATAATAATAATAATAATAATAATAATAATAATAATAATATGTTTTATTTATAGCCTACCTCTTCCTGCAGATCGACGCAGGTTACAACAATTAGGAATAACAATAAAAATACAATATACAATTAAAACCAGACTGCTAAATAATCCTTACCCCAACCCCCCTCTCAATCATAAAAAAGAAGCAAACTAAAAACAATAACAATATAAAATGAATAGCAATATAAAATATTAATTAAAAGTAAAAGAAATAACAAATTAGCTAAAATTAGAGGTAGTTAGAGGTGAAACATTATCTTTTTGTGGGTAAACTAGGGATATTAATGTCAGTGGGGCAGAGGCTAATCTAGAGGCTAATTTTGTATGCAGTTGCAAATAGAAGTTCACTCACTTACCTGCTGGGGAGCTCTTGACAATCCCAGTGCCAAGACTGCAAAGTTTATATACAAGAGATTACCCACCATGTTAAGGTGGCACATCAGGATGTTTGAGTGTGACAGGCTGAGTAATTCCTTCCTGGAGGAGGGACACTAAACTTGGATCTGGATGAGTGCAAGTTTTGTTCCTCATAGTACAGAGGTGTTTGCAAAGCCTTTAGTTTATTTGATGAGATATCAGTTGACAAGATGCTGTACAGTTAATCCTATTTATTTGAAGTCATTTTTATCCACCAGGGCACCTGTGATGTTGTCCAACCAAAAAGAAACACACACACACACACACACACACCATTTAAAACATTAAATATAGACAAATAAATACCTTTTTAAAACAATTACTTTCAAAATCATTTTTAAATCCACATACCAGTGAACAGCCAGAGCAGCCACCCTGGATTATGGACTCAAAACCATGAGAATATTAGAGTATTACCTGCCATCTAAAAGTTCAGCAGGGTGGAAACAGCTTGTGCTCCCTTGAGAGCTGGTTCCACAGCTGAGGTGTCACTAGAGAGAAAGTCCTATCAAATGTCCTCACCAACCTTATCTCTCAGGGTACTAGGGCATTCAACAGGTCCCCCACTGTTTTTGTAACTCTAGCCCGTGTATGTTTGCTCAGAAGTAAATTCCACATTGTTCCACAGGGTTTGCTCCTTGGCACATTTACAAAGGATTGCAGTCTTAACTGTTTGGTGGAAGGAATAGACTACATAGATCTTTGATAGTACAATTCTATACATATCTACACATAAGTAAATTTTACTGAGTTTACATCCAGAGAAGTAGACATATATATAGTAGTAATCTAAAAATACTAATGGGGTTAATATACTTGTATATTAATCTTATCATACTGTGGTCTCAGAACGTGATGAGAACGTGATGAGAATGGAACGGAACGTATTTTATCACACGGTATGATCCTCATCGAGCTCCCATTCTGTGCTCTGACAGTCCCTAGTCCATTCCAGCAGGGGAACTATAAAAATGCATCCTCAGCCAGCAAGAACACTTTCAGACCATTCCAGATTATGTGTGTGTGATAATCCTACTAGTCTCAATCTGTCCTCGTGTTCTGATTGGCTAAGACAACCTCCTCCCCTCCCATCCTACAACATCCACAAACTCAACTCAACTCTTCCGGTGTTGATGCAAGGAAGGTGTCACAGGCAATTTAAAAAATATATTTTATTTTTGTAGATTGAATTGCATTGTGTCTGCAAGAAAAAAACAATGAATGCTCGCTACCTAAACCTCTCGGTAGTATTCTTTCCAATGCAGACATAGGGGTTTTTGCAACAGTGAGCATGCACCAATGAGGGAGAGCTGAGGAACTGCTATAGCGCTGGTACAACAGTAAATGCTGTGTGATAATATGTGTTCTCATAATGTTACTATTGCTTTATCAATAGTCTAATGTGGTAACACCCATTCCCATATTGTTATGTTCCAGGGACTCAATGGGAACATTACAGGTACTAGTGCAATAAGCTTATATGTCTAGTCTATGTTAATTTCATTCTTAAATCATATCTAAATCTATTCTCTTCAATTTCTGTGTTAATAAAAAAAAATTAAAATGCAGGTAAATTCATAATCTGAAGATGCATGGGCAGGACAGATTAAGGATTCTGTTGGTGTATTCCCCTTCCCACCCCGCTGCTCAACAGTCTCCCTTCCTGAGCTAGTTGAGGTAATTTCAAAATTGATGTTGGAATCCTCTCAGCTTCTAACAAACCCCCCTTACACTGTATTATGCTGCCTTTCTTCCCAATATATCATTGTTATTAATAGTTTTCAACAGATTATATTTTTAAATTGTGCTAAATTTAATTCTTTTTTAAGGGGGGGGGGTAAGATATATGACTTATGTATTGTATTGGTCTGTTTTAACATGTAAGCCGCTCTAATTACTATTATAGTAGAAAAGCGGGATACAAATAAAAGTTTTATTATTATTTATTATTCTAGTGCTAAGGGATTTCAGCATCACACTAAGACTGCCTTGTCAAGACTGGCTTGGGGCTTCATGTCTACCATGACAACCATGGATCTGTTCCGAGTGATATCTGGCCCTACTCATGCTTCTGGATACACCCTGGACCTCATTTTCTGTAGTGAATGGGATGAATGGGATCTGGGACATGGAACTTCTGAGAGAGGTTTGTCTGCAGTTTTGGGGTTTGGTTCCATTAGTAAATCAGAAGAAGATTAGGGGTGGGAAGAACAGCTATGAAAGAACTGGAAAAGATCATAAAGTGTAAAGACATAACTCTGAAGACTAAAGTGGGAATTGTCCAAGTTACTATACTCCATATCACTATGTATGGATGTGAGAGCTGGACAGTAAAAAAAAAAAAAAAGTCTATAGGAAGAAAATAAACTCATTTGAGATCCGATGCTTGACAAAAGTACTGAGAATACCATGAACAGCCAAGAAGACAAACAAATGGGTTCTAGAACAGATCAAGCTGGAACTCGCTCTGGAAACCAAGATAACTAAATTGAGGCCATCATACTTCAGTCACATCATGAGGAAAAATGAATAATTTGAAAAGACAATGATGCTAGGAAAGGTAGAAGGCAGTAGAAAGAGAGGAAGACCACATGTCAGATGGTTAGACTCAATCAGGAAGACACAGGCCTGGGCCTGCAGGACCTGAGTAGACAAGCTGAGAATAGGTTTTTTTTGGGAGATGCCTCATCCACAGGGTCATCATGAGTCAAAGTTGACTCACCATGAGTTGACATTGACAGAGTCACCATGAGTTGCAGTTATCAACAACAACAACAATAACAACACTAACAACATGTTGATGACACCCAACTCTATTACCCCTATCCACCATAAAGCAAGGAAGCTGTTTTGGTCCTAAACTGGTGTCTGTCATTAGTAATGGACTGGATGAGAACAAACAAATTGAAATTTATTCTAAACAAGACTGTGGAGCTCCTGGTTAATTGAAAGGCAGATCAGAGAACAGAGATTCAGCCTGTGCTGGATGGGGTTACACTCCTCCCCAGTGGCATCACTGTGGGGGTGCACCACACCAGGTGACACCTCAGAGGAAGGATGACACCTGGTTGTTTCCTAGTTCTGCTGCATGAGGATGTGGTGCCCCTGCCAAGGCCACCACTTCTCTGCTGCCATGGCTCTCGAGGAAGCCAAGGTGGCAGGGAGAGATGGATGAGTGTGCACCCCTCCCTCCTTCCCCATTACCCTGGAACTCTGGGCACAGTGAGCCAGGACAACAGGAAGGGAGGGGCAAGTGCACCCTTCCTGCCTTCCCTGGTGCTTTGACTGGCTTGCATACTCGTAAAAGGACGCAGATGACTTTCAAGGTACTGTGCTCACTTTTATGATATTTATCTTATTGTAATCAGCAGTGGTATCACTACTACCCCCTTAGTCACAAGGGAAAGTGCGGAAAGTGCAAGACCACCCTTCTCACCTTCCCAGATGCCTTGGCTTCCCTGAACTTGCCAAGGTACCAGGGAAAGAGAGGCGAGCACACAGCTGCCCCTGCTGCCTTCCCAGTACTTCACTTGCCTGGCTGCTGCTCCCTTCCACTGTCCTGGGTGGGCAGTTGGGTGGCTAGTGGCCACTCCCCAGTCATGCCAGGCACCCGCACCTGTTGACACCAACATTAGGGTGTGCTCTTGGATTCAACTCTGAGCCTCGAAGCCCAGGTTTCAGTGGTGGCTAATAGGGTGTCCACAGTGACACATGCCTTAATTATATCCTGATTGGATTACTGTAATGGGCTATATGTGGGGCTGCCTTTGAAGAGTGTTCAGAACTTCAGCTAGTCCAAAGAGCTACAGCCACATTATTAATGGGTACTGGTTACACGGAGCACACAACACTCTTGTTATAATAGCCCCACTGGCTGCCAGTCCATTGCTAAGCATAATTTAAAGTGCTGGTTATGACATTTAAAGCCTTACATGACTCAGGTCCAGGTTATTTGAAGGACTGTAGTCTCTCTTATGAACCAGTCTGTGCTCTGAGATCTGCTTGTGAGGCTCTTCTCTCTTTACTATCTGATGGAAACACAGGAAAAGGCTTTCTCAGTGGCTGACTTCAGGCCTCTGGAACTCCCTTCCCAGAGAAGTTAGACTGGCACTCTCCCTACTTTCTTTTCAGAGATATGCAAAGACTTTTGTATTCCAACAGGCATGCAATGAGTTTATATAAGGCTCATCTTACACAATGTTCTGGATAGTACTAATTGTTGTAGGAGAGGTTCTATGTGTTTTAATGATATATGTTTTCAACCTGGTTTTAATTTTTCTGATTGTTTAATTATTTTAATTTTTGTACCTTGCGGATTTTTAATAATTTTTAATTGTTGTAAACCACTTTGAGTCCCAATCTGGGAAAAAGCGGTACAGAAATCACCATCATCACCATCATTACCATCATAATTTGCATATTTCTACCATATTAATTAAAGATATTTTCTCCACAAACATGCCTTTCTACATGTATTTTCTCTGAAAGACACCTTTCTAACTACATTATACAGTAAAATCTGCTTTTTGTACACATTTTGGTCTGTGCTTTCAGCCACGTACTGCACTACAGAGTTCACAGAAATTAAACATCTGAATAATGTCCCAATCTATTGTTTTACCTCCTGGGGCTCTTTTTCTGGAAAAAAGAGGGCCAACTAGCCTCTCCCAGAAGCTTCCATGAAAGATGATTCACCTTTTAATAGTTTATAGGGATGTCCCACACTGTTTAGCATCAAAGAAATGCCAATTTTTGAAAACCAGTAACTTCCAGAGACCTCTGGTTTTGCTTCATATTTTTCAAGTTTTGCCATTTTTGGCAGTCCATGGAGAGTCCCGGAACAGATAACCAGCTCCCAGACTCACTGAAATTGATCTTGTCTGCCATACAGCATTCTGGTGGTGCTGATCAAGCCAGGTCATATTGGAAGTTACTAAGAACAGGTTCACCAAACATGTATAAACATGCATAATGATCCTGACGGAGCTTACTTGGAGATAAACTCCACTGAACAAAATTGAACTTCTTTCCAAATAAATATGGAAAATCCCCATCTCACATGCACAAGAATATTATTCAAAGGGTAGCACCTTTGACACTGATCCTGAGCAGATGGGGCAGGATAGCATGGGCTCAGGCCATGCTATCCTGCCCCTGGTGCTTGCCTGGGTTAGTCCTTGGGTCAGCATGGGGATGAGTAGATGTCCACTTGGCCAGGTGCCCCATTTCTTTTTTCAAAAAAAATTAAAACCAATTCAAATATACCACATTAAAGCACTATAAAACTGATTAAAAATCATACAAAAGTTAAAAACAGGTTTGTATGAATTTTTTATTATTTTATATTTGGTTAAATCATACTCTGTTTTTAAATCGACTCTGATTTAATAGTTTTTTAAGGGGGGAGGGGGGAATGGTGTTGTTTTAGATTGTATCTATTGTATACTGTATTTTATTATGTTCACCGCCCGGATTGGTTCGCCATAGGGCGGTATATAAATAAATATTATTATTATTATATTATTATTATTAAAAGATACATCTATATTGAAAGCCTTGCCTGCTTAAGCATTAAAAGTTTGCTTAAATAAGAATGTTTTTACTTGCTGGGAAAAGGAAAGCAGGGAGGGGGCAGCCTGGCTTTCCACTGAAGGGAGTTCCATCCCTCTTTCCTGTGCTGAGCAGTGCAGGGAAAGGTGATGGCCTGTTTTGGAGCCACCACTGCTGTTTCTTGGCAGTCAAGAGCTACGTGTAAAGCCTACCCAGCATGCCGTCACTTCTGCTAAGGAGAGAAATGGCCACCCAGACATGTGTTCAAGGAGAAATCTGAACACCCATTTCTTGTCAGGTGCCCCATTTCTTATCAGACAGGGTGACTGGAGGGCTTCTCAAATGAATTGCACTCTGGAAAGGTATGGAACGCAGGGGTGGTGGCCCTGCTGTCTGAACTGGTACTAAGGAGTTTCTTAGAAACAGTGGAAAACCAGGGCTATTTTACACCTGGGTAAAGACTAGGAAGGACACTGCTATCCTGAATTTCATAGAGAAAAACCACATATGGTGAGCAAATACCCAATTCTTAACCTTATATTTGCTACATGGCATTAATCCAATAATGGGGGGTTTTACAGGGCAAAATCAGAAACTTACATCTTTCTGTGCCTATCCATTTCCACCTACCCAAGACCTCTAAGCCAGGGGTAGGCAACCTTTCCCCTTTAAGGGCCGAGGGACTTCAGGTCCCAGAATCCCAGGAGCTATTGGCCAACATAGGACTATTGGTCAACATGGCTGAGACTTCTGGGAGCTGAAGTCCCTCGGCCCTTAAAGGGGAAAGGTTGCCTACCCCTGCTCTAAGCCATCTTTAGCTCACCTAAGGAAACTGGTCTGGGACTGAAATTTAAGCATCCTCTTGTTTCTTCTTTTTAGTTGCTATCAAGCCAACTTTGACTTAGGGAAACTATATGAATGAGAAACTTCCTAGAATCCTGATTCTCAACTGCCTTGTTCAGATCTTGCAAACTCGGGGCTGTGGCTTTCTGACTTGGGAGTCCCACCTTCCAACACTATGGGCCAACACAGATGTCCCTGAAAGGGTGCCTTCTGAAGATGGATTTGGGCTGTGGCAACCACACACCATAGTCCCAATCCGTCTTAAGGCTGGCTGAAAAAGCAGCAAAGAGCTGATCCTTTTTTAGTCAGCAAAAAGCCAGCTTTTCCTGCCCCCACCATGCCCAAAAGCCGGCTTTAAGATGTTCTGGCAGCGTGCAGCATATAAACGCCGTGCCGCTGAAGTGCCTTGAAGCTGCCCATGTGTAAATGACCAGGGTGGCTTCAGGGTGGCTTCAGGACATGCAATGTATAAATGCTGCACTCTGAAGCCGCATGGATGGAGGCGTAAAAGGGCTGTCTGTTTTGGCCCTGTCTCTACTTTTATTTTGGATTGTCTTAACATACAGTTTTCAAGGTAGGCATTCAGGAATGCTTTACCTTTGTCTTCTTCTGAAGACTGCTAATCACTTCAGAGTTGGCTAAAGTGCCATGCTCTGGGAGATCCTCTGTCAGTGTCACCTCCCAGCTACTGCTGCTGCCTAGTAGCTGTTTGGCACATTTAGTCTGACTCCTCAGCAAAAGCCTCTCTGACTTGGGAGGCCCTACCAGTTGGAATGCTACTGCCATCATAGCCTCTTACCTCACTGGAGCACAGAATCACACTACCACAGAAAGGTAGTGCCAAGGTGGGCCTTTTGTTTCATCTATCAATTTTTCCATACAAATATTCCCCTTGTCATTGCTTTGGCAAAGAGAGTTCTATCTTCAGATTTAATTTTAAACTACTAATGCTCCTGATTGTTAAAACAGGCTTTCTAACAATTGCCTTAATCCAATGGAGGTTTTCATGTTTATTTTCCACTTATTTGGGCATCTAGCTTTAAATGCTCTTATCTAGTTGTATAAACTTGGGAGAAGGGGGGCTGCACCATAAGATGATGTTATTCAAGTTATGGGAATAAAGGGGTAGTAGTGATACCACTGCTGCATACAATAAGATAAATACCATAAAAGTGAGCACAGTACCTTGAAAGTCATCTGCGTCCTTTTACGAGTATGCAAGGGCATACCATGTTACTAGCTAATATTTTCCTTGTTTTTTAATTGTTCCATTGGTTGTTTATTGTTACTATAGTTTAATGCTATAAGCTGCATTGAAAAGCATAAATTTTTGCAAACAAATAGAGAGTGCCATCATTTTAAGATGGAACTGTATCAGCTTCCCCTACAGTGGATAACTGCAGAGCAGTAGTGTATGAGATTTAATTTCAGATCAAGGCCTGGACTGTTTATTCCTGTTGTTAATTGCCATTGAATCACCCCCAACTCATGGCAACCCTGTTGATGAAACAGCTCCAAGCCACAGTCTTCCACTGCTCTGCTTAGGTTTTGTAGATTCGTGCCTGTGAACCTCCCTAGTTGAGTCTAGCCATCTGGTGTGCTGTTTTCCACTCTACTGCCTTCCACCTTTCCTAGCATTATTCTTTTCGAGTGAGTCATGCCTTCTCATGATGTAGTCAAAGTACAACGGCCTCAGTTTTGTCATCTTGGCTTCTAGGGAGAATTGTGGCTTGATGTGTTCTAGGACCCATTTGTTTGTTTTGTTTGGTTGGCTGTCCTCAGCACTGTTAGTCACTTTTCTCACTGTCCAGCTCTCACATCCACACATAGGACATTATCACACGGGGGCCAATCCAAACAAAATCCACATGAAATCCTGAACGATACCGGATTTTTGGCCCGTGTTTTCACACGACATCGCACAGAACCCCGACAGAACCCCAACAGAAAGTGGAAAGATCCGAGATCTTTTGAATTTCAGTTTCTTCAGGAAATGCAATTGCGCGATGAGGGTGATTCCGCATTTACCACAAATGTGATTGCCAAATACGTATTGGGGAGCATTTCCTCGTCATTACCCATGGTTCCCGCAAGCATTCCTCTATCTGCGCATGTGCAAGAGGCTCATTCCTCTATCTGCGCATGTGCAAGAGGCTCATTTCTACTACATTTATGGGATATTTTCGCTTGTGTGTGGACGTTCTTTGCACTTGCTGTAAATTCGCAATTAAGGTAATGATGTTTGCGGAAACAAGTATTTTCGGTTTATTTTCGTAATGCCTCATATCCACTTTTATTTTCACTTTCTGGCCCACGTGTGATAACGTCCATTGTGATGGGAAATATTATGGCTTGGATGATTTTTATTTTAGTGTTCAGTTGTATGTCTTTACTCTTTCATAGCTACCCTTCCCATTCCTTGTCTTGCTTCTTGGCTGGAGTAATCATTCTGATGGATATTTTATCCTAGGTACAGGAACTCTTTAACTATTTCAATTTCTTCATTGTCTAGGTTGAATTTTTTTCTTTCGTGATCATTATTTTTGTTTTTTTCATGTTCATCATTAAGCTTGCCTTTTCACTTTAATCTTTGACCTTCCTTAATAATTGCTTCAAGTCTGTAATGTTTTCTGCTAGTAATATGATGTCATTTGAATTGTATTGGCCTTTAAATATGTCTTTCCTTGGTGACAGAGCTGCCTTTGGAATAGGGTGGGATCCTAGTTCAGTGGCAGAGCACATGCTTTGTATCAAACAAGTCCCTCTTATGAAGCCTAGTAGAATTTCAAGGCTTGCAGAGCATCCCATCCCAAATTGGCTTATCCTGATTTTCCTCTTGAGACACTCAGGCTCAAAATAGATGGGCCCGAGAGAACAGTGCATTACATAGTAAAGGATGGTGACAAGCTCCTCTTGAGACCCTGAAGAGCTAGCCAAATAGACTTGGGGAATGTAAAAATCTCTTTTAGTTTCATTTTATTTCTCTAGATCTCATTTGCATTTTTCCCATCCTTGTTTCATTTAGTTTGGAAACATTTGGGAAAGGCTGCATGGAAATATATATTTATGCATTTTTCTAATGGATGATTTTAAACACATTTTTCTTAGTATATGCAGTTTGGTATGAATTTTGCTATGGACATTCCTTCCACACAAAAATCTAGCAATTATAATAATAAAATTTATTTATATCCCGCCCCTCTGCCAAGCAATTGGGGCAGTTTACAGCATAAAAATACAGCACAATAAACTCAATCCCAAAACCCAGCCCCTCCCACCCCTTAAAAAAATCATTAAACAACCACAGATTAAAACAATATTTAAAATAGAACAGCATGCCGACCGTCTACAGAATAAATGGCAGCAACAACAGGTGCTGCAGGGAGTAATAGACATATAGATGGGCTGGGTCCTGGGACCAGGAAAACTGATCAGGAAAGGCCTGCTGGAAGAGATCCGTCTTGACAGCCCTTTAAAAGCTGTCTAAGGTCGTAATATGGCAAATCTCATCTGGCAGACCATTCCATAATCTACTTCAATTTACTCTGGGTATCCTTCATTTCAGCAACAAGGGAAGGCTGTCATCTATGTTAAAACAGCTGAGAGTCAGGAATTCTTTCAGATCTACTGCAAATCACCTGGAGATCTATCAGTAGGTCTATATGTATCTGTTGCTCACCTAGAGTTTGGAGATAATTAGTTACAAATAACTAGTTACAAATAACTAGTTATAATTACTAAGCATAATATTTAGATGTATATACTTGGGATTACAATTGTAAACGAGGATAACCATATTCCTATTTTGGTATAACTGTACCTTTTTACTTACTATTATAGTATCAGAGATATGGACTCACTTCAGGAATGGCGAAGGAATAGAACATGGTTCAGGCTGTGGTTTCTGCTGCCACTTCAGGGGTATTGAAGCAATCATAAGGTAAAGAGGAGAAAAGTATTTTATTTTAATTTTTTACCATAGGCCTTTAGATTGTAGCATTCAGGATGATGTCCTTTCTATTTATTTTTTTTTAAAAAAAACTATTTTTTTGTCTTGAGACATAGGAAATAGGAAAAGGACAAGCTACTTTTCAAAACCAGTAACAATAGCCTTAGCTAAATATTGGAGTGCCTATAACTACAGTCAGCCCGCCAAATTTCTGGATTTCACTTTTATTGATATGATGATTCATGGATTATTTGTGCTGTGTCTGCTGCTGCTCTACACAATTTTTAATAGGGATGACAAACCTTGTGAGACGGAAACTGAATGTGTGGCAAGGCTTGTAAGTCCCTATTAAAAATGATGTAAGGTAGCAGAGGAGTGGTGGCAACTGCAAGCTCTGCCAGCCATTCATTTCTGCCTTGCAAAGAAACCCTATTACCTGGAAGGAATCCATGGTGGGTTTAATCCATGGATTGCATTTTTTGTATATGTTAAATATGGTTTGGGGGGCCTAGAGTTATTCCCAGTTTTTCCACTTTCACAGGGGCCCTGTGTCCCTACATACAGTGAATGTGGAGGGCTAAATGGAATTTAAAATAATTAACTATAGCTAATTAAAAGCAATCAGATACAAACATTTCTTTCCAAGCTTGGTGCCCAGTACTGCACTACATCATCACACTGACAAGCATTTTCCTTCAACCCTCCTCCCCCACCCAATCCAGCTTTGTTTCCTTCAAAAGTGCCTGTCCCATTCATTACTTTGGCAATACCTAACAATACCACACCTCATAGTCTAACATTTCCCATAACCTTCTCCTTCAAGAGTTTGTTTAGCTGTTGAGTCAATATTTGTTGCTTTGATTTATGCAGGATGAGATGGGAAGGGATCTTAACATTTCTAGTCATGGCTACTTAATTGTCTATTGATTTAAACCATGTAGGGCAGAGGATTAAGAGCTGGTGCCAATTCTTCTCTAGAATTCATGATAACACATCATCCATTTATTGGATTGGACATCCGATGCTACCCACTGCTGGCAGGGCCTAGGGTGAAGAATTTCTACTAAATGATTCCACTAATAAATAAAATATTAATGGATCGTTCCAGTGATGGACAGTCTGGGATGATAACAACATTGGTTCCAGAATGTAATCTCTATTGGATCAGACCAAATCCCTCCTCTGAAATGGCTATTTACATTGGGAGGAAATCCACCACTCATGCCAGTAGATTTGTTGACTCAAAATGAGCAACGCAAGTTCTGACATCATGAAATATTTGGATGGTAGTTGTCACTCTTTGCTTGGAAGCTAAGCAGTACATGGGAAGAACTGGTAGGTTAAAATCCTGGAGATCATGTCAAGTGCAAACATGGTTCTTCTCAGAGTTGTGAGGCAAATATTTCCAGCCCCACCTCCTCTGTACCTTCTTCTGACAAACAGACAGACATTGATCATGGACTAACTTCACTTCTCCATGTTTCTAGAAATCTCACACAAGGAAGTTCATGAGATGAAGAGTTTGGGTTGTTTTTGCCTGCCCAGTGAATAATGGTAGAAAGGGTGAGAAAGGTAACTCTAGTGAGAAAGGCAGCTTGGGGGGGGGGGGGGGGGTTGTAGACTGCCAGAAATAGTGCAAATTGAGTCCACTTTTAGGGTTAGGGTTAGGGTTAGGGAATCATGGGAACTGTAGTTTATTGTGGCACCAGAGCTCTCTGACAGAGAAGGCTCAATGTCTCAGAAAAAAAACAATTCCCATGATTCCCTAGCACTAACCCTAACCCTAAAAGTGGACTCAATTTGCACTATTTCTGGCAGTCTGCAACCCCCCTTACTCACTGGGTTTCCTTTGCACTGCCAAGACAGCTTCACTCTTCTGCTTTCATTGGGATCCCATTCACACTGCATAATTATAGTCCTATTATTTTGCTTTAACTGACATGGTTCTGGCCTATGACTCCTGCTCCTTAAACTGCAAATCCAAGGATTTGTATAAGACAGAATAATGCCAGTTAAAGTGAAATAACAGTGCTATAATTCTGTAATTTTAATGGCCCCTGATGTGGGATTAAAACAGTACTTCTACACTTTTCATGTCTCCATTCACACCCAGCAATTAAAGTGCATCTACTCCTAGAAGAGGGCAAAATGGAAGAAAGTGTGTGTGGAGGGGGGTGATGTTTATATGAATTATGGTGTGACTTTCATCACAAAAGATAGCAAGGCCATCTTAAAATACAATACAGTCGAGACAATAAACCATACAAGTTATCCAGACTTGAAATCAGTAAAAATCAGTGCCTAGGAATACATGAATATATGCTATGCTTTTACTAATCAGAAGGGTATCTCTAAAGGGAAGTCATGTCACGGGGGGGGGGGGGGGCACCATAGTGAAGGCCTGCCTTTAAAACCCCATGAGATGTACATAGATGCTGACTTTAAAACCCCATGAGATTACAAAGATGCTGACTTACCATTCAACAATTATATGGGTCTACTGTGGCCTACTCTACTGTAGTGTCAACTCGAGCAGGACTCCTAATTCAGAAAATCGAACTTCAGTAGTTAAGTTAGTTCACACACTCTCACCCTCAGAGGAAGGCAAAGACAAGCTCCCTCTGACAGGTCTTGCCAAGAAGACCCCATTATAGGGTTACCTTAGGGTTACCATAAGTCAGAAATGACATGAAGGCACACAACAACAGCAAAGTAATAGAATTGTGTGGTGTGAAAAGCCCCCAGTAAATGTATAGTACAATTTTACACATGTCTACATGTTTAAATGGATGTATGTGCATGTGGCCATGTGAACAGCTGTGCACACATGGTACAACCATAGGAAAGGATGAGACTTGAGGTACTGCAGTTTTTGTTATCTGCCAGTTTGGGGGATAGGCTGGAATAGATACCCCCTGGATAAAAATGGATGGTTGTACCACTGTGTTCAATGGACCTTACTCCTGAATAAATGGGTATAGGATGGATAGCGTCTTGAAAGACAAAAGTTAGTCTGAATGAAGACATTTTCCACCACTTATTCCAACTTCACATAATACAGCAGGGGATCCCAACCTCACACTATAAATTGCAGAGTTCAAAGTCTGGTTTCATTATTGACATCATCTATGCACTGTTACCAAAATTTCAGGGGGTCCTGAAGGAGCACTCACTAATTGTATTCAATGAGGAAATTAGTTTAGCTCAATGGGGAGCAACGAGAAGGCTTTTTGTAATGGAAAGCAGGGACCTCACCTATGTCTAACAGTTCCAAACCCAGAGAACTCCAGAGGCAGTTTCCAAATAACCATAGTTTTATTAAAAGGGAAATGCACACAAACACACACTCTCACATATGCAGACAAGAACTAATGAAGCAAAAGGTAGTAAATGTTAGCAAATCATGAGGTGGCTAAGAAGCATTATTATACCAATCCTGAAGCATAGCTCCAATCATGGGGATACCAGATTGAAGATGGCTCAGTAGCCACTGCAACACGTGGGGTGGCCAGCTTACTGAGGTGCCGAGATGAAATCAGACAGTGGTTCTCTTCGACTTCATACTACTCCAATTTGTTTGTGCCAAGGCACTTATATTTATATCCAGAAATGACTCCTAGGGGCAGGACATTAGGAGTTGATGGGCTTAAACAACTTTCCCAGGTGCGAAGAATATGGTGCGATATGCAGTAATGACAGAATCAGCATGAATGTTCCCAGACAAAAAGAGTTTAATTCCCATATGAAAGTAATCTCCCAGTCCTGCTCACTACCACCTTGCCATAGTCTAGGGATTATGCTGATTCCGATCCTGAGAGATCCCATCATGGCTGAGTACCTTGGGGTCTTCCATGCTGAGCTATCTGGTTCAACCTGGTATAGCAGGTTTTCTGTGCTGGGGAGCCCCTGTTTGGGCTATTTCCGGAAGACATCCCTTTTGATATTAATTTGATATCAGGGTCACAGAGAGGTGACAGAGGGCTGGTTCTTGGGCTAAAATTCCATCACCACCACTCCTAAATGGAAATTTGAAGTGTCACAGAAAATTTACAGTTTCCACATTATACTGCCCAATATTTTAGTGCCAGATTCAAAAATTTTGCAACAGTCAGGGATCATTAAGCATAGTCTCATAAAAGTGTTTAACATACAGGGTTCAAGTAATTCCTATCCTCCATACACATAGAATACTTCCTATCCTCCATACACATTCCATACACATTCATATCAAAGTCGTTACATGAAAAGGCAATAGACACACAAAATTACTGCACAGAATCCATAAAACAGTAACAATAGTTTGGCGTCCAGGAATAGAAGAATCCATTAGGAGAATGCAATCTTGAGAATAAAACTCAGTGCACTGCATCGTTGTAAAGTCCTTCAGGCCATGTTCTGAACAACAACAACAAAATTGAGATGTTGGTGAAGCTGAAGAGTCCAGTGGTCAGAGTGTTGGGTGCAGGTATTCTGGAACATTGTCAGTAGCTTGTCAGATAGTCTGGTCTCTGGCACTTCGGTGGGCCCACAGGACATCAGCTGCTTCACCCCCCTCCCACCCCATGCCTGCAGATGATCTCTCCCAGCAGTTTCATGTAGATGTTGAACAGCATTGGGGATAGAATATCACCTTGTGGTACACCATATAACAGCTCTTTTTTTTTTTTTTTTTAGGAGCAGCGATCCCCAAACACTACCATCTGGAACCTGTTTGAGAGGCAGGCCAGAAATATTGCAACACAGTGCCTTCAGTTACCAACCCCTTCAGGTGTTACAGAAAGATACCATGATTGATGGTGTCAAATGCTGCTGTGAGGTCCAAGAGCACCAACAGGGACACAATCCTCCTGGCAATGCTCAGGTGAAGATCATCCACTAAGGTGACCATAGCAGTCTCAACTCCATATCCTGCTCTGAAACCAGTTTGAAATGGGTCAAGGAAGTATGTGTCATCCAAGGCCACCTGGAGTTAGAAGTCTACCATTTCACACACTATAGAGAAGGCTGCCACACACTCATGGTGGGGGAATCTCAGTTGGTCTACTCTGGGCTTGCAGTGCAGTGGTTCCATTCCTTCCTCTCAGGTAGATTCCAGAGAATGATGTTCGGGGACAGTCACTCCTCCAAAACGAGGCTTAATTGTGGCGTTCCCTCAGGGCCTCATTCTGTACCCGATGCTTTTCAATATATACATGAAGCCGCTGAGAGAGATTTGTCGGAGACATAGGGTGAGGTGTTATCAGTATGCTGAGGACACCCAGATATACTTCTCCATGTCTCAGTCAGCAGCTTTGATGACAGATGGCATTTCTCCTCTCAATCAGTGTCTTGATGCAATGGGAGAGAAATGTACAGTTTGAAAACTGTTAAGGTACAGTTGGAAAAAACAGAATGGGAAGCAAGAGATTAATTAACCTCATTAATAATTCCAACTACAGTAGACTCACTGAATCCACTTGACTTGCTATCTAACAATTATTCAATAGATCTACAGTTAATCTTGATGAGAAAAGGAGAAACTTAGCTTTTGAGAGATGAACTTTGGTATAACAAATCTGATGAGACTGCAGGAATAGCTCTTGTACTGGTGTTAAGTGTTGCTGAAGAACCAGTATGGTATAGTGGTTTAGGTATTGTACTAGGATTTTGGAGACCCTGGTTCAAATCCCCACTTAGCCATGGAAACCTTAGCCACCTTGAGTTCTGTACCAGGAGGAAGACAGGATATATATAATATAATATAATATAATATAATATAATATAACTAACTTTAGGCAAATCACACTGTCTCAGCCAAAGAGGAAGGCAAGAGCAAACCCTCTCTGAACAAATCTTGCCACAAAAACCCCATGATAGCCTTAGGGTTGCCATAACTCAGAAATGACTTATGGCACACAACAGCAACAAAGGGTTGGTAAGCTGGGATTTACATTGTTACTTGAGTGATAGAATTTTCCTTTAAGTGGGGTCAGACAGGTGGGTCTGGGCTGCCCCAGGAAGCAGTGGATCGGGGCCACGGCTACCCCATGCCATGGTCCCGATCCCCCCTTTTGCTGCTCCTTTTAGGGACGGCAAAAGGCCACCCTAAGAGCCAGCACACAGCTCTTCTTCACCCTTTCTGATGCAGTGCATCAGAACACTGCACCAGGAGGGTGTCCTGATGCCACATACCATGTGTAACAGCGCGCGGCATCAGGACACGGTTGGCATGGGATTGGGGCAGCCAGTGTGTGGCTGCCCCACCTCATCTCTGCCTCCAGGCTGGCCCTTTGGGCCGAACTGCAGAGGCCCTCAGTTAGTGAACTAAGGCAGATTTTTTAAAATGCTATTTAATCCTGCAGAGAAAATGCCACTGATACTGGTACTGTAGCACTTTGCACTTCCTAATGCATTATAGCACTTTCATACTACTTTAACTGCCATGGTTCCATCTGATGGAATTCTGGAATCTGCAGTTTAAGAAGAGACCTTTGGAATTCTCAGCCTGAAGTTGCTGATGCCTCACCAAACTGCAAGCTGTAGGATTCTACAGGATGCAGCCATGGCAGTTATGGTATCAAAATGCTATACAGGTATTGTATGAAATGGTCCTAGGATGTTAGCAAGGAGTATGTAGGCTTACATCTCAGAGCCTTACTCTGAGTCAGGGCCTGGAACCTCTTCTCTGATGCTCAGTTGGGGTTGCCAGGTTGGATCTAGGACAGAGCTCCTGTAGCTTTTTGATCTGATTTGGCTTCTATGGGGAATTGGGAGTGGTTGCAGTTGACTATCTCCTTTAAGAAGACTCTGGCTTATGAGCAGTTTGAAGATTTTGAAATACATTTATTTTATTTATTATATAGTTTAGTTTAGTTTATTGAATAGCCCAAAGGCCGTTTCAAAGTAGTGAGTACATAATAATAAAAGCAATATCACGACAATATATAAAATATAAATATACCACAATAACTACAATCAACCCCTGTACAGTATAGGTACGTATGGGTAAGCTAAGCGTGCACCGGAACATGTACCATTTATGTACAACTTATACGTATCTAAGAAATATACAGAATATACTAAGAATATACTAAAAAAATATACTAATAGACAATGAAGAAATAAGATGGATACGCAATTGGATGAAAATATAATAAAATAAGATTAGAATTAAAATTAAAATTATAAATTGGGAATAAAATTAATGTAAAATTAAAATTAAATTTAAAATTAGAATTCAGATTCAAATTTAAATTCAAATTCAATTTAAGATTAAAGTTAAAATTAAGATTAAAATTGAGGTTAAAATTAAAATGGGAGGTAGAAATAACAAGATATATCCATCAACAATTTCATATCAGTTCATCGCCCTTGCAATTGACACCAATCATCCCCACATATTTTGATCTCAACAATGACGCTTTATGAAGGAACCAAGCTGTATCAATAGAAATTTTTGTGTTTTGTCCACTCATAAAGTATGACATTCTAATACGAGTGTCCCAGAATATTGTTCGTTTAATATAGGGATGTAAGTATTGATCCCTTTCCGCTTGGTACAGATTACATTTAAACAAAATGTGTGATAGATCTTCAATTTCATGATCCCCACAAATACAAAATCGTTCATTATAAGGGATACCGTGGAATCTTCCATATCTTACCATGGTATCTAATTGCTTGAATCTGGCTCGAGTAAATGCCACTCTGAGGTGTCTAAGGATCTGTATTTTTAGATAAGATGGCATTTGAAAGGACCGTTTGTATTGGCTCAACCATTTTAAATTGCCTACCCTACTGAGTGTAGCTATGTCTTCTTGGGCCGCAATGTCCAAAATTCTCTGTCTAGCCCCCTTTCTTGCTTGATCGGACCTAAAACAATCTACAGGTAGGCCACAGCTCTTAACAAAATTTAACAATTGCATAGCCCATGAAGTCTGCAGTTGAGAGTGCAACTGTTCTAATAAGCATAATCTAGGTAATCTGTTTAGCTCCATTTCATTAATTTTACACCAGTAATTAAACATTCTAATTTTAGCTAGAGAGTGGATAGAGTAAATTTCTAATTCCGCTCTTACAGCAGCAGCTGAGGTTCTTTTGTCTACTCCCAAGATAGCTCTCAAATGTTGTGACTGAGCTAGATCTACAGCTGCAGTAGAATTTAGACCCCATATTTCTGCAGCATATAAAAGCATGGGTAGAACCTTAGCTTTATATACATTAATTATTGGGGCTAAGGAACCTGGGTACTTGTTGACTTTTAATTTGAGAATGAGATTCATCTGTGCCTTTGCTCTAAGTGAGCTTTTATGGTGATGGCAAGACCAGGATCCATTCTCATTGAATGTTACACCAAGGTAAGAAAAGGACTTTACTTGTTCAGTTGGTTCACCCTCAAGTTGCCATCTGTGTCTCTGCTGTCTTTTACCAAAAACCATTATATTTGACTTAGATTTGTTAATGGTCAAATAATTATTCTGGCAATAACAGCTAAGTTTTCTTAGCATCCTTTGAATGCCAACTTGTGAATATGATAGCATTATCATATCATCAGCATAAAGCAAGATGTTACAGGAAGTATGTAAGACACAAGGCATATAGAGTGCTAAGTCCTTCAATTGTCCTGGTAAATCATTTATATACAAATTAAATAACAAAGGGGCTAATAAACACCCTTGTCGTACCCCTCTGTATGTATCTATTCTATTTGACAGGGCTCCATTTAACCCAAGTTTCACTCTCAAACAGGTACCAGTGTACAGAGCTTTGATTAGTAACAGCAGTCTCCGTTCTATTTTAAGATCGGTCAGCTTGCTCCAGAGGATCTCTCTATTCACTGTGTCAAAGGCAGCTGACAAATCGATAAAGGCCGCATAGAGATGTTTTCCTTTGCAAATATATTTGGCAATCAAGTGATTTAGAATGAAACAATTATCTATTGTGGATCGATTTTGTCTAAAGCCCGCTTGTTCTTCAACTAGAATACCCTTTTCATTAACCCAACTTTCAAGTTTATTCAAAAGGAACCTAGAATAGATTTTGGCTATAATGTCTATCAGGCTAATAGGCCTATAATTACAAGGGTCTTTGTTGTTCCCCTTTTTGTAGATGGGGACCACTATTGCCATTTTCCAACCAATTGGAACCTGGCAAGTATTATTTATGTGTGTAAAAAGACCTGCCAAAATAGGCGCCCACCAATCACTAAATTGTTTAAATAATTCTGCCAGTAAGAAGTCCTCCCCTGGGGCTTTATTGTTTTTCAGCCCATTGATAATAGTCAGAGGGGGGTTGCAGACTGCCAGAAATAGTGCAAATTGAGTCCACTTTTAGGGTTAGGGTTAGTGCTAGGGAATCATGGGAATTGGGTTTTTTTCTGAGACATTGAGCCTTCTCTGTCAGAGAACTCTGGTGCCACAATAAACTACAGTTCCCATGATTCCCTAACCCTAACCCTAACCCTAAAAGTGGACTCAATTTGCACTATTTTTGGCAGTCTGCAACCCCCCAGAGTCTCATCTTCAGAGACTGGTGACCAGGGAGGCAAGGGCTCAGTAGCTAGGGAATCAGCACTTAATTGCTGGGGTTTAGTGGAGTTATTAGAAGCAAATAACTCTTGGAAATAATATTCCCATTCCTTAGCTGGTATAGGAATATCGTATGGAAATCTTCTTTCCTTTAGAATTCCTGACACTGAATGTCAGAATATAGCTGAGTTATGGCTCTTTGCGGCTAACTCTAAACCTGCCCAGATAGTTGTGACATAATTTTGTTTCTTTAGTTTTATTAGTTTTTTATATTCCTTTCTAAGGGACAACATCTTAACATGTGCATCGCGAGAGGAACTCCTCTGTGCAGATCTCAATGCTATCATCCATTTCTTTTTCAATAACCTACAATCTATGTCAAACCAGGGGGAGAAACCTTTCCGGTGACTTTTGCCAACAAGGTTAGTTGTCAGATGACACTTCAATGTTTGACATATGTTAGTAAATGCATTGAAAACAGATGTCCATTCTGCTGAAGATGACCGAATTGTATTAGCCCAATTATCTATCTCTTCTAATTTAAGGCTCCCTGCTATTGCGGTGGTATCAACTTTATCCCATCTGAGTCTGCCATTTTGCCTCACCTCTTGATTATTTACAATCCAGCTGTCTACCTGACAACTTGGTCTTCGGTCTGATGACCCCCTAAGTTTTACACTCACAGGTTGGTGGTCACTTTCCCCTCTTGGGTGAACATCTATCTCAGAAAACAAGTCAACTTTATTTCTGGACACACAAATAAGATCTAAGACACTACTAGAATTAATTGCATGGTATGTGTAAGGATATATAAAACTATCATCTTCATCTCTGCCTCCCAAGATTTGAAGACTAGTTTTAAAAATTAAAGAAACCAGGGACAATCCAGCACTGTTACATTTGTTATCTCTAGAGCGCCATTGAGGATGATTATCAAAAAAATCATTTGGTATATTATTCTTTTTAGCAAAATCGTACAAAGAAGGCCCAATTTTGGCATTGAAATCCCCCAAGAGAATTATTATAGAGCTAGGGTATCTAATTGTTAATTCATCCATAAGTATTTCTAAACTTGTCCATAAGTTGGTATTAAAGAAAGGGGATGAAATAGGAGGAATATATGCATTTATCAATATCACTTCTAAGACCTTATGTGTAAATTTCATAGCTAAAAAGTGAGAATATTTGGCCCCATTATACAAAATCTCAGCTTGCCAGTACAGTTCTTGTCTGATAAGAGTGCAAAGGCCGCCGGAAGCTCTCCCTTTATTTTTTTATTTTTGGGCGGGAATGTCCCAGCTTTGAAATCCCGGGAGTTTTAAAGGTTCATTCTCTATGGTTAACCAAGTTTCCTGAATAGCAACAACATCAAATTTAGAGAGAAAACCCACTAAATCAGTGTTCACACCATCTTTCCAACCAGCCACATTCCATATTTATTATATACAATTCTTTATTATTATTTATTTATTGATGATGATGATGATGATGATGATGATGATTGAAACTGCTTGAGCTGTCAGGCAACTGTGTTTTAAAATCTTCAAAATGCTAATATCTCTCCCTACATACAAAGCATCTGCAGGAAACAGCAAACAGAAGTTGGAGAAAGGTTTCAGCTTACTCCAAAAGGTTCATTCACGTAATCATTTAAACATATTTTGCATCCTGGGAGAAACTACTATTACATTCATAATTGGTAGACTTTTCTAGCACACAATAACATTAGCAAGAATTCATTTGGCCAAATATTGGAGAATGCCTACCATTCCGACAGAAGAGGAAAGGATAGAAAAATTAGTAGACATAGCACAAATTGATAAATTGACATGCTTCATTGCAGTGAAAACTAATAACAAATTTCCCAGAGACTGGGGAAAGTGTCAGATTTATTTACAATATAGATTTGATAAATTAGCCACTTCTGGATCTGTAGATGTGTGATTTGGCTGCTATTGGTTCATGGGAGACATGATTACAAAGTGGGTATGTTAATCTAAAAAGACTGCAAAAGGAAAAATGGTACAATTGAACGATTAATTATCTTTTTATGTTCTTTATTAAGAAGGTCTATCTAAATACAATTACTTAGGCTGATATCATTTGGAAAACTTTTTAGCAAATTGTTGATGTGTTATTTTCTTTTATATATTCTTTTTATGTAATTGTGCATTTGCTGTGTAATCTGTAGTTTTGTCACGAGTTATGCACTATGTATTATGTATGATATAATTTTTAAAAATACTGGACCAAAAAAAGTCTTGCATGTTAAGGAAAAAGCAACATGGGATATACAGTAATAGAAATAAAAATATGTATGTGAATGTCAAAGTGACTAAGCAGGAGCAATCAGGAAGATACACAGGTGAAAAAGATAATATAATTAAGAAGCCTTGAGAGCCAAGGACAAAGTTATAGAAGGTATATTGAGAACACCTGTGATAGATTGCAAACACCTGAGACTCATTATGTGGTCAAGGTAAAGTGATGAAACACTTGGGTTGGTCTTAGGTATGGGATGATCTATGTGGATCAATCAAGATGTATGTACACACCCACTGGGTGGAAACTGACTGGTGGGTGGTGTCTAACAATGGCTATAAATTGCAATGTTTGCTAATGTACATTGTGGTGTAGTGTGGAGTATTGTGGAGATATTGTGATTTGTAGGGCATATAGTATTTATGTATATAGTAGAATAAAGTAGATCTTTTATATAAGACTACTGAGTTGTCTGGTGTCTTGAGGGAAGATACAAGAGCCAGAAGAATCCTGGAGAAGTTTGGAGACATCTCAGGAAGAAGAGTGAGAAGGCTTGGAGAGTTTGTCAGGGTCTTCAGCCTATTCTCTGAAACTCTGCTGCTTGGGAAAGAAGCATCAACCACTGATCAAAGCTGGTCAGCTCTGCTGCATAACAAGGTGGTGAGTTAGAGCCAGAGGTGAAGAGCTACAACTCCCATCATCCCTGACATTGCATCCTGTTCTTATTTCTCACATCCTCCTCTTCGCATTGCTTCGTTCAAAGAATAGTTAAATCTGGAGTTACCAGATGGAAGACAATGATGAAGAGGGGTGCCATTTTCTCTCCAGGCAATAGGATCCAAAGCCATTTTGCATGCACTGAACATTGACTTCATGTGCACAAAAAGAATGTGACATACTCAGTAAATCAGAGCACATGCACCCACTTCCATACCCATGCTAGAAGCGTACATCTTCTGTACATTTTTTGAACAGACTTTTTTCTTCAGAAAAACAAATCCTTTCCAGGGTTGGTATCAATGATGGGTGTTCTTGGGGCCACATCACAGCACTCATATCCCCTAGATCCCTCTGGCTTTGCCCTCCTTGTCCTTACTTTTATTGTCTCTTTATCAGTCATCTATCTATGGACATGAAAGTAATGTCAAGAGATAGGAAGTGCAGCAGCACCCCCCCCCTCCATGTCCATCTTTGAATATTTGAAGGGATATAATGTAGAAGATGGAACAAGGTTGTTTTCTGCTGAAACTGGGGGTACATCTACACTGACAGGAAAATGTAGCTTACCTTCAGGTTGCCCTGATCCACAGTGACCAAGGGCTTGTCGACACATACTGAGGTAAGTTCAAGGGGAACTGCCCAAGAGTTCTCCCTTTCAAACATGATCCTATCTGATAAATCATACCCTGCCCACCCCAGGGTTTTTGTGTGCATGTGGATGGGTGAATGTACATATTTCTGAACTTTCCTGGCCTCACACAGTCCATACACATGCATGAATGCCCAGATTTTCCACTTAAAATCAGTAAACCCCCATTTTTTCCCCTCTGGATTAAAGCCCTGAGGTGATGAAAAGGCCCAGATTTTGCCCCAGTGGTCATAGAATCATAGGACGTTATCACACGGGGAGTCACGGGGAGAAAGTGGAAATAAACCGGAGAAGTGGAAGACTTTAATTTACGGGATTTGTTCCATTCCGCCTCGCCTGATAACTAATTTTGAATTTAAAAGGGGTTTAATTTGAATGAAAACCTGATCTTTTCATTTTCAGGATTTTTGAGGAAATGAAAAGATCGGGTTTTTGTGCAAATTAACCCCTTTTAAAATTCGAATTTAGTTATCAGACGAGGCGGAACAGGACAAATCCCATAAATTAAAGTTTTCCGCTCATCCAGTTTATTTCCACTTTCTCCCCGCAACTCCCCGTGTGATAACGTCCATAGAGTTGGAAGAGACCACAAGGGCCATCCAGTCTAACCCACTGCCATGCAGGAAATCACAATCAAAACACCCCCGACATCTGGCCATCTAGCCTCTGTTTAAAAACTTCCAAAGAAGGAGACACCACCACTCTCCTAGGGAGTGTACTCCATTGTCGAACAGCTCTTACTGTCAGGAGGTTCCTCCTAATGTTGAGGTGGGATCTCTTTTCCTGCAGCTTGCATCCATTGTTCTGTGTTCTAGTCTCTGGAGCAGCAGAAAACAAGCTTGGTCCTAAACATCATTTGGAAAACTCAATATGAAAACTGGGTGAGACTAGCCGATGTAGATTCACCCAAAGGACTTTATTCACATGGGCAAAATCGGGGTGGGGGGGTGGGAAACAGAGGTTTAAACAGCGCTTATCCCAGGCAAAATCTGAATTTGCAATTAAGGTTTTCAGACACATCATCATTAAACAGGCAATAAACAGTGACAAATTAATTTTGGGATTGCCCCATGAATGGTGTTTTGTTGCTTATTGCCTCTTTATTGCCTGCTTAATAGTGATGTGTCTGAAAACCTTAATTGCAAATTCGCATTTTGCCTGAGATAATCGCTGTTTAAACTTCTGATTTTGCCCATTGTCCCCCATGTGATAAAGTCCTAAGTTTCAAACCAATAAATTTAAATCAAAAGGGGGGGGGGGAATCCACCTCAACCCTAAGAAGAACTTCCTGTGGTGGAGTGTGGTGGAGTCTCCTTCTGAAGTAGTCAACTGCTTGTAGCTGAAAATTGTATTTTAAAATGACTGTCCATGATTGCCTATGATTCGGGGCCAGACTAGATAATCAACTGGGACTCTAGATGAGACTTTGGACATTTTTCTCTCTGTCTATTTGCTTCTCTTAACTCTGTGCTCTGCACAACAGTCAAGATTCTCATTGATAACACTCTAGACTTCATGTACTGTAAACAATTTATTTATCCTACGTAAAATGCTGATGTTCAGTAAACAATGTCTGCTTAACAAGAAGTGCTGAATACTGTAAAATCTAATGGAACTAGAGAGTGAGAGGGAGTGGTTTTCCTATATGCTTGTATAAAAGATTCTCATTTTGCTCAATTTGAGGTTTGGAATTTCTCAAAAGTTATTTCCTGCTAAGCCCACTGGTGTTACTTTTTTTAATAAACAAACTCACTTTCTTTACTCCAAGAGATCTCTAGTCCCATTTTTCTGCTACATTTCTGGCAACCCAGATGGGATATAGAGGTGGCATTAGCCTGCTCTGATAGCTGTGCCGAGGACTTGTGTCCCTTCTTGGCACCACCGACTATTTGTTGGAAGAGCAGAGCCAGTGCCGTGATCTCCTGAATAGCTACACGTGCTAGGAGAACCCAGAAACCAGAGAAAGAAACCTGAGTCCTGCCTCCAAGATCATGTAAGTATAATACAGAGGGATATCAGGGGAACATAAAAGTCAGGTTAGAGGCCTGCTGGTGGGTTAGAGGCCTGCTGGTGGGTTAGAGTCCCGGTGGCAGGTTAGAGTCATGTCATAGCTCCTGCCAAAAGGTGTGCACGTAACAGGGTTAGAGGCCCTCCATCAGGTTAGAGACCTATGGTGACCCACTGTTTGAAGAGCTCCAGCCTCTGTTTGAAGAGCTCCAAAGAAGGAGGCTCCACCACATTCCAAGGGAGTGTGTTCCACTTGGGTGAACATGGGAGATGGGGGAAGCAAGACTTGCACCCTTGGGTTGTATGTTGAAAAACTTTAAGAAAAGCTTTAATGGAGAATATGGGGACCCCTCCATGAATCCACAGTGGTTGAAAACTGAAGTTGAATGGCCTTCTTTTGGAGTTGAGTCGCCCAGTGAGGGTTCTTAGGATTTGGAAAGGCTTAGGCAGGTGTATCCTGTGATAGCTGGGGAGCCTGATCACCCTGAACAGCTTCTCTACATTGATTCATGGGACTTGGTGACTCGGTCCTCTCCCCCATGGTTAAAGGAATGCCAGGCAGCTCAGGCTAAGATCATAGTGCTCAAGAAAGAGAAACTGACCAATAAACTGAAGCCAGTGTTAGACCCCTCCAGTTAAGGACATGACAGCGTCAATGACACGACAGCATCAATGACACCCCCTCTTTATCCAATGCCAATGCTACCTATATCAGCCCTTCCACCAGTCCCAGCATCCCCAGCACCCGCAGCACCTGTGCCTGTGGGGTTGCCCACCATACCACCACCCCAGTCTATTCCAGCACAGGTGGTCCCTAGTCCTCTGTCGCTGACAACTATGTCTACTATCAGTACCCCAGCCACAAGTAGTACTCCAGCAGCCACGAGCAGAATTTCAAGCGCAGGGGATGAGTTAAAACAGAGGGCTAGGATAGGCTCAACATCTAAGAAGGTCCCTGGATTTCAAAACGAAATGGGACAATGGGTACCCAGGATGTATACTGCCCTAACAGAAGTGGAAGATTCAAACTTGCCCATGGCTAATAGATTAAGAAGTAGAGTAAACTCACAGAATGTACAAAATGCCATAGGCATGCTTTCAGATAAGCCCACAGGGATGTACCTCCTACTTTGACCCAGATGGTACCCAACCCAGCTGATCAAGCCCAGGAGCGATATGTCCCAGTCCAAGCATACACTTACACCCCATTTACCACATCCAGTTTGTTGAATTAGAAGATCCATTATGCTTCATATACAGAAAAGCCTCAGGAATTAGTCCATCTGTGCGCTAGCATCATGGCTTCACATGTGCCTAAATGGTCAGATTGTCAACAGTTAGGAAAAACAACCCAAGACAAGGAAAGGGCCCCCCACCAGGCACCCTACCTTTTGAAGCTTTGGTAGTAACTTTCACTGAGATGCCTAGAGCAGGGATATATCATTATCTACTGGTTTTTGTGTGTTTTTGTGTGTTGTTATACAGGTTGGTTGGAGGCCTATCTGACCTGGACCAAAAGGTCAAAAGAGGTCACCAAGGCCCTATTAAAAGATATTATTCTGAGGCATGGGATTCCCTTATCTATTGGATCTGACAATTTACAATTGACCCCTGCCATGCAGGAACTCCCAATCAAAGCATCCCTAACAGATGGCCATCCAGCCTCTGCTTAAAGACCTCCAAGGAAAGAAACTCCACTACTCTCCGAGGGAGTGTGTTCCACTGTCAAACCACCCTTACTCTGGAAGTTCCTCCTAATGTTGAGGTGGAATCTCTTTTCCTGAAGCTTGCATCCATTGTTTCGGTCCTAGTCTCTGGAGCAGCAGAAAACAAGCTTGCTCCATCCTCAATATGATACACCTTCAAATATTTAAACACGGCTATCATATCACCACTTAACCTTCTCTTCTCCAGGCTAAACATCCCCAGTTCCCTAAGTTGTTCCTCATTGGGCTTGGTTTCCAGACCCTTCACCATTTTAGTTGTCCTCCTTTGGACATGCTCCAGTTTCTCCACATCCTTTTTGAATTGTGATGCCCAGAACAGGACACAGTATTCCAGGTGAGGCCTGACCAAAGCAGAATAGAGTGGCAATATTACTTCTCTTGATCTAGACACTATACTTCTATTGATGAAGCCTAAAATTGCATTGGCCATTTTAGCTGCTGCATCACACTGTTGACTCATGTTCAACTTGTGGTCTACCTGGACTCCTAGATCCCTTTCACACATAGTCTCATTCAGCCAGGTGTCCCCCATCGTATATGTGTGCTTTTCGTTTTTCCACCCGAAGTGCAGTACCTTACATTTCTACATGTTGAATTTCATTTTGTTAGCTTTGGCCCAGCTTTCTAGTCTGTTCAAATCATTTTGAATTTTGATCCTGTCTTCTGGGGTATTAGCTACTCTTCCTAATTTGGTGTCATCTGCAAATTTGATAACTATGCCCCCAATACTGTCTTCCAAGTCATTGATAAAGATGTTGAATAGCACTGGGCCCAGGACAGAGCCCTGTGGCACCCCACTGGTCACTTCTTTCCAGGTTGAAAAGGAGCCAGTCAACCAATTACAAATCCATGTAACAGTTACTTTGTCTAGCCGATATTTTACAGGTTTGTTCGCAAGAATGTGATGGGGAACCTCGGCAAAGGCCTTACTGAAATCAAGGTATACTATGTCCACAGCATTCCTTTCATCTACCAAGCTGATAATTCTGATAATTTTGTCAAAAAAAAAAAAAAAGAGATCAGATTTGTCTGGCATGACTTGTTTCTCTGAAACCCATGTTGACTTTTTGTGATTATGGAATTACCTTCCAGGTGTTCACAGACTCTCTATTTAATGATCTGCTCCAGAATCTTTCCTGGTATTAATGTCAGACTAACTGGACGATAATTGTTGGGATCCTCTTTTTTTCCTCTTTTTGAAGATGGGGACAACGTTTGCCCTCCTCCAGTCTTCTGCGACTTCTCTTGTTCTCCAGGAGTTCTCAACGATTATTACCAATAGTTCCAATATTACATTTGCCAGTTCTTTTAGTACCTTTGGATGTAATTCGTCTGGTTCTGGAGACTTATATTCATTTAGATTAACCAGGTATTCCTGTACTATCTCTTTACTTATTCTGTGCTGAAATTCTCCTATTCTGCCCTCTGCTCCATTATCCTCAGGTTGAGCACCCTTTGCCTTTTCTGAGAAGACTGAAGCAAAGAAGGTGTTGAGTAATTCTGTTTTTTCTTTGTCCCCTGTTAACTTTTTGCCATCTTCCCCACATAGTGGCCCTACCATTTCCTTCTTCTTCCTTTTGCTGCAGACATACCCCCAAAAAGCCCTTTTTATTGTTCTCAACCTCTCTAGCAAGCCTGAGTTCATTCTGCGCTTTAGCTTTTCTGACTTTACCCCTACACATGCTAGCTATTTGTTTGAATTCCTCTTTGGTGGTTTCCCCATTTTTCTATTTCTTATACATGTTCCATTTAAAACTGAGTTCAGTTAAAAGTTCCTTAGTCACCCATCCTGGTTTCTTGAGGCACCTCCCATCTTCCTCATTGGAACTGTTTGAAATTGTGCCTTCAGTATCTCCCTTTTGAGAAACTCCCATCCATCTGGAACTCCTTTCTCTTTTAATATTCCTGACCATAGGATCACGCCCAGTATTTCTGTAAGTTTACTAAAAATCAGCTCTCCTAAAGTCTAGAATGCGTGTCTGACTATGGACCTTATCAAACGCTGGCCACGAAGCGAAAAGTAACAGAAAAGTAACCGAAGTGAGAATAAATTCAGTTATAAAATTCTACGATGCAATCGAAATGGACATAATGACTGAATATTTAAGAGGAAATAACTCAGAAAATAATTTGGATGAATGGGGACCAGTATTAAAATATCTGGAACAATATTGGGGGAAGTCAGCAATAATTGCCTTTTAAGTTCCTTCATAGGGTGATAGGGAGACGAGGGAGTAGCAAAATTACTTGTATATATACTTACATGTACAAAAGGGTAGCTACGATTGAATTTTATGAGATATGATTGAATATCAAGAGAGGTACTTAGCTTTAAAGAATAAAAAATGCAACAATTATTGTGAGAATATTGCCAAAATATATGGAGATTCACACAAGGTACAACAATAAGAAGGCTGCTATATACGAGGGAAGATTTACACCATGTAATGATTATGCTAGAATTAACAGGGAAAGAGGAATTTAATATTAGGGATAAGGAGGTCAATATTAACAATTTGCATCCAGTGAAGTAAGGTACATAGGAAGTTTATAATGGGGTGAATGTAAGGAGAGGAGAGAAGGAGGGAAGGAGGAAAGAGAGATAAAGGGAGAAGGTAGAGAAGATTGGTAGGAGATAAGCATAGGGTAGAAAGAAAAGGTATGTAGTGGAAGGTAAGAGGATGTTGAGAAGGAGGAGAAGGTAGGATGGAGGAGAGAGGAATTGAGTAGAGGAACGGATAAAGAGGATGGGTAGAAGATATGAAAGCAATGAAAGGAAGGGTGTATGTAGAGGATGTAAGAAAGAGATAAAGGAGTGGAAACAGGATGTCAATGAGCTAAAAGAAGAACTTGATTACATCCTTAACTGAGTGTGTAGAAAATATGAACTATGTACAAGAACTCTTCTTGTAAGCTTTTTTATGTATATGTGTGTAAATATGTTTGTATGTTGTTGTTTTTTAATTAATAAAATTTATATATATAAAAAAAAAAAAGAATAAATTCAGTTCTATACCGAAACGAACTGAATTTCGCCCTGGCGGCCATAGCGCAATGAATACGAAGGCTCCAAAGGGGATTTAGCAATCAGGCGCCACGGGATGCGGTTCACGTGGGAAGAAGGAAAACACGCACACACACACATTTTCTTCTCTCTCTCTCTCTCTCTCTCTCTCTCCCTTCCCGCCACCCAAAAAGCCAGCGTCGCAGAAGGCGCTTCTGTGGATGGCAAGGATGGGATGAAGGAGTCGGGAGGAAAGGCAGCCAAGGGGACCGAGGAGGAGGAGGAGGGCTGGAGGACTGGAGGAGGGAAGGGGTGTTGGTGGGGAAAAATGCGAGAGAGATGGAGAGAGAGAGATCGCCTCCCTCTTCCCTCCTCCTCTCCTTCTCCTCCTCTTTCTCAATCCAGTTTGCCTTTCGCCAATCCCTTCCCCTCGCCGGGATTTTCTGCTTGGGAGAGCTCTCCCTGCTTCCCCGCCCCGCCCACCATTGCGCAATGAATACGAAGGCTCCGCTTGTACTTCCCCAACAAACCGAATGTCAAAATCTCCCTACTCGCTACGGATTAGCTTCAGGTTCTGTGGAGTTTCGGGGCAGCGTCGTGTGTACACGCGGGGAAACAATACAGATTAGCTCCGTGTTCTAGGGCAGCGTCGTGTGTAAACACAGGGAAATAATATGTATTAGCTGCAGGTACCCTTTGGATTAGCTCTGCTCTAGACCCCATGTGATAAGGTCCTATGCCTGGCTTCTCCTTTCCACTCTATAATAAACTCCAGGAGAACATGATCACTCCCATCAACCACTTGCACCCCATTAACTAGGCCTTCCCTGTTAGTTAGGATCAGATCCAAAATAGCTGACTCCCTTGTTGCCTCTTCCACCTTTTGGACAATGAAATTGTCTTCAAGGCATGTGAGGAATTTGCTAGACCTTAAGGATTTTGCTAGGTTGGCTGACCTGTATGCCTAGAATTATTGTGTTATATGTACATATAGATTATGCATTATTTATACTAGTCAGTATGGTATGTAAAACTAGGTTGTGACATTTTAGGAAATATATAGAAATAGTTATATGGGTTAAACAAATATGTAACATAGGGTGTTGATTAGATTAACAGTGATAAAGATAGCAAAATGTGTGATGCATATATATGTTTTAAATATGTTAACTGCATAGTCTGAGATAGCTTCAGAGAGAGGGCTTGCATTAATTGGGATTGCTGAATGTCTGGTAAAGGAATGTGGGGGACAGTTTTTCCTTTTCAGATGCTAAAGGCTTTTGAAGCCTGAAGCCCAAATCAGACTGGCCAAAAAAAAGTGGCTTCTGGTCACTTCAGGGGCATGGCATGCAAATGACACACACACCCAGATCAGCAGGAAGCTGCTCCAAGGCCACCTAAGGTGGCCCAAAGCCACTGGCAAAATGAGAGCAGAAAAAGTGCTCCTGCTAGCGGCTCTTTTGAGTTCCTGGTGGCAGCCTGCTTTCAGAGCAAGCTGTGCAGTTGCTGTGATTCCCAGGCGATCAGAGTCTGATCAAGATTGTAGCCTCCAGAGGCCACTCCAAGCACCAGTCTGCTTCACCCCAGCATTATCAACTGCTGTGGCCCTTGAAACAACTAAATGAAAATCTCAGTGAAAGAAGGTAAAACAACTGATGGAAAACAAATTGTTTTGAGAACTGTGACATTTATGAGCCCACCAATTTGGGGAAGTGGAGATAAGGCCTTTCAAATGCTTTTATTTGATGTATGTGTCATTGTTCCTTAGTTCTGTCCAAAGATGCCTTACCGGTAACTTCTAATCCTCTGTGACTCCATCAATAAACAGTTTTCTGATCATCAACGGAAGCCTGATTGACTGTGTCTGGGGAGAGAGTTCAGCTAGTTCTGACAACAGACTACCTCAAAAGGCCACCCCCTCAAGACTCATGCTTTAGCTATGGATTTCTGCATTCATACCTGCAGGTTGAACAAGATGGCCCCTGGAACCTTTCCACTTTTATGATTCGATAGAAATGCAGTAGCATCAAGGAGACATAAAATTATCTTTGAGCAAATTAGCAAAGCATGATCTTAATGAAGGTGGGGGGGAGCAGTACCAAGATATCAATCCTTAACTCATGTTTAATCACCAACTTGTTAGTTTAAGAGTTCCTATTATTCTTTCTTTGTGGCCCATGGCCAAAGCTATTGGTGGGGAATTTACATTGCTTGCAATCACTGTGTAAGTTTGCATTAGACAGAGTTAAATAGCTGGTGTTAGACAAATAAAGCACTTTGTTAGCTGAAGGTGTTAGACAAACAAAGCACTTGTCCACCTGCTCACAGAGGTGAAGATTCCCACTAGAGTTTGATGTGACATATCTCACACCTTACCAGCCTGTTGACTTACTATTCTTTTCCATCCTCTTTGAATGAGGGCAAGTGTCAGTTGTGATTGTCATGCAGGCTTCCTTCCAGAAATTGCACTTTACATCATGTCTACTGGTAACTTCTAATCCTCTGTGACTCCATCAATAAACAGTTTTCTGATCATCAACGGAAGCCTGATTGACTGTGGGGGGTTGCAGACTGCCAGAAATAGTGTGAATTCAGTCCACTTTTAGGGTTAGGGTTAGAGTTAGGGAACCATGGGAACTGTATTTTATTGTGGCATCAGAGTTGTCTGACAGAGAAGGCTCAATGTCTCAGAAAAATAACAGTTCCCATGATTCCCTAGCACTAACCCTAACCTTAAAAGTGGACTGAATTCACACTATTTCTGGCAGTCTGCAACTCCCCTTAGTCTGGGGAGAGAGTTCAGCTAGTTCTGACAACAGACTACCTCTGTTGTACATCATGTCTACTAATCAAAATAAGTTCTGAAGACATCATTCATCATAGCCTACCCATGAATTTTGCTGCTCGAACGGAAAGGCAAGATGGTACCCATCTGTTTAATTTTCAGAAGCTCCCTGGACTGACTGTTTAATTGTGAGTGATATGGTGGTTCCCATGTCAGTGGGCAGTGAATTCATTCCAGCTTAGTCTAAACTTTAAAGGATCTATCCAAGCTGGTTAAGCTATTTGAGAAAGGGGTTAAAAATCTTGGCTATCTCCTTTAAAGTTTAGACAACATTCCAGAGCAGACCCATGGTCTCACTTCCACGGAGCTCAACATTGGTGGCAGAACAGCATCTTCCACCACATCTGTGGATAGCACCTAGCTCAAAAGGTACAGCATGGAAATAATTAGTTACAAATAGCATAGGTTCCTGTCTGAAACATTCTTTTTGATCATAAGAGAATTATGAAAGTAAGCTAAGCACTTTGTAACTCCAGTTTAATAAGTGGAGGGAGTTCATATGCAGTGCAACATATTACAAAAAATATTTCAGAAAGATCTGTAAGGTTCTTATGAAAAAGACATTGAGAAACTTTCCCATGTGGCAGTATTACATATTTTAGAACTGAATAGAATGTAAAACAAACACATTGGCTGTTTTACATAGTGTGCAGTTCACATTGTCCAAGCAAAGCAAAGCAAAGCAAAGCAAAGCAAAGCAAAGCAAAGCAAAGCAGCTTCATTTATATACCGCTTCATTAGACACTATGGAGTGTCTAAGCTCATTGCCCCCCAACAGTTGGATACTCATTTTAGTGACCTTGGAAGGATGCAGGCCTGAGTCAAGCCTGAGCCCTGGCTAGTATTGAACTCGCAACCTTGTGGTTTATGTGTGAGTGGCTGCAGTACAGACATTTAACCACTGCGCCACCAGGACTCACTGAAGCTCAACTGAAACTGTAACCGTGAATAAACTGGGTGCTTACTCAGGGGCCTGTATATCCTACAGAAGCAGCAGCAGCAGCAGCAGCAGCAGCAGCAGCAAAAGCATTTGCCCCCAATGCCTTTGTTCTTCCCACCTATCCACAAGGAACACTTGTTTTTAATGTGAAATGCCATATCAAATTGATGAAAACAAATCTCTCAGTCTGTCAGTCTCACAGAGTCCTTGTTTAATGGCTTGACTCTAGAGAAGAGTCTCAGTGTAGGGCCAAGTCAGGAGGCCCAGCAGTTCAAATGTTTTTTGAGATTGTTCTAATGCTATTACAGAATAGCTTCAGCAGATCTCACAAAATCTGGACAACCAAATACAGTGGGCCCTTTGTATACACAGGGGATCTGTTCTGGACCCCACCCCACCCCCACCCTGCATATGGCAAAAAACATGGGACCTCAAGTCCTGTTGATTTCTGTGGCTGCACGCTCCTCCACATGCCATTTTAAGTTCCCAGGCTTGCCATGTGCAGAAGCATAAGATCTGCTTACATATGGCAAGCCCGCGTATGGAGCGGGTGGACTGTATAAACATGGAAGTCAGTCAGTTGTGAACTCCAAGGGATAAATCAAACAATAGAAAAAATCTTGGGTGAACTATCTAATGTAAACTGTAGAATTGACAAATTAGAAAATAAAAATGAGAGATTAACCGAAGAATTGGACGAAATAAGACAAATAAGAGATCGAGACCTGGATGAAAAAGCATTGATTGAACAAAAATTTAGGGAAAATGCGTTAAAATCCGAGGTCTCATCGAGAATAAAGATGAAAATTTGATGGAAATTTTAAATTCAAGTCTAGCTAAATTTTTGAAAATAGATTAAAAAAATTTCCATTATGAATTAGACAGAGCTTTTCGCCTTAATTCATACCTAGCTAAACAAAAAAATTTGGCATGAGATGTTGTGATTTATTTTGTCCGTAGACAAACTAGAGACCTTCTACTCAAGACACATAATGAAACACCCCTGGAAATTAACAAGAGTTGTTCAAATTCTGAAAAATGTGCCTGTGAGAATACTGAAAAAACGTAAAGAATATGCTTTCCTAACAATGTTCCTCAGGCAACAAGGAATTCCATATAGATGGGGATCCCCTGATGGGTTAATTTTTTGGTGGCAAAAAAGGAGAATTATATTAAGGTCAATAAATGAAGCCAAAAGATTTTGGGACAGACTAGAAAAACAAAGAGAAAATAAAGAAAGGGAAAACAAAGGTAAAGAAGAAACAAATAAAGAAAAAAGATCAGAATCCCCTAATATAGATGAGAGAAGAATCTCAGTGAGAAAGGGAGGGAAAATCACAACCCAAGAAGAGGAAAGTCAGGAAGAATCGGGAGCAATTAATTGGAGATATAGTAAAGAGAGAATATTGATAGATGAGGATCTAGATATAGACCCACCAGGAGAACAGGATAGCCAAGAGGAAGAACTTTTTAGAGATTTGAGATCAGACAATGACTGAGAAGGTGAGTTTCTTATTATTTTTAACCAATAATACCTCTAAAGTGTTTGATCAATTCATAAAGTAGTATCCCAAAAAGAAGAGGAAAAAATTTAAAAACATAAAATGGAAAAAAAATCAAATTGATATCTTGGAATATAAAAGGAATGAACATGCCTCCAAAAAGAAAAAAATTCATTATGTCCAAAAACAAAGGCCTGACGTCCTATGTTTACAGGAAACACATATAAGAGCTAAGGATTCTAAATATTTAATTTGTAAGAAATTAGGTCAGGAATATATAGCAGCAGCAAAAAATTAAAAAATGGAGTAGTACTGTATATTTCGGAAAAGTTTGAAGCGAAAAAAACTATTTTCAGACCCCAAGGGACAATTCATTGACATTGAAATTAGAAATAAAGGGGAGAAAATTATAATAGTGGGTCTTTATGGACCTTTAACTAATAAAAAAGAATTCTATGGAACTTTACTAAATCATTTAGAAAATATTGATGATAATGAGAGAGTTATAATCTTAGGGGACGGGAATGGTGTAATTGATCCCCTAGTTGATAGAACTTTTCATAAAAAGATTAAACCATTGCAAGGTAAATTACCACAAAGTTTTTTCAAACTACAGGAAAGATTTATGTTAAAGGATGCTTGGAGAGTAATCCATGGAAATAGTAGAGATTATACTTTTTTCTCATATCCCCACAATTCATGGTCCAGAATAGACATGATTATCTTGTCCTCTAACTTGACTAGAAGAATTCATAAAATAGATAATCTACCAGCTATCTGGTCAGATCGCAATCCGGTGATGATGGTAATAAAAAATGGAACTAGAGAATTTAATTGTAAATTTGATGTTAAATTGTTGAAAAATGACCAGATGATTAAAGAAACTGAGAAAAACCTAGAATGTTTTTTTCAGGAAAATTTGAATAAAGAAACACCTGTGGATATAGTGTGGGATGCGGGGAAGGCATATATGAGAGGGTTCTTTATTAAGAAAAGTATTGAATTAAAAAGACAAAGAGAAAACCAAATGGAAAATTTGAAAAAGGAAATTAAAATTAAAGAAACTGAATTGAAAGAAAAACCAAATAATAAAAAATTTCAAATAGAATTAGAGAAATTGCAGAAACAAATATCTATACTGTTAACAGAAGAATTGCAGAAAAAAATAAAATATATACGTCAAAGGAACTTTGAATGTGCTAATAAACCCGGAAAGTTTTTAGCTTACCAATTAAAAAAAGCAGGAGGAAAAAAGAATTATCTCTTTATTAAAAGAGGGACAAAACACCTTCTCTTCTCAAGAACAAATTAAAAGGATAATGTTTGAATATTTTTCAAATTTATATAAAGCAAATAATAGAAATTCGGAAGTAATTAATAAATTTTTACAACAACAGGATATAATTACAATGACAGAAAAACATAGAAATTACCTTAATAAAAATATAGAATATCAAGAAATTATGGAAACAATAGCAGAGTTAAAAATTGAAAAAGCTGCGGGTCCAGATGGATTTAATGCAGAATATTATAAAAAATTTAAGGAACAATTGATGAACCCTTTACTAATGACATTAAATAAAATAAGAGAAGGCTCTATTCCTCAGACCTGGAAAGACGCAAATGTTACTTTAATCCCAAAGGAAAATAAAGATAAAACTGACCCAAAAAACTATCATCCAATTTCATTATTAAATGTAGATTACAAAATGTTCGCCAGTATTATTGCCAAAAGATTAAAAAAAATGGTTAATAGAGTGGATTTCTGAAGATCAATCAGGGTTTCTCCCAAACCGAAGAATTCAAAATAACACTAGACATGTAATTAATTTAATTGAATTTTATAACAAAAATATAGAGAAACAAGCAGCATTGATATTTTTCGATTTGGAAAAAGTGTTTGATAATCTTAATTGGGAATTTATGAATAAATTAATTGAAACATTCTATATGGGCTCTAACTTCATGAAATGGATAGAATTGATTTATAACAATCAAAAGGCTAAATTAATAATAAATGGAGAAATGACAAAAAATCTAAACATTCAGAAGGGGGTAAGACAAGGTTGCCCCCTCTCCCCATTGCTGTTTATCATGTGTTTTGAAATTTTACTAAAAGATATCTGCAAAAATAATAAAATTAAAAGTACTAAAGTAAGCGGAGTAGAATATAAAACTAAAGCCTTCACAGATGATTTAATGGTAGCAATAACGGACCCATGTGAAAGCATAATTGAACTACTAAAAATGATGGAAAAATTTAGTCTGGCATCTGGACTTAGAATCAACAAAGAGAAAATGATGATGATGTTTTTGAATATTCCTGAAAAAGAAAAACAACAGTTAAAGAACAAAACTCAATATTTGGAAGTCAAAATGATTAAATATTTAGGTATAAACTTTACCGCAAAAACCTCCGAATTATTCAAAACAATTATGAGAAAATATGGTCAGAAATCAAACATGAAATGTATAGATGGAAAAATTTAAAATTATCATGGATGGGTAAAATTGCAACTGTTAAGATGAATATTCTACCTAAAATGATGTTCCTTTTTCAGAATATCCCAGTTTTGATAAATGATACACCCTTTATTAAATGGGAAAAAGACATTTCTAAATTTATTTGGGAGGGCAGAAAACCCAGAGTAAAAATGAAATATCTACAAGACGTGGTAGAACGTGGAGGATTAGGTTTACCAAATTTTAAATTATACTATTATGCATGTGCTTTATCCTGGCTGGTAGATTGGATTTGCCTAAAAAATGAAAGGAATTTAAAATTAGAAGGCTTCAATAACGTCTATGCTTGGCATGGATACTTAATTTATGACAAAGTAAAGGTTCATCAAAATTTTAATGATCATTACCTAAGACGAGCCCTTTTAAGAATTTGGATTAAAGTAAAGAAATATTGGCCAGATAAAATTCCTCTGTGGACTGCAATTGGCGAAATGGTAAATAAGGAGGATAAATTTAACAAAGAATACTGGTTAACTTATAGGGATTTAATAATAATAATAAAAAAACAGGAAAAAGAAATAAAATCTCAAGAGGAATTAAATAAGAACGAATTTTCTTATAATTGGTTTACATATAGACAAATAAGAGAAAGATATATAATTGACTCAAAAACCAGAACGATAGGAACTATGGACAAACAATTCGAGGAAATTATTTTTTCGGATAGCAATAAGAAAATATCGCAACTATACAAATTATTATTGACAATGGAAATGGAGAAAGATGTGATCAAACCGCAAATGGTTAAGTGGGCCCAAGATTTCGGATTTAATATAGAATTAACACAGTGGGGAAAAACTTGGCGAAGGAGACTAAAATATACATTAAGTAGTAATATTAAAGAAAATTTCTATAAATTACAATACCGTTGGTATTTAACCCCTGTAAAACTTGCTAGGATGAAAAAGTCTCCCAATATAAGATGTTGGAAATGCCAGAAAAGTGATGGTTCCTTTTACCACTCATGGTGGAAGTGCCAAAAAGCTAAAGAATATTGGGGAAATACAAGAAAGATAATATCCGAAATATTGGGAACCACCTTGGAAAATAATCCACAGATGTTTCTGTTGAATATGGTAAAATATTATGATTTGGAATTTTTTTTTGGTAAATTACTCTTTAATCTTATTACTGCAGCCAGAATAAGATATGCTTCTAGGTGGAAACAAAGGGAAATACCGTCTGTACAGAAATTGATGTTGAAAGTCATGGACATAATAGAAATGGACAAACTGACAAATTTAATGAGAGGAGAAAACGAAGAGACTTTCAAGAAAACCTGGAAACCAGTGGTGGACTATTGGGAAAAAAACAGGGAATTAGTTACTACAATAGGTCTGTTATAAAAAATATAGAAAAGTACAATAGAATTGCTGTATAATGATAAGTATAAACCGAATGACTTTGTTTAATAATTAGGTTGAGATAAGATATAGTTTCTTTAAGTTAAATCATGTATGGTGTGTGATGAAAAGAAATACACTGTAATAGAAGTTAGAAAAAGGGCAAAGCACAAGGAATGTCTAGCAAAGGAAGTGTTTTAATATATGTCATAATTGTATGTTTGTCTGCTTTTATGTTTGTAACTGTATATCTTTTCGTTTGTTTTATGTATCTATGTATGCATGTATGTTATGTATGTCATTGTTGAGTTTTTTAATAATAAATTTAAAAAAAAAAAAGCCAAGGTAAAGTGAAAAGCTGGTTTATGTATTTTTAACTGAAAGAAAGATTTTAAAAAGATATAAAAACTTTGGGAATAGAATTCAAAAAAACGGAACTAGAAGAAATATTTGCCTCAAAAAAGGAGTAACAATATCAAAATTATATACATTTTTGTTAAAAGTATTCATGAAAGATGAAATTGTAAAAGAAAACATGGTGATCTGGGCACAAAATATAGGTAAACCACTGGAGTTGGAGCAATGGGAAACAACTTGGTCAAAAAGATTAAACTATACACTGTGCCAAGATATAAGGGAATTTATATATATATATATAAAATTGGTTATAGGTGGTATTTTACTCCAGTTATCATTATACATTTTGGTCAGTAGGTGGCATTGGACATAGGTGGAAGAGGAAAGAGTCTGGAGCATCCTGCTCTGTTCCTATTTAAGAGAGAGAGTAAAAGTCTTGCCTAGCCCCTTTGCTTTTGGAGATTGTTGCACATGATTTATCCTGTCTTTTCCCTGATGGGATACATGCCCATTTAATTGTCAATGATGGATCACATCGCATTCTCCTGTGGCTGGGCACATGCAGCCCATATGCAACCCGGGCTTATCCCGTGGCTTTTCAAGGATGGGAAAATCCTTTCCTTGAAAAACCACAGGACAAGCATGGGTTACATATGGGCTGCATATGCCTGGCCCCAGGAGAATGCGATAAGATTCATCATTTACAGTTAAACCCATGTATACCCCATCAGGGAAAAGATGGGATAAACTGTGTTGCTTTTGTTGTTGTCAGTTAAAGCAATATAGCACTTTGATAACACTTCAATTGTCAGGGCTGCATCCTAAGGAATTCTGGGATTTATAGTATGCTGAGCTGTATGGCAAGTACAAATACTAAGATTCCACAGGTGGAGCCATTGCAACTCAGGTGGTATCAAAGTGCTGTAATTGTGCAGTGAGAAAGAGACCTAAGATCAATCCTGTTAATATCCTTTAAAGAAGAGGGAGCCAAAAAACTAAGATTTAACTCTGAAGTTTCTACCTCCAACAAAGGTAAAACTTTTTTAAAATTGGGATTGCATTTAGCGAGTTTTTTTCCTGTACAACACTTAAAAGTTTTTCCAGATGCAACAGTACAGAGACTTCTTGAAAAATTTAATGTTCTGACCAGGTATATTCCCATATACCTGTGCCCTGTGCCCAAACTATAATATTTGGTTTCACTATCTCTTTTTCTTGGTCTATTTTCAATAGAAATTTATAAATTTTTGACAATAAACCTTTATTTTTGGATTGTAACAATTTCTCTAATTCAGTTTGTCTAACATCTATGTTATTCATCTTACTATCTATCAGGAACCTTTCTCTTATTTGTCTGTGCAAATACCAATGGATTTTTATTCCCTCTATATTCATTTTCTTTTGAGTTTTTATTCTAAATTGAGTTTTCAAAATGTCACTATATCTTATCCATTTTTTAACATTGCCAATCTCCCGCTCAAAGAAGGCCTCATGAGGAGATGTTTCTAGTGAAATTTTCCATCTCAATTTATTTTATCCAGGTGTTTAAAAGACGTCTTCTAAAAATATGGTTTTTGAAATCTTTATTTACCTTTTCTTTATTATAATATAAATATGCATGCCATCCATAGATTTTTTTGTGGGCCTTCTAAATATAAAAGTCTTTTATCTTCTAGTTGGATCCAGTCTCTTATCCATATTAAACAGCTTGCTTCATGATATAGTTGTAAATTTTGAAGTGCTAAACCTCCTCTCTTGTGAGTCTTACAGGGTTTTAAACCCTACTCTTGGTTTTTCCCCACCCATATGAAATTAGAGATGTCCTTATTCCATTTCTTGAATGCCAATTCATTTTCAATTATAGGTAATGTTTACATTAGGAATAGTATCTTTGGTAATACCATCATTTTAATGGTTGCGATTCTGCCTATCAATGTGAGTTTCAAATTCTCCCAATTTTTAAAATCCTTCTTAATTTTTATCCAAGTTTTCAAATAATTGTTTTTGAAGAGATCTGTATTCTTCTTACTTAACTTTACACCCAGATATTTTACTTTTTCACTTATTGTAAAGTCAGATTGTGTACCTAATCTCCTTTCCTCTTCTTTTGTCATATTTTTTGGTTAGTACTTTTGTTTTGTCTTTATTCACTTTTAATCCAGCTACTTCCTGAAATTCTTGTAAGGTCTTATCAAGAGTGTTTATACTACTCAAAGGATTGGCCAGGAATACAACCAAATCATCAGCCAATGCTTTCAATTTAAATTCAGATCCCTTGTATTTAATTCCTTTTATGCCCTGATTTGATTGGATTTTCCTGATTAATGTTTCCATAGCCAAAAGAAAAAGGAGAGGTGAGAGCGGGCATCCCTAACGTACACCTTTCTCTATCTTTATTGGGCAGGTTTTTGTTCCATTTATTTAAATACATGCTTCTTGTTTAGAATAAATTGCTTTAATCCAATCTAAATAATTTCCCTTTACTCCCAGTTTATTGAGTAGCTCTAATATCAAATGCCAATTAACATTATCAAATGCCTTTTCCATATCAATAAAACATAGAGCCACTTTCTTGCTGTTATCCTTTTCCAAGTACTCAGTTAGATCTACTACATATCTTGTATTGTGTCTAGTTAGCCTATTAGGAAAGAATCCACTTTGATCCTCATTTATCCACAATGTTATTTTTTTTAATCTCTCTGCTAGAATAGAGGAAACTATTTTATAGTCATAATTCAATAAGGAAATTGGTTGATAATTACTTGTCTGAGTTGCATCTTTTCCTTCTTTCTGGATCAGAGTTATGTTAGCTTCTTTCCAGGTAGGTGGGATTCCTTTCATCCTTGCTTCATTCATTGTAGTCAAGAGGACTTTGGATATATTTTTTTCAAATGTCTTATAAAATATGGTGGTAAAGCCATCTGGCCCAGGCACCTTGTCATTTTTAAAATTTTCAATGGCTTTTGTTATTTCTGTGATAGTTATTGGACTAAGCTAAGGGATTCTATCTGGTCATCTGAGAAAGGTTTTAAATTTAAATTGTCCAAGAAGGACTTTATCTTTTCTTCTTCTATCTTGGTACCTTTATATAACTATGAATAGTATTTATGGAAAGATTTCCTTATTTTTGTTTGCGTGGTGATTGTTGTTTCCCCCTCCTGTATTTTTAAAATTAGATTCCCCCCCCTTTCTTTTTTGAGTCTATAATTTAACCACTTTCCTTGGTTGTTTGTATTTTCAAACTGGTACTGTTTAGTAAATTTTAGTTTTTTACTCAGTTCCTCTGACATTATCATGGAAGTTTGTTTCTGTAACACTTTAATTTCTTTTATTAATTGGTTCTGTGGATCCCTTTCTAATTCTACTTCTTTACTTTTTATCTCATCTTGTATTATCTTTAATTTTTCTCTTTTCCTTCTATTAATGTATATATTTTGATGAATAAAGTAGCCTCTCATTGTTGCTTTACATGCTTCCCATACATTTATAATGTTTGTTCCTTTATCCAAGTTTTCCTTCAGGTAATAATCTATGGTTTGATTTGCCTTTTCGATGACATCATCCATTTTAAGTAGGTTATCATTTAATCTCCAATAATATGTATTAGAGGTATTCCTCAAAAATAATTGGATGGGGTTGTGGTCCGACATTGTTCTAAGTCTAATAGCCATTCTATCAACATTGATGGCTAATAACTTTGATAAGAGATAGAATTATACAAGAAGTCAAGATATCAAAGAAAATTACTATAAAATATTCTACCGATGGTACCTAATGCCCAACAAATTATCTAAGATGTACAAAAACAAGAAAAAATAAATGTTGGAAATGTTTAAGTGAGAAAGGCACTTTTTTCCATATGTGGTGGGGATGCAAAAAGGCAAAGAAATACTGGATAACTATACATGAGGAATTAGAGAAGATGCTTTCAATAAAATTAGAATTAAAACCTTGTTGTTGTTATTATTATTATTATTATTATTATTATTGCTAAATATCATGGAAAAAAATACAGAGGAAAAATATGGAAGGATTCACTTTTATTTGATTTCAGCAGCAAGAACCATTTATGCACAGAAGTGGAAAGAAGCCAGAATCCCAGAAATAGAAGAATGGTACCCAAAAGTTCTAAAAATGGCAGAATCAGACAAATTGACAAGATGGCTATCTAAAGGGAATATGAAGAACTATGAAACATAGTGGGAAATGGTAGAAATATATTTGAAACAAAAATGGGGTCCTATGTCGAATCTAATGATGGGATTCAAAAATTGATAGATTGATAAATGATGGAGAATAATGAATGGAAATATGAATAGAGAAGTGACAGTATATAATGATGTATAATTCCGCTGTAATGATGTATAAATTAGTATTTGATTGGTAAAATACTAGAAGGAAAAACGAAAGTAAAGATATTAGAATATACAGAACGTAATACTTTTATATAGCATTTAAGAAAGATGATCAAATAAGTTTAATTAAATATAGATGAATGGAAAACAATTGGAAAAGAGACTTAGGATAGCAGATAGAAAAGCTCATTAGAAGAATGATTGAAAGAAAGATGGAAAGTTAGTGTTCTTAACTTTAAAAGTGGACAGAGAAAGAAGATTGTGATAGAAAAATGTTACATGGTAAAGTAGGAAAGAGAAGGTAATTTATTAACCACTTTGTTTTCACTACAAATCTGTATATAATAGAATATCAGAAATGTAATAAAAAGGCATATAATAAATGTATGCTCTTATCTGTATTTATGTTTCGCTTACTACAGATCGATATATAGGAAAATATATAAACATATATGTATAGTGGTGGGTTGAATTTATGAATTGGATGTGATAATGTATGTCAATGTTTTAAATGTTTATATTTAATGTTAATGAAACTCTTTAAAAAATCCTTTGTAATGCTGCTAAAAGTTGAACAAGTTAATATTGCATCAAAGGAATCAAGGATAAATGAAATAGTAAGATTGCACTCTATTATATTAATTGATGAGTTTGGACAACTCATACAATAATGTATGTCAATGTTTTAAATGTTTATATTTACTGTTAAGGAAACTGCTTTAAAAATCCTTTGTTATGCTGGTAAAAGTAGAACAAGTTATTGCATCAAAGGAATCACGGATAAATGAAATATTAAGATTGCACTCTTTTATATTAATTGATGAGTTTGGACAACTCGTTTGGACTCAATGGTTAATCAGATCAAATAAGAGAGTAATATAGATCAGTACGAAGTTCAGGAAGTCACTTCATGCTAGATTTTATAGTTAATTATAGTTATAGGCCATTTATAGTTGGCCTATAGTTGTAGATGATGAATACATGATTGTACTATTTGTCAATTGATGTTATATATAGTGTGAATGGAGTGTTAATTGTTAATTGTTGATTGTTTTTTATTGTCATATTGTAGCTGTTTTTTATAAAGTCTTAATAAAGTTTGTTTTAACAAAAGGAAAAAAAAAAAGGAAAAAAAGAAAAAAAATTAAATGTTCTCTTCCTAAGAAAGGAATGGGTATCCTCACCCAGGACAGTAACCGTCTGAATCTCAAGGAAGTAACTTTTTGCTAGTGGAATTTAAATTTTATTGCCTGGATTTTACAACCCTGTCTCCCGGAGTCCAGATGCTCAAAGACAGGAGTGTCCTCTGCTTACATTGATAATCCTCCACAGTCCATCTTAAATGACAACAACAAAAACAACATCTTGACAAAATGTAGGCCTGTGACTCCAACATCATAATTTTTTCTTCTTCTCCTGTATGATTTTTAACACCTTTGCCTGATGAAGAAGCGAGTGGAGCTTTGAAAGCTTGCAAGATGTATTTGGTGTGTTTTGTGGATTTGAATATTGTTGTATTTTGCTGTATGATTGACACAGCTACCCCTGGATATATATATATATGATGCTTTCTTTATCCAATGGTGCCATCTGGTGTTTTTGCTTGTGTATTTTGGCACCCTGGCCCATCTCCCAGGCCAGATCACAGCTGTTTCTCAATAAGAGCAGCAACAAAAACACTTACAGTAAGTGTGTGGTCTTACTCATATTTTAATAAGAGAAGATCCCATAGAATATTTCAGATCTTGTTTGAAAGTAAACATTCATCGGCTAGAACTAATATGGGAATCTTGTGTCCAGATTTTACTCACATTTTAATAGGAGAAAATCCCATAAAATACTGTAGATCTTGCTTGGAAGTAAACATTCATGGGGCTAAAACAATGATGGGAATCTTGTGTCCCTCCAGATGTTGTTGGAGGGCAACACTCAGCAGAAGCAGTCCAAGCAATTCCCACCACTGGAAAAAACAATGGGCTTTCTTTTTCTTTTTCTTTTTTTCTTTCTCTTTCTTTTTCTTTTCTGGCATTTACTAGCATGTTCACCTGAATTCAATAGGACATGTTCACAAATTATCATGAAGATTTCAGCCTTGATATTGCTTAATGAAATAAAGCTTCTATCATATTCTCACTTACCCTTTAAACTCAATGGGGCTTACTTCTGAATAGACATTTATAAAATAGTGCTATAAGACATTTTAAACTGCACATTAAATATCCAATAGATATATATATTAAGATATTACATGTTTATTCTTTTCTTTTCTTTTTTGTAAACCTTCTTGACGGAATTCAAAAAGGTGGCACAGAAATATCATGGAAAAATAAATTGATTTTTTTATGGTGTTGTTGGACTCTTTGGAGGAACAGACTAGGCCAGACAGGCTGAAATGTCTCCTTTGATCTGGTGTGTGTGTGTGTGCACATGAACACATGTCAATACATGTGCATGTGTACAGGATAGGAGAAAAGCAAGTATTTGCTTTTCCAACCCCTACTTTCCAAGCACATAGGCTCTGCCTCCATTGTCCACAGATGCATATGTGGGGATAGGATTTCCAAATGAAGCCTTTTTTGTTGTTGTTAACTGCCTTCACATCAGTCTCAACCCATGGTGACCCTGTGGATGAGACATCTCCAGGCCCCCCGTTCTCTCCTGCTCTGCCCAGTTCCTGCAAACTGTTATTCGTGGTCTCTTTAATAAAGTCCATCCATCTAGCATGTGGCCTTCCTCTCTTTCTACTTCCCCTCCACCTTTCCTAATGTTATTGTCTTTTCCAACAATTCATGCCTTCTCACGATGCGTCCAAACAGTCTAAGGGCCTCTACAGATGGGTGACAATGGACTGCCTCGAGAAGCCGCAGATTAGGACTGAGGCTGCCCCATGCCTGGGCCCCGATCCACCCTTATGGCGCCTCTGAAAAGGAGCACTAAAATAGCACTCCTTTCAGAGGGGCCAAAAGGGGTGCTGAAAGAGATGCTGGGCACCTCTTCCACGCTCCTTCCGGCTCAGCGTGTCTGAATGCTGAGCCAGAAGGACGTCATCAGAATGCTCGCCATGTGCAAAGGCAAGTGCTCCAATGAAGTCCTTGAGAAGGGGTTGAGGCACCCGGCGTCCAGCTGCCTCTCCCCTTCTCTAGCTTCAAGACGGTGCTTTACGCCATCTGCTTCCCCCCTTAGTCTTGTCATCTTGGCTTACATGCTCATATTTTAAAAGTCAGCACATATATGGGGACAAACTGTGTGCATGGGTGTTTTTTTTTTTTTCATGGCTATCCATGTGGATTAGATTTTAGTACTTCATTCATGAAGATAAAACTTTCCAGAGATTTTTCCCAGGTCTATCTATAGAGGAGGGGGATTGAATCTAGGACCTTCTTCATCCATACAACACATGTTTCATCGTTGAACAAGAGGGCACAAGAAAAATCCCACAAGCTTGCCATCTTTCTTTAATGTGCCTTTCACAGATGCTTGATCTTCAGACATTGAGCTGCTCAGTGTGCTCATCAACAATCTTAAAAAATTTCCCCTACCTGTTGACTAGAAGCACACGAACAGCCCAGACAATCTCAACCCCCCCCCCCCCCAGTTAGATGTCACCCTTAAGGCAAGGAGACAAAATAGCAAGAGAAAGGATGAAAAAAAAAATGAAGCAATGTTGATGCCTTTCCCCTGCAGAATTGCAAGATTATGGGGTTGGAAAAGATTATGGGGTTGGAAAAGAGAGGGAGCCAGACAGAAATGATCATTTTTCATGTATCTGATGCTTGGAAACTTTTTTGTCCTCCTTTCACACCACAAAACTAATCAAGTGTATTCCAACTGCCAAATGACTTGATTAGAGTCAAATCTGGAAACCAACTTGCTGTGACCAATAGGGACTTCACCCCCTCCTTTGAAGAGAGACATCTCAAAAGGTAGAGGCTCAGAATTACCATTGTTTTCTACTTGAGCTTTGCTGATATTGTTTGAGATTGCTGATTGGTGAAGGTCAGTCTGTCCCAACCAAAGGGCTGCAATGAACTGTGGCTTCCATTGTTATCTGGTCCCCTTCTGAAATGCACTAGTCTTCTTGCCCCAGCTGAGGTCCTTGTGCTCCTTTGCTCACAATAATTGTGTCTTCAAGGAGCCATTGTGCAGATCACAAGCTTGATGCTTTTTGTTCTTGATGCAATAAGTAACTCATAAATGCCTCCTAGTCTTTAAAAATAAAACACCTGCTTGTCACACAGAGGCACTGGATAGTCTTCTCAGGGATGATCCTCCCATTAGCCACTGCCTGAAATGGCAGATGCTGTTATTTAATATTTGTAGCTTGTAAAGGCAGAGGGAAAGCATTTCACCTGCTCAGTTTCTGCCCATGATGAACTTGCTAAGGGCACAGAGACAGACAATGAGGAGACCCTTTGCCCTGAACAGGAATGGGCAGCTGCAGATGGTCCAAGGACCAATGTTCTGCCCCTAAAATACCCCCTGGAATTGTACATATTGCCCAAATTGCCCCACCCCCTGGAATAGTTTTTTTTTTAAATGTTAAATAGTGTGATCCATTTAAAAAATGAATGCCATACTTACTCCTTTTTTTGGCCAGGAAAGCTACAAGAGGTCAAGTACCATAAAAACATATTTGGGACCCCAAATGCCATGGCTACCCTCTGTTGTTGTTGCTTTTGTTGTCATTGTTGTTAGCTGACTTTAAGTCAACATTGATTCATAACAACCCCATGAGATATTTCCAAGCTCCTCAGCTGTTCTACTCAGGTCCTATAGCTTCTGGGCCATGATCCATATAGTATGTGTACTTCCTCTTTTCCTACTGTCCTCTACTTTGCCAAACATGATTGTCTAGTGAGGCATGCCATCACATGATGTGTCCATAGCATGACAGTCTCAATTTAGTCATCTTGGCTTTCAGGAAAAATTCAGGCTTGATCTGTTCTAGTAACCATTTGTTTGACTTTTGGGGCATCTGTGATACCCTCAGTACTCTTCTCCAGCACATCTCAAATAAGTTGGGTTTTTTTCCTATTGACTTTCTTCGCTGTCCAGCTCTAACATCCATACATGATGATGAGAAATACAATGGCTAGACCATCCTAACTTTGGTGTTCAGTTTTATATCTTTGTCTAGTCTAGATCTTGTCTAGTTATTTCATAGCTGTACAACTTAATTCTAGTCTTCTTCAGAACATTTAGCCACCCTATCCTAAACTCCATAGTGTTGCCAGGTTTTAAAAACAGAACTAATATATTGTCGTATGCATTCAACTTGATTCCAACTTATGGCGAATCTGAGGCAAACCTATCAGGGAATTTTCTTGCCAAGTCTTGAGAGAGGGTTTGCCATTGCCAACCTCTGAGAATGAGAGACTGTGACTTTCTCAAAGGTCACAGTGGGATTTGAACCCAGGTCTCCAGAGTCATAGTCAAACACTCAAACTACTACACCACACTGGCTCTCAGAAATAATATACCATCTAACATTTCACAGGTGAAAACTGGGACACATATGGCCAAGGAACATTACAGTGTGGTCAAGATGCCAAAAAGTATTAATTGATAGACTGTGCATGTATGCAACAGCTAGCTATTATGATTAAGGATCATTGATACCAATGGCTATAAGAAATAAACTAAACTTTTATTATGGGAACTCCAAAAGAAATAAGAAAGTTCTGTAAGGTGCTAAGTTAAACTAAAATGGGAAGAGGACTAAAGTTCAAAACAGACTGGCACAATACGCCAGCTTCTCAGCAGCTTGGGTGTGTGGTATATGCACACTGCATGCCCCCAAGCTGGTGTCATGCTGCCCCATTGACCAAATAGCGGGCAGCATTGCAGTGCTCCTGTGGTGTGGCATTTAGACACCACACACCAAAGGAGCGCCAAAAAGTGCCACTGCAATAGCAAAAGTGTCTTTTTGCCAGCTCAAAAAGGAGCGGTTTCCTGCCATTTCTTTTTGAGCTAGCGAATATCTGGATCAGGGCCATGGCGTGTGGTTGCTGTGGCCTGATCCAGTGTTCAAAGAGCTGCTGCTTCAGGGCAGTCTGTTTCACCTAGGTTAGTTTTGCATTTGGAACAGTGAGAGAGCAAAAAAGAGGTGGAGAGAAGCAGTAATAGCCCTGTTTAAATATTTGAAGAGATGTCATATTGAGGAGGGTGCTAGCTTGTTTTCTGCTGCTCCAGAAAATAGGACTCGGAAAAATGGAATCTCTACAGGAAAAGAGGTTCCACCTCAACATTAGGACGAACTTCCTGACAGTGAGAGCTGTGTGACAGTGGAACACACTCCCTCGGAGAGTGGTAGAGTCTCCTTCCATGGAGGTCTTTAAACAGAGGCTGGATGGCCATCTGCCAGGTATGCTTTGATTTTGAGTTCCTGCATGGCAGGGGGTTCGCCCTTGTGGTCTCTTCCAACTCTATGATTCTATGATTCTATGGGGTGATCCCTGAGAATATCAGTCTAAGGGGGGTTGCAGACTGCCAGAAATAGTGTGAATTCAGTCCACTTTTAGGGTTAGGGTTAGAGTTAGGGAACCATGGGAACTGTATTTTATTATGGCATCAGAGTTGTCTGACAGAGAAGGCTCAATGTCTCAGAAAAATAACAGTTCCCATGATTCCCTAGCACTAACCCTAACCCTAAAAGTGGACTGAATTCACACTATTTCTGGCAGTCTGCAACCCCCCTAAGAGAAGATAGAATGGGTGTATTTGACATGAGGAGATTTTAAATCACTAAAACACTCATTAACCCTATCACTGCTGCTATCTCTAAGGAGTTTTTCACACAGATAATTAAAGTGACTTACCCTTCCCAGTTTGAATCCTCTTCTGGGATGAAGGCGGGTATTATCACTGACATTTTGCTGCCGATGCTGCCTTCTGGCTGCCTCCTGCCTAAAATCCAGCTCCCAGCCACACTCAGCTGGCTGATTTGCAAAGTCAGAAAGCTGATTTTAGGTGGGATTTTAGGCAGGAGGAAGCATGGCATTGAAGGCAAAATGCCAGTAATAATACCCAGCAGCATCCTGAAAGAGGATTCAAATCAGGAAAGGTAAGTCCCTTTAATTAGCTGTGCAAAAAATTCCTAAGACACATTTAACTCTAAACACTAATGAAGAAGAATATACAAGCTAGGAGAGTCTGAGGCTACTGGAAAGAGCGAGATTTTTACCCCTCCTAGAATCATAGAATCATAGAGTTGGAAGAGACCACAAGGGCCATCCAGTCCAACCCCCTGCCATGCAGGAACTCAAAATCAAAGCATCCCCGACAGATGGCCATCCAGCCTCTGTTTAAAGACTTCCAAAGAAAGAGACTCCACCACACTTCGAGGGAGTGTGTTCCACTGTCGAATAGCTCTCACTGTCAGGAAGTTCCTCCTAATGTTGAGGTGGAATCTCTTTTCCTGCAGCTTGCATCCATTGTTCTGGGTCCTGTTCTCTGGGGCAGCAGAAAACGAGCTAGCGCCCTCCTCAATATGACATCCCTTCAAATATTTAAACAGGACTATCATATCCCCTCTTAACCTTCTCTCCTCTAGGCTAAACATACTCAGTTCCTTAAGTCATTCCTCATAGGGCATGGTTTCCAGACCCTTCACCATTTTAGTCGCACTCTTCTGGACACGCTCCAGTTTTTCAACATCCTTTTTTAATTGTGGTGCGCAGAACTGGACACAGTATTCCAGGTGGGGCCTGACCAAAGAAGAATATAGTGGCACTATTGCTTCCCTTGATCTAGATACTATACTTCTACTAATGCAGCCTAAAATTGCATTTGCCCTTTTATTTGCGGCATCACACTGTTGACTCATGTTCAACTTGTGGTCCACTTGGACTCCTAGATCCCTTTCACATGTAGTCTCATTAAGCCAGGTCTATTAAGATCATTTTGAATTTTCATCTGTCCTCTGGGGTCTTAGCTATTCCTCTTAATTTGGTGTCATCTGCAAATTTGAGAAGCATGCCCCCTATTCCTTCATCCAAATTGTTGATAAAGATGTTGAAGAGCACTGGGCCCAAGACAGAACCCTATGACACCCCACTGGTCACTTCTCTCCAGGATGAAGAGGAGCCATTGCTGAGCACCCTTTGGGTTCAGTCAGTCAACCAGTTACTAATCCACCTAACAGTTGTATTGTCTAGCCCACATTTTACTATCTTGTTTGCAAGAATATCATGGGCGATCTTGTCAAAAGCCTTACTGAAATCAAGATATGCTGTGTTTACCGCATTCCCTTCATCTACCAAGCTGGTAATTTTATCAAAAAAAGAGGTCAGATTAGTCTGGCATGACTTGTTTTTGAGAAACCCATGTTGACTTTTAGTGATTATCGCATTCCCTTCTAAATGTTCACAGACTCTCTGTTTAATGAACTGTTCTAGAATTTTCCCGGGTATTGATGTCAGACTAATTGGGTGATAGTTGTTGGGATCCTCCTTTTCCCCCTTTTTGAAGATGGGGACAATGTTTGCCCTCCTCCAGTCTGCTGGGACTTCTCTTGTTCTCCAGGAGTTCTCAAAGATTATTGCCAGTGGCCCTGAGATTACATTTGCCAGTTCTTTTAATAACCTTGGATGCAGTTCATCTGGTCCTGGAGACTTAAATTCATTTAGGTTAACCAAGTATTCCTGTACTACCTCTTTGCTTATTCTGTGCTGCATTTCCCCTATTGTGTCCTCTGCTCCATTTTCCACAGGTTGCACGCCCTTTTCCTTTTCTGAGAAGACTGAGGCAAAGAAGGTGTTGAGTAGCTCTGCCTTTTCTCTATCCCCTGTTAGAATTTCTCCATCTTCTCTGTGTAGTGGCCCTACCATTTCCTTCTTCTTTCTTTTGCTACGGACATACCCCAAAAGCCCTTTTTATTGTCCTTAACCCCTCTAGCAAGCCTGAGCTCATTCTGTGCTTTGGCTCTCCTGACTTTACCCCTCCATGTGCTTGCTATTTGTTTGAATTCCTCTTTAGTGATTTCACCCCTTTTCCATTTCCTATACATCTCCCGTTTAAAACTTTGAAAGTTCTTTTTTCATCCAACCCAATTTCTTGATACAGTTCCCATTTTTCCTTCCCATTGGAACAGTTTGAGATTGTGTCTTCAGTATCTCCCTTTTGAAAAACTCCTATCCGGACTGAACTCCCTTTCCCTTTAGTATTTCTGACCATGGGTTCACTCCCAGTGTTTCCCTAAGTTTGTTGAAATCAGCTCTCCTAAAGTCTAGAATGAGTGTTTGACTATGCCTAGCTTCTCCTTGCCATTGTATAAGAAACTCCAGGAGAACATGATCACTCCCACCTAAGGATCCCACCACTTGCACCCCATTGACCAGGTCATCCCTGTTAGTTAGGATCAGATCTAAAATAGCTGATCCCCTTGTTGCCTCTTCCACCTTTTGGACAAAGAAATTGTCTTCGAGGCAAGTGAGGAGTTTGACTTCCAGCAAATATCAGGATAGTTGAAGTCACCCATAACTACTACAGCTCTCCTTTCTGAGTGTGTGGTCATCTGTTCTAGAAAGGCATCATCCAATTCCTCAGTCTGACTTAGGGGTTTGTAGTAAACTCCCACTATAACATCCCTGTTGTTTCCTTCCCCTTTAATTTTTATCCAGATGCTCTCCATCTGATTTCCTGGATTTAAGTCCTGGATTTATTCACAGACACAAACATCCCTGACATATAATGCTATTCCTCCTCCTTTCCTGTGTGGCCTATTTCTCTTAAAAAGGTTATACCCCTCTATTCCTACATTCCAATCATGAGACTCATCCCACCAGGTTTCAGTGATGCCTATTATATTGTATTTGTTTTGTTGTGCTAGGCGTTCAAGTTATCTTGTTTATTTCCCATGCTCTGTGCATTAGTGTAGAAATATCTAAGAGCATTTGTCCTCCCCACTTGCTGCCTGTGTGAAGTTTTTTTTCCTCCCACTGTCGGACCTTTGCATCATTTGCCTTGTTCCCTCTATAACACTTTGACTATTATCTATAACCCTTGATGTACTCCTGCCTTCCAAGATACCTTCCAAGCTACTGTCTCCCTCCCCAACATGACTCAGTTTAAAGCCCTCCTGATCAAATGTTTGAGACTATTGACAAAAATGCTTCTGTCAACTGGTGTGAGATGCAGTCCATCTCTTGCTAGAAGTCCACCCTCATGGAACCACAGTTCGTGATCTAAGAATCCAAATCGTTCTTGGTGGCACCATGTACGGAGCCCGTTATTCACATCTGCTATCTTCCTCTCCCCTCCTGGACCATGCCCTTCAACTGGGAGAAGAAATGAGATAACAACCTGTGCGTCCAGCTCTTTCAGCTTCCTACCCAAAGCCTCATAATCCCTTCTGATATTCTGAAGATTGTGCCTTGCAGTATCATTGGTTCCCACGTGGACCAAGAGGAAGGGGTAATGGTCAGTAGGCTTGACCAGTCTTGTCAGCCTTGCTGTCACATCACGGATTTTTGCCCCAGGGAGACAACACACCTCCCAGGACATCTTGTCAGGCCCACAAACCACTGCTTTTGTACCCCTCAACAAGGAGTCCCCAACCACTACCACATGCCTCCTCTGAGGCTTAGCAGTGGCTGTTCCCTGTGGTGGTACTCTTAGGGTCCCCTGCACTGTCCCTGAGGACTGTGCCTGCTGCTCTTCCTCTTCATCCTTGATAAGGGAGAGAGCTTCAAATTGATTCTTTAGCCGCAAGCTCCCAGAATGATCCCTAGTTTCCCTACTTCTATGTGTGACATTCCTCCAGGTTTCCACCTCCTGTGTGCATGAAATGACATCCTCCTCAACAACTTCCTCTGTGTGGTCCCCATCCAAGACCGTTTGTTCCACTCTGTCCAGGAAAACCTCTTGCTTCCTAATATGCTGAAGTGCTACTACCAGGGCCTCCAGCTGTTTGACTTTCTCTTCCAGGAGGTCTATGAATTTGCACTTGGTGCAGGTGAAGTTCCCCACATCTCTTGGCAAGAAGACAAACATCCCATAAGTGTTGCAGGTGACTGCAGCAACTCTTTCAGTGTCCATATTGAGAAATCTTAAGTATGGCCAGCATGACTGAACAGTACACTGTTACCTTCCCAGTGAAGTGATACCTATTTATCTACTTGCATTTTAACATGTTTTTGAACTGCTAAGTTGGCAGGAGCTGGGACTAGTGATGAGAGCTGACTCCATCACGTGACACTTGGGCCTTGAACTGCCAACATTCTGACCTTACAATCATCAGAATCGGCATCTTAACCATTAAGCCACCATGTCCCAAGTTCAGTCAGCCTATTCCAAATATAGCTGATATATTTGGAATTTACACTTGGAAAAGAAACACTTTGTTGGGGTGGATGTTGTAAGGCATTAATTCCCTGTTATATCTTACCCCTGACAGTATATAGGGACCTATCTTAGATTTAGCAGTGAGACTAGACAATCCATTCTATTTCCTCCCCACCCTAGTCTTAACTGGGAGCAAGATCAGACAACATATGCATAAATCTCAGCTCCATAATTTCTCAGTGACCGTGTCCTAGTTTTTTATTTGCTTAGCAATTAAGAGAAGAAAAGGCATAATTGGATAGTGACATATAACTTTCTTTGACCCACAATAAAATGACAAAACATAACTCACAGTTCCAATCAGAGACAGGCAAAGAAACAAGCTTGATTTGGGTTGGCCTTCCATCATGTAGACTGGAGACTCAGTGAAACCTATATTTGCCACAATGAGACAAAGAATTCCACTGGCATTAGCTTTGCCATTCTGCTGTGCCTCTAACTGGTGTTACAGGTAAGTGCCCATGTGCAGAATGAAAGGGGGATTTATTTTTTAAAAGGTTTTGTGAGATTATCTCACAACCAATCTTTTTAGGATGAACAATCACTAGCAGTTGTAATGGATGGATAAACCTGTTTTGTTTCCAATCCATGTCTTTTTTGCACAAGGTCATTCCTGTCTATTTTCTCTCCCATTTTCACATTAATCTGCATTTTTTTAAACAAAAAGGATGACAATTTTATATTTTCATGGTCTCTTGAATATATTATATGTCTTGCATACACTCTTTAATGTATTGAATGTATTCTCTGAAAGCATACATTTCTAAACTTATGTTTTTCCCCTGAAATTAAAAAGGAAACATTTTGAGCCTAGGGCTACATTTTAAAAATCAGGGAAATGAGAAATCAAGAAGATAACTGTTCCAATATATACTTTAATCTAACAAACGCTGATAAGTGTATTCATATTAGATTGTTTATTGAATGGATTCCTCAAACATCCCTACTAGCAATTTTACCACTAATGCCCAGCTTCTAGTCTCAAAACTTATTTAAAAATCATGAGATTGCCATTAAAAAAAAATGTTGCCCTCCTTGTGCTATGAAGTTTAGGGGAGTTAAAATGCCCTTCTCTTACAATCTGTTCACATCAACAATAATTCTTCTTTAATGCCTGCTGAACAAAATATTAAGGTTAAAACAATCAGAAGTCAATTTTCCTCTTTTTGGCTACAAGAGTATTGGTCATATTTTAACTGTTTAAAAATAAGAGTAAGCCAAAGTGTAGGGTAGTGGGAACAATTTCTGCAAACAGTTTTGCTCCCTCTGTGATGAAATCAGTAAGGTCAATTGAGGATAAAGTCAATATCATACTACACTATTATACTGCTATTGTTCCACTTTAACTGCTATGGATGCCTCCTGTGGAATCCTGGGGATTGTAGTTTAGTGAGGCCTAAGAGCTCTCTGGCTGAGCATTCTAAATGCCCCTCTCTAAACTGCAAATCCCAGGATTCCACTGGATGATGCCATAGCAGTTAAAGTAATGGTGCTGTAACAGTACAGTGTGATATTGACTTTACCCTCAATTGCCCTTACTGATTTCATCCCAGAATGTAGTGTGGCATTCAGATAAATTAGACTAACAGCAACTCACTTAGACTGCCTTGGATTTAGTGTTAGAACTTTACATCCAAAATTCATTGACTATCTAACAACTTCATTGTTTCCAAGGTAAAAAGTAGACTGGCATTCTAAGCTGTAAACACTAGAGAATAGAGATGTAACAGTACTGGAATAGGACATTTTGGTTCAATGATAAACCATGTTTTTGTTCCACTGGCTTCTTCATCAGGCAAGATGTTATAAACCAAACAGGAGGAAAAAATGGAGATGTTAGTCAGATGCCTGCATACATCATAATGCAGGCATCTGACTAAAGTCTCCATTTCCCCCCCTCCTGTTTGGTTTGTAACATCTTGCCTGATGAAGAAGCCAGTGGAGCTTTGAAAACTTGCAACAAGTATATAGTGCATTTTGGTTGGCCAATAAAGGTATCACTGTTTGGTGGATTTTTGTTTGAATTTGCTAAATGGCCAACACAGCTACCCCTGCATGTTTCATGTTTTTTTGTGCTTGAGAAGCCTGCTATTGAATATCTGGCACTTGTTCAAAGCTTTGTTTTTTCTACTCATTATTTCATAACATGTTGCAAGTATATTTGCTTTCACAATCTGCCATCTCACGAGCAACAAAAATGTTCCTAGTGAATGAGGAAGCAGATTTTTTAAAAAGGCAAATGTTTTAAATACAATGTTTTAAATACAAATGTTTATTTATAAACTGCTGATGGTCTTGGAGGATGGTATATTTCTAAGATGGTATGTCTTGTAGAGATGCACATGCACCAGCTAAAATCCCTGGAATGCAGTCTCCCTCTTTTCCTACTGCCTTCCACTTTACCAAGCACTGACATCTTTTCGAATGAGTTGTGTTATCTCATGATATCTCCAAAGTACAACAGCTTTTGTTCAGTGATGTTTGCTCCTAATGAGAGTTTGGGCTTCATTTGCTCTAATGCCCATTTATTTATCTTCTGTAGAATGCCTGTCCAGCATCATAAATCAAATGAGTTGATTTGCTTCCTGTCAGCTTTCTTCACTGTCCAACTTTCACAGCCACACATAGAACCATACTCCTTCATCTGTCCCTTTACATCTTCATCTATCCTTCGAATTCCACCATTACATACACCAAAGTGCTTTCCTTCATGCAAGTGAAGACTGGACCTGGCCACTCTTGCAGTGGATTATGGAATGGTAAATTACTGGCCTTGGCAAAGATGTTGACCTGCTCCATCATGTTCAGCTGCCTCATTATCATAAGAAGCCCCTATTCTTAACAGTGAAAGAATAAGAAAGCAGAACGTTGTCCAAATATAGCAAAGATTAAATATCTCTTGTGTTGATGCTGCACTTCTCAGCGTCCTCTTATATTTCAGAGATACAAATAAAGGGAGGGGAGATTCTTCAGCATAGCAATCTGCATAACTTCCAATGGATCATCAATCCCAATTTTCCACATAGAGCATGCAACACACATCATGCTTGCTAATACCTGTCCAGTCTGCTTATTTTGTTTTCCTCCACCACTATTAGAGTATTAGAGACAAGCAGACCCTGCATATACTGATTCTTTTTAAAAGATGAGAAAACCCACCCCATTTGCAGTCAGGTCTGCCCCTATGTGGAAGCTTATGCCATTGCTGGTAGGATGTCAGTATTAGTTCTCAAAGTGACTGTGTAAAAGAAAGTTTCCGCCTTCCTTGCTATTAAATGTCCAATCAGCAAGAGACCCCAGTTTTCACTCAGAAAGGTACAAGTAGAATAATGCTGGTCAATGTCAAGAAGGGAGTGTCCCTTGCCTCATTGGCTGGTACCTGGATCACAGATGATAGAAAACCAAGATTTTGGTCCAGAATCTCAGCTAGGAACCAAGAATAAGGTGGAAGACGTGGAAGATTAAAGTTGATCAAGGTAGGGAAAAGTACCTACTAAAAGGGGGAGGTGGCAGTCATATTCACATGAGTATCTGAATTTCAGATCCTTAGCTAAACTGTGTCTAGGCTATCAGAGGTCATTTCAAATAAGCTGAGCTCATCTGCTCCATTTTTTTTTGCATCATGCTGAAGGGTATTTCAGTACTAGCAGGGTGGCAAAAGGCTTATAAATACTGAGCTAAGGAGTTAAACAGCAGCACTGGCATAAGGGGTCAAAGTTGTAGGGCACCTGCTGAACCCCATATCTGGACCTCTGGAATGATCCACCTCTACAGCTCTTCATATTTGTTGTCACCTGTTGTTTGCCTACATGGAAGTAAAGACAAGAGTGAAGAGATGGAGAAACATCCTCATTTGCCTTCAGATATCCCTCAGGCATTTTTAGTCCCAGAGGGAAAGGGAAGGGGTAGCAATGACACAGGTGGGAAGGAGGTGGCAAACCTACTTTATGGCGATAACAATATGAATGAGAGACATTCCAGCTGTCCTGCTCAGATCTTGCAAACTCAGGGCTGGTGGCTTCGTTGATTGAATCAATCTACCTGTAGTGTAGTCTTTTCCTTTTCCTACTTCTGCTTTACCAAGCATTATCTATTTTGCAATGAATCATGTTGCAAAATATGATGATATTTTGCAACTATATATATAGTTGCAAAATATCATCATATTTTGCAACATGATTCATACCTTAGATATATCATGAGATATAGATGTAGATATAGATGTAGATATAGATATAGATATAGTTATAATATCTAAAGTATGCTAACTTCAGTTTAGTCATTTTGGCTTCTAAGAAGAGTTCAGGAATGATTTATTTTCAAGCCCATTTGTTTGTCTTTCTGGCAATTCCAGTACCACATTTCAAATGAGTTGATTCTCTTCCTGTCAGCTTTCTTCCTTCTCCATACATAACCATACATAAAAATAAAATAAAAAACAACTATGCCATGGAAGATCCTGACTTCTGGTATTCATTTCTCATCTTTACACTTGAGAGGCTTACTAGTTCCTTCATGCCCTTCCACGTGCCCCTCTACCTCTCCCTAAACCTGGATTTGGCCCTGATCAGCATTCCTCAGACTAAGGATGCTAGACAGTATCATTTGGTCATTATTTTTACAACTAACTTAATATGCACTCCACATATATTCATATTTTATTTAATTTTTCCATAATGCCATTCACAGTTCTCTGAATTTTACAGTACAGTTCTTGGCTCAAATTTTTTTCTTCAATATTTTATTTTGTTCTCTGTCTATTTATGCACATTATTTATTAATGATCAATAGGTCAGATATAGAGGTAAGCATCAGACACACAGATAAAACAAATCAAATTAAATTTGGTCTTCCTAGCTGTGTGCCTAATGCACTTTTACATCTAGAGACAGTACACATGTCAACTGAACTTCAAATGAACCACTATTTTGGCAATGGGTTATATATATCACATTATAAAACTGAATAATATTAATTGGGGAACAGAACACAAAGTTTACTTCTCAAAAAATTTAAATTTAAATTTTAAATCTTAAAATATTGTTTTACTCCAACAGACCATTGCTGTTGCACAAAAGCTGGCCACTTTAATTGTTACCGATGGACACTGGTCTGCCAGCAAATAGGATACTTAAAACTCATCAGTTCTTCCAGGAATACCTCTAAGAGTTGGATAATTAAAAATATGATGATAACCATTATATAAAGGGCAATATATATACATGACCTAATGTCTCCACTGTGCCAGCTCCACAGGAGCAGAAACATGCATCATAAGGGATATTATTATATCTCCCTTCCAATAAAGCAGCAGGTAACACATTAAATTTTGCTAAGGTGAATGCTTTCCTATATTTTGGAAGGTTTAAACTATGCAAATAGTTAGGTAACAAAAAAGCATGACAACTATCTCTAAAATCAGGGCATGCGGTGGCTGCACTTACATGTTGCTGCAACTCATTATCTATAATGCATTGATGAATTTTATGTTTTGCTTTCATATAACCCATTGCCAAAATAGTGGTTTATTTGAAGTTCAGTTGACATGTGTACTGTCTCTAGATGTAAAAGTGCATTAGGCACACAGCTAGGAAGACCAAGAATTGATCTCAAAGATTTTGTCTGTGTGCTTTACTTGGAAACAAAATTACTATAAACACACTGCTGCATACCATATAACATCTGGCTAATGTCTTCATATTAAAGATCTGAATGGCTGATGGAACATGTTGATCTCCTTTGATGAAAAAAAAAAGGGATATAAGTGATTTGATACTTCTCTGACCATTTACAATGGCATTAGAGGACTGGGCTTTCCAGGATCCTGAGGACTAAAAAATCACTCCCAAATATTTCTAGGATTTTACCTGCTCAGTTGGGTGATCTTTTATTTGCCAGTTATGCATGCTTTGTTTCCTCTATCTCAGTTTGTCTATTTGTGTATTTTTATGCTGTTGTTGTTGTTGTTGCTGTTGTTGTTGTTGCTGTCGTTGTTAAACTCTACGATAAGGTTTTCTTGGGAAGATATATTGCAAGAAAGTTTGTCATTTCAATTTTCTAAGGTTGAGGGGTGTGACTTTCCACTCACTGGGTTTCCATAGTTGAGTGGGGGTTTGAACCCTAGTCTCCCAAAGACACATTCCAACACTCAACACTACTCCATGCCAGTTCTCATCTCTCTCTCTCTATATATAATATATATTAACTTTGCTGGTTTACACTAGGCATCCCAAATTAGTTGGGGGGGATGCTTAGTTAAGATATCTTTATGAGTTGTAGATGGATAACAATTATATGTCTGTACAAAATCTTTATAGTTTTTCTCTCTGTTTTTTTCCCTTTTTTGTATTATTCTTTTATATAGTAATATTATTTATTGATGTTAGGAAATAAGACATATATACCATAAGCAGGAGAGAGGATATAAGGGTAGAAAAATCACAAATTGGAGATTGGATGTAAGAAGTCACATATTTGTTTTAAATGTAATATGTTTGTAAGTGTTTGTATAGTCTTCTTATATGTTTGTACTACATGTTTGCTTTTTGTCTTTTATGTAGTTTTAACCAATAAAATTGTATATATATATATATATAAAGAAAATATATGCAGTTAAATTGTTTATATTTGGGGATGTTGCCTGCAAAAATGGAAGATGCATATGACATGTACATCAGAGAAAATTGTCTACAAAAGGAATATGAATTTTATGTGTGGGGGTAGTTGTAAATATGAAGAATTATGTAGAAACTAGTTATTCATCCGTGATTCTTTTGACCTTCCTCCATTTTACCTTTTCTCACATCAATTTAATCACAGCCGCTTCGGGGAAAATTATGGGTAGTTGTGCCATACCAAGCCATACCCACACAAGCTCAACTATGCCCAATCTAAATGCAATTCAGGAGCATGAGAAGAATTAGCCCAGACAGTGTACAACATTCAGGGTCTTCCTTGAATTGTGTTTTAGCACACTTGGGATTCATAGCTCAGGAATGCAGCATTTTTATGCCAATGTCACATTCAGCTTATTTTAAATTAGATGCTGGGCATGTAAAGTGATGTATAGATATCCTTGCCAATTGGCATAATTAAATCACACCTCAGTTACTGATGGCAGGTAAATTTGTCAGTTCATGTTTTAGTTTTTATATGACTTTTTTTATATATATATAAAAATCTCAACGTTTGGGACAAAGAAAGTGAGGATTGGGCAAACATCAATAGGAATTTACGTAATCTAACATTTACAAACCATTGCATGTATCAAAACCATTGTCCTTTCAGATTCCCACTTCATATTTTGCAATGGGGTTTTGCTCCTTTTTGGCCTGGTTCTTTTGCCTTGGAGAAGTGTTGGCCAGCTTCTGGCCACATTCGGGGTGTGCATCGTCTAAATGCCATGCCCCCAATGCAGTCTTTATGGTGTCCTTTTTGGCCTGTCTGTTTGGGGCCACTGAGAAGTCAGTAAATACTCTAAAGACACAGATCCTGTCTAGCCTTGGAAGCTAACGAGGATCAGCTCCCATTACATGTGTTTTAACCAATAAAATTTTATATATATATAAAAAAGAAAATATATGCAGTTAAATTGTTTATATTTGGGGATGTTGCCTGCAAAAATGGAAGATGCATATGACATGTACATCAGAGAAAATTGTCTACAAAAGGAATATGAATTTTATGTGTGTGGGGAGTTGTAAATATGAAGAATTATGTAGAAACTAGTTATTCATCCTTGATTCTTTTGACCTTCCTCCATTTTACCTTTTACCTTGGATGGGAGGCTGCCAAGAAATGTCAGCTACTGTGGACTATATTTCAGAGGAAGCAACTGGCAAAACCACTTCTGATGATTCCTTGCCCAAGAAAACCCTATGAAATTCATGGTCACCATAGGTTGACAGGTGACTTGAAGGCACAGACACAGACACAGACACACACGCACACCATCAAAATCTCTCATTGGGAAGGACCCCCACAATGTCCTCATAGGCTGTAGATCTCACATTCATCTTGTGCACTTGAAGTGTGGTTGCTGGTCAAAGCAGTTTTGTATACAAGTTCAGGCAGTGTTGAATCCAATTAACATCAGCCCTAACTAACAAAGGGCCTCGGCAGACGGCTAATAGAGCTGTCCTCGGCGCAAGGAAGGGGAGGGGCAGCCGCACGCTCGGTGCCCCTTCCTCCTCCCGAGGTCGTCCTCGGAGCCGCCGGCCCTCTGCATGGCCGGCGCTCTGAAGACAACCTCCCGCCATAGCATCCGGACACACTGTGGCGGGAGGGTCGCTGAAAGTGCGCCTCACGCTTTTGGGGCACACTTTCGGCAACGTATAAAAGGAGCGCTATTTTAGCGCTCCTTTCTTGGGGCGCCAACGGTGCACCGCAGGATCGAGGCATGAGGATGCCTCGGTCCCGCGGCGCACCTTCCCGGGGCGGCGCAGAGCCGCCAGTCTGCTTCCCCCCATAGTCCTGACTTAAAGGAAAATGGGAGCTGCAGTATTAAACAAGCATTCAAAAAGCCACATCACATAATAAATGTGCTGGCATTGAAGGTCCCACAAGATTCTGCAGTTTTTATCTTCACCGGCAACAGTATGCACTGGTTGCCACTTACTGGGTACTATCTGTACCATCACTGACCAGTTAGACACATACACATAATATCAGCTTGGAACATTTTAATTAGAACTTTGCAAACTCCCTCACCACACATTTGGGCCAGAGCCCAATTTTGTCTCTGTTCAGTTCAGATCAGAAATCTGACTCAAGATTCAGAAATGTGGATTTTTACATCTCTCATTGCCTTGACTCAGAGATTGCTGGTGGCTGTAATGTTAGTGGGGCAGCAAACTCACTCTGGGTTTTATTCTGAACCTGAAAGAGGTTCTTCAAGGTACTAACACTGATTTGGAGATCAGCATTTTGGACTGCTTATTTAAACCTAAGATGGTTTCACAGTCCCATTGACCTCAGAGCTATCAGCTGCCATTGTCTGGAGGAGCCAAAATGGCTGTAATTCTTGTGAAATCTGAAAAAAGGACAGCTCCTTCAGAACAAATAGCCTTTTACAAATTGCAAGCAAATGCCTCTGTTTCTAAAATCCTAGTTGCTTTTAAAGTTTGCTTTTGTCAAAAGATGAAATATAGTTTTGTAAAAGCAAATACAGGGCCTTTACAGACTGTCAGAAATAATGCATCTTGAGGCCCTGGTGCAGTGCTAAGAAATCATGGGAACTGTTGTTTATTGTGGCACCAGAGCTCTCTGACAGAGAAGGCTCAATGTCCCAGAAAAAATACAATTCCCATGATTCCCTAGCACTGAGCCAGGGCAGTTAAAGTGGACTCAAGGTTCATTATTTCTGGCAGTCTGTAAAGGCCCACAGTTGGCCCTCCACCTTTATGGATTTGACTTTTGAAGATCTGATTATTCACAGATTTGATTAATATGTCATCTCTAGGAATTTCTAGGTCTTCCTGCACAACTCTGCCAGACATTGATCATGGAGTTAAACTGGAGGATGTAGAGATTCTTAGAGGAAACACTTCTCTAGGCATCTAGGTTCTCCAGTGCAAATCTTTGGTCAAACTGTCAGAGGTTGGCCATAGAGTTATGCTGGAGGACCTAGAGATTCCTGGGGAAGTGTTCTCTTAGGTAAAAAAACATGTTTGTTTTTTTAATTTGCATTTTTTCCACTTTCACAGGAGTCCTGCACCCCAGTGAATGTGGAGGGCCCACTGTAATTATGCTTTCTATGCTGTATTGTCCATCACACATGCCATATAGAGAGACACAAGGGGGGAGAAACTGAAAAGAAAGAGATAAAACTAAAATGAAACAGATATGCCTCCCTTCCCCACACCAGTATTAGAGCCATCATCCTAGAATGTTCCTAAGGTTTTTGCATTTCAAATAAAACTGTATTAAAGAGCACTGTGAGATGTGGTGCTGGAGAAGAGTGCTGAGGATACTGTAGACAGCCAAAAAGACAAACAAATGGGTCCTAGAAATCCACGATCAAGCCTGAAATCCTCCTGGAAATGAAGATGATTAAACTGAGCTGTCAGACTTTGGCCACATCAAGAGAAGGCACAACTCATTAGAAAAAATAATAATGCTAGGAAAGGTGGAGGGGAGTACAAAGAGAGGAAGACCACAAGCTACATAGATGGATGGATTCAGTCAGGAAGGTCACAAGTATGAATTTGCAGGACCTGAGCAAGGCAGTGGAGGACAGGGGATCTTGGAGAAGTCTCATATACAGGGTCATCATAAGTCGGGATCCACTCAAGGACAGTTAAGAAACACAGCCTTCTTTGAGAGCCAGTATGGTGCCATGGTTTGAGTGTAGGACTAGGACTCTGGAGATCAGGGTTCAAGGACCACATGCCAGATGGATAGATTCAATCAAAGAGGTTATGGACCTGGACTTGCAGGAACTAAGCAGAGCAATGAAGGATAGCAAGGTTTGGAAATGTCTCATCCACAGGGTCACCATGAGTCAGAGTTGGCTCAAGGGAAGTTGACAACAACAACAATGGTCAGAATGTAAAACAAAAAAAACAAAAAACAAAAAAACAAAAACAAAACAAACAACCTGGAAGGCAATGTGGTAGGCCTTGTGTGAGCAGACAGCAGTACCAGTTGACACAGGTGAGCAAGCAAAATCTGCCCATTTTTATTGTTATTGCTGTTGCTGCTGTTTCTGAGAGATATCCAAGATCCCCTGTCATCAATTGTCTTTCTCAGGACTTGCAAACTCAGGACAGCTGTGGCTTCCTTGATTGAATCAGTCCATTTGTAGCATCCTTTTTCCTGCTGCCCTCCACTTTTTCCAGCATTATTGTTTTTTCCATTGGGTCACATGCTCTCATGATGGGCCATCTTGGCTTCTAGGGAGAGTTCAGGCTTGATTTGCTGTAAGATCCATTTCTTTGTCTTTTTAACAGTACGTGCTATCCTTAGAAACCTTGTACAGCACTAAATTTCAAGTAAGTTGATTTTCTTCCTGTCAGCTTTGTCCACTGTCCAGCTTTCACAATCATATATAGGAATTGCCAGTTAGCTGAGGCAGGTGGGTAAGCCTTGGAGAGTGGTGGCATCTCCTTCTTTTAAGTTTTCTAAACAGAGCCTGAATGGCCATCTATCAGGAGTGCTTTGATTGTGTGTTCTTTGTGCATTGTGTGGCCCTTGTGGTCTCTTGCAACTCTTTGATTCTATGATTCATATGAAGAAGTTAGAAACCACTGTCAGGCTCTTTTCCTTTTTTAATCTGTTTTTTCCCTTTCAGATCAATGCAAAGGTCTTTTGACCTGTCACGTAATCCACATTGGGCTGCTTAGATCTGACACCTGATAGGGATCAGTCATAATAACCTGATTTGGCTTATAATTTGATTTTTGTTTAAGCACCTGCACAGCACTGATTTTAATCAGTTTTCTTTTTAAATAAATGGTTTTAATGAAGGTAAAAAATATATGCAGAATAATTTACATGCAAGGAAAATCATGTAGTACTATATATGCTACACACACACACACACACACACACACACTTTATGTAGCTATTCACAGTTCTGAAACATTTCCTCTTGATCCGTAATTTATTTTAAGTTCTCTCCCCACTCAACCACTTTCTTCACTGCACCAGAAATTGCCTGTACCAGAAACTTCTTACAATGTCCTCCAGTTCATTTCACTCTTTCATTATTGACTTTTACAAGAACAGGGTAAGGCAATGCAATTTGGAAAAGACAGAAGGGTACACTGTTTTCCCCTTTAGCCATGCACTCCTCTTGCCCCACAGATAAAGGCACTAGTCTTGGTTCAGTGTTAGTGTCCTTGTAGGAATTGTTGGTTATGGTCATTAAGTCCAATGCATCCAAAATATACAGATTAGAAGAAACTGTAAAATATATATATATATATATATATATATATATATGAATTTTCATTCTTTGGGGTGATAAATTTCGCTGTGTTTTTGCAAATGTGGGATGAAGCAAACTTTCCGTAAGGAAAAACACAGCAAAATTTATGTTCCCAAATAATGAAAATTCGTATCATTTTTTTTTTTTACAGTTCCTTCTAATCTGTATATTTTAGATGCACTGGACTTAATGCATACACTCTTTGCAAATGTTGCCTTCCACAGTATTGTATTTATTGCTGTTATTGTGTGCCTTCAAGTTATTGCATAGCAACCCCAAGATGTTCTTGGCCTTCCTCTGACAGAATGCGACTTGCCCAAAGTCATATAGTGAGTTTCATTGGCTGATTTAAACCCTGATCTTCCTGAATCTTAGCCCAGCACTCCAACCATTATACTCCACTGGCTCAGTAAAGTATATATATATTTACTGTCTCTTCTTATGAGATCTCTATGGAGCTTATTGCACTGCTAAAATAAACCTTCTTACCTCTCCTGACTTAATTCAGGAGGCATTCAGATACTATCACGGGGATTTTGCCACTGAATCTGCTGCCCGGGTCCAGCTCGAGTTGAGCCTGGGTCTCAGGGGCACTCAGCATGCCTCTTTTCAAAACCAGGAGTTTTCTGACTTTAAAAAAAATGCCCACCAGAGTGTCCCTGGGACCCTGGCTGGATGCGGATGGTGAATTTGGTGGCAAAATCCTATGTTAGTATCTGGAGATTAAGATTAAGATTGAATTCAGGAGAGGTAAGGTTTATTTAGTGGTGTGATAAGCACCTATGTGGTATACAACAATTCTAAACAATTGTGAAGTATTCCAGATTAAAAACATAAAATATTTTGAACAAGATTAAAAACATATCCAGATTATGTGGATATTTTTTTTTCTGAATATACATACTTTCCCTTTTCTTTTCAGTTGCAAACTGGATCACAAAATTCTGAAAAGTGTGGATTCTGGCACTTTAGTGCCTTCCAGTTTGCCTGTAGCTTGAGCAGTCCATATTTGGTAAGTAAAAACAAAAATGCAAAGTAAATTTCCCCCCTATATTTGAAAGTCACGCAAAGAGGCAAATTGTTCCTGTTGTTTTAGGGCAGGGTAGGCAAATTATTAGTTCAATTGGGCACTTTCCATCTCCCAGGGCCCTCTAAGCACTGTGTACACAGCCAAAAATGCCTCCCCCACCGAAGCAAACCTCATCACAAAACTGAAAGTACTTGAAAAATTTTTAAAATGAATATTTTTATTATGTTAAACAGTTCAGGAAGCCCCTGCACCTTACTTAACTCATCTCCTAGAGAACTATAAGAGAGATGGTTCATCCTTCCTTGTTTTGTTTTGTTTTGTTTTTTGGCCAGAAAAAGGATTGCTCAGGGAGTCTAGAAGACCTGAGACCACAAAAGAGACAGACGTTGCCTACCCCAATTCAAAGAGGTGGACAAAATGTAGGCCACATGATGCCACAGAATCCGTACCATTGCATACCTTCCAGTTATCCAATTTGGCAGAGACAGTCCCAATTAATCCTCCATCATCCCACTTTCTCAGCTGCTTTTGAAATGTCCCAGTGTCTTCCTCCCACTTTCCCCTTTTGTCTTCAACTTACTTCATTTGCTGAAAACTGAGTCCAAAGTACGCAAGTATTTTGCACTCAGTTAACTCAACAGAGGGGAGAACAGAGGAGGGGCAGAGCATTGCTCTTCCCTGTAGACGCAGGCAAAAGCAAACTTCTGCAGCCTCTTCTACTGTGTATGTACTTCCTCATTCAATCACCTTTGTCATCTTGACCACACACTGACATTGCTTGGCTACATGGACCCCAGTTTTTATCTGTGAAATTTTGAAAGCTCTGCCATTGCTGCCCCACACAGCATACCAGGAGAGTCATTGATGACCCCCTATTTCCTATCAGAATACAGTTCTGCCTTTGTTGACAGGGGAGAAAACATACAATGTACACATGAATGCACATGGTTATAAATGTGTCCAGGTTAGGAAAATGCATACAAATGCATACAAATATGAACATACAGTCACTCCTTTGTATCGGTGGGGGTTCTGTTCTCCATACCATCCAGCAGATGGCAAAAAATTTAGGGCCTCAAGTTCCATTCTTCTCAGTGATGATGTGACACGCACAAAATCGCACTGGCACAGCCACATGCACATGCCACCATTGAGGCGAATGGGCAGGGACATATGCAGATACTCAAATCCGTAGATGGCAAGCCTACAATTGGGAAGGGCCAACTGCATATGAAAATGGCCAAAAGAAAAAAAAACAAAAACAAAATTTCACAGATACAAACAAAAAAATGGGAAGAAAATGTAGATGGAATTTAGAGAAACATTTTAAAACTGAAACTGAGTGGTCAATGTAATTAAATTTCTTCTTCTTCTTTCCAGACTGGAAGACTGCCAGAATGTTACTTCTGTTGACCTGGCTTGCTCTTCTCTATAGTAAGTATGCTCCTCATGGCTTAGCTATTTCTTCAGAGAAATAGGGATAGTTTCCCAGAATTATATGCACATCCACACAAAACAGGAAAGCATGCCAGAGTACAAAATAAAATCACCAAAAAACAACTATTGACATTCAGGGGAACAGCTTCTGCCAGTATCATCTTGTCTCCATTTCTATGCCAACATAGCCTAAAAACCTGTTCTCAAAGGCAGTAGAAAATTCTCTAGAAAATTCCCTAGGTTTTCAGCACCAGAGAAAGTTGCAAAGGGAAGGGGGAATCAGAAAAGACAAGCATTAGTATAAGTGGTATATTGGATTTAATGGAGGAATTTAATGGGAAATAGAGGAATAGAACCCATGGAATCTAGGAAAGCCGAGACATGCTTCTAGCTCTCATGATTTTAGAACAAAAAGATGGGAAAGGATGGATTATGTTATAAAAGTACACAAAACTGAAGAGTTCATTATTTTCTCTTTGGATACTGAGCAATGAGAATAACAGTCTTCATGTATCTTAGACAACAAATCATGAATGCTAGTTTTGCCATTTAGTAAAGAGGAGGTGGTGGCACTGACCAAGCAAATGGATAATGTGATCCTGTAGCTGTCCTGTGAACATGCTGTTGGCTATGGTGGGCTTTTGACAATGGTGATTGGTGGGAGTCGTAGTCCATCAACAACTGGAGGGTGACCCATTCTCCAGTCAAGCCTTAAAAGGTGGTTAGACAAATATGAGGAGAAGAGACCCATCACTAATTATGGGCTATGATGGCCCATTTTCTGGGTTTTTCTGAAGCTGCAGAATGCTCGACTGGAAGGACTCATATTTAATCCATCTGAGCTGTTCTCATTGCAGCAATTTCCTGGGTCATAGAATCATCAAATCTTAGAATTGGAAGGAATCACAAGGACCATCTTCTACATGACATCTCTTCAGATATTTAAAGACAGCTATCACATCACCTCTGAGTTTTCTCAAAGATATGGAAGTCTAGATTAACAGAGCAACTGTACAGCATGAAGCACAGGAACAGAGATGTTATTTTAGAATAGTGAGGCTTTTTAACAGTTTTATAAGTGATGCTGTTGCCTCCATCCAGCCTGGCTTATCAATAGGGTATTGATCAAAAGAATGCTTCCTTCTGATAGCTATCACTCATGAATATTTGATATGCTGCTAGACAAGCACAAGGGCACCACATCTGTTCCTGTCCATTCAAAATCTGTTCTGTTCATTCAGAATTATTTAAATTTAATTGATATTTATTACATACACATTAGTATGTATAGATTTCTTTCATGTCATTATTTTCTCCTGTGTTATACAACTGCACATCCCTGATGACACCTGTACATGACATTGGTATTATACTAGAAGTGCCATCCCCAGAAGCAAGTTAAAAACTCAAGACATTAATGTTGATGCAGTAATCCATAACTTTCATTTACAGAAATGACTGATCATGAGGAACAAACCCCGAGAACCCCCATTTTTTACATAGTCTATTATTTTCTCTTCACCTTCATGTCTTTGTGGGGCTTCCAAGGTATATTTGTACTGATTGTTTGACTATTTCTCATCAGTTATTTGTTTGTTTTCTAGCAACTGTGCCTCCAGTGAGCCTTGATCCCAATCCCTGCAGCACAACAAGTTGTAGAAAGGGGTACATCTGCAAGGTTACCCACAGTCAGCCACAATGCATCCCAAAACCTCAGTCCTGCAGTACTATCCAGTGCCATGAGGGGGCACTATGTGAAATAATCGAGGGCCTGCCCAGATGCGTCTCCTACCCACCATCTTGTCATCACATCCAATGTCGTGAAGGGACAATATGCGATATGGCAGATGGTTTCCCTAAATGCGTACCAGCACCAAGGACATGTGCTGCTGTCCAGTGCAAAGAAGGCACTGCCTGTGTGATTACTAATAATTGGCCTCAGTGTATTCCAGCACCTATGTCCTCCTGCCAAACCACTAGATGCAACCCAGGAACAACATGTAAACTCATTGATGGCTGGCCTCAATGCATGCCCACTCAGCCTTCCTGCCATGAAATCCAATGCAAAAATGGCTCTGCATGCAAGATTATTCATGGCCATCCCAAATGTGTCCCATTACCAGCATCATGTGGCACCTACTTGTGTGAGAAAGGAACCATGTGTGAGATGGTTGGTGGCAATCCCAAGTGTGTCTCCTTGCCCTTGTCCTGTCTGCACGTGGAATGCAAACCTGGGACTGTGTGTGATATTGTTAATGGATGGCCCACATGCATCCCCAGGCCATCCTGTGAGGGGTTAAATTGTAAAGCTGGCACTGAATGTAAGACTGTAAATGGCTTGCCCAAGTGTCTACCAGTCCCACTGTCCTGTGACAAAATTCATTGCAAACAGGGGACTGTGTGTGAGATACTAAATGGTAATCCTGTATGTGTGCCCATTCCACCTTCCTGCCGCACAATCCACTGCAAAGAAGGAACCATCTGTGAGATCACTAATGGTGTCCCCAAGTGTGTTCCTGCCATAACATCCTGTGACAGAATCCAGTGTGCAGCAGGGACTATCTGTGAAATGGAGAATGAGTGGCCTAGGTGTGTGCCTATCCCAATTACCTGCAAGAAATTTGAATGCAAAGTGGGGACAGTATGTAACATTGTAAATGGCTGGCCAACCTGCCTTCCAGATCCACCAACATCTTGTGCATCCATTTTTTGCAAAGAGGAGACAGTGTGTGAAATGGTTAATGGAACACCGACATGCACACCCTTCCCACTTTCCTGTGAAAAATATAAGTGCCGAGAGGGAACCATCTGTGAAGTAGTACATGGATGGCCTACTTGTGTGCCTTTGCCATCTTCATGTCAGGAAGTAGAGTGTGCCCAGAGGACTGTTTGTGAAATCACTGATGGTTGGCCCAAATGTGTTCCCATCCCTTCCACGTGTGACAAGCTACAGTGCAACGTGGGAACCATCTGTAAAATGGTGAATGGCCAGCCTAAGTGTGTTTCAGTTCCTCCCTCCTGTGAAAACATCTATTGCAAAGTAGGGACAACTTGTGAAATTGTCGAAGGTTGGCCCCAGTGCACTTCAGTCCACACATCCTGTGACAAAATCCATTGCACAGATGGGACAAACTGTAAAATGGTTGGTAGCAAGCCTCAGTGTGTGCCTATCCCACCTTCCTGTGACAAAATAGGATGTAAAGATGGGACCACTTGTGAAATTATTGAGGACTGGCCCATGTGTGTTCCTATCCCAGATTCCTGTGAGACAATCCAATGCAAAGAAGGAACTCTTTGTGAAATGGTTAATGGCTGGGCCACATGTCGTCCTGTCCCAAGCTCCTGTGAAAATGTTAGCTGCAGTGTCGGAACCAAGTGTGAGATATATAACGGAAGACCAAAATGTATTCTTGTCTCACCTTCCTGTGACAAGTTCCAATGTAAGGAAGGGACAGTTTGTGAAATCAGTAATGGTTGGCCTAAATGTGTTCCCATTCCTACACCAATCTCTTGTGAAAAAGTCAGCTGTAATGTGGGCAGCAAGTGTGAGATATACAATGGACAGCCAACATGCCTGCCCATCTCACCTTCTTGTGAAAAATTCCATTGCAGTGCTGGCACAGTGTGTCAGATCCATCATGGCTGGCCCAAATGTGTTTCCATCCTTGTTCCCACTCCTGCTCCTACTGCTTTCCCAGCCTCTTGTGAAAGAGCCATTTGTAATGTTGGGATGGTGTGCGAAATATATGATGGGAGACCAGCATGTATCCCTGTTTCACCGTCATGTGATAAATTCCATTGCAGTGTTGGAACAGTTTGTGAAATCAGTAACGGTTGGCCCAGATGTGTCCCTGTTCCTCTCCCTGTTCCTACTCCTACTCACAGCCCAGCCTCCTGTGAAAGGACCACTTGCAATGTAGGGACCAAGTGTGAGATATACAATGGATGGCCCACATGTATTCCCATCTCACCTTCCTGTGACAAATTCCACTGTAATGCTGGAACAGTTTGTCACATCAATAATGGCTGGCCTCAGTGTGTTCCCATTCCCATTCCTATTCCCATGCCTGCTCCCATTCAGGCTCTTGCCCCAGTCTCTTGTGAAAGGGCCGCTTGCAATGTAGGGACCAAATGTGAGATATATGAAGGGAAACCAACATGTCTTCCCATCTCCCCCTTTTGTGACCAAATCCAATGCAAAGTTGGAACAATTTGTCACATCATGAATGGTTGGCCCCAGTGTGTTCCCATTCTGTCCTCCTGCAGAAATGTCACCTGCAACATAGGGACAGCATGTCAAATGGTTTCTGGTTGGCCCCAGTGTGTCCCCATCTCAAACCATTTGATACCCTCCTGTGACAAGTCACATTGCAAAGAAGGGACTATTTGTGAGATTATCAGTGGTGTACCAACCTGTATATCCACTCCATCTACCTGTGACAAATTTCACTGTCAACAGGGAACAGTATGCCAGGTTATACATGGTTGGCCAACATGTGTTCCAGCATCATTACCAATACCTTGTGCTTCTGTACTTTGCAATGTGGGAAGTGTATGCCAGCTTGTTCATGGAAGCCCACAATGTGTGCCCATCCCACTTGCCTGTGAGCAATACCTCTGCAGACCCGGCACTGTCTGTAACATTGTGAATGGCTGGCCCCAGTGTGTTCCTGTGCCAGGTTCCTGTGAGACCACTCATTGTCAAAGGGGAACTTCATGTCAGGTTGTAGGTGGCTCCCCCAAATGTGTACCCACAGCACAATCATGCTATGAAATTCAGTGCAGGAGAGGGACTGTCTGCAAAATTGTGGATGGCTCACCCAAATGTGTTCCAGGTTTGCCCATCCAACCTATGTGCTGGGCCTCTGGTCAGCCCCATTACCACACCTTCGATGGACGCAGTTATGATTTTCAAGGTACCTGCACGTACACGGTGGTTAAGACTTGCAAGTCCAGTTCTCAGCTACCGTTCTTCCACATCTTCACCAAGAGCCAGAAGAGCTCCCCATTCTCTCTTGTCAGCCAGGTCACCATCACAGTCTACAATTACAACATCACCATGGTCATGTACGAATATGGCCTTGTCAGAGTAAGAATCCATTTCTCTGTGTTGTTATTGTTAGTGTGAAAGTAATGTTTGCTTAGGTTCTTTCTCATATAACAAAGGGGTCAATATTTGTTGCTATTGTAATAATAATACCAGCCATATTCGTAGTAGCAAAGTGGTGTTCATGACCCAGTCATTCTATTCTCTCTCCCTTCTACTTATGTTTTTTTTCCTTCAAATTTTGACCCATAGTCAGCATTTAATGGCCACTGAGCCTGTTCAGCCATCATTGTGCTTTTTGAGGGTTTCTCCTTTTCATGCTTTTTTCTCAAAGCATTCCTCCCTCCCCCCAAAAAACGAATTATGTTCTCAGTGAAATTTCATCTCCAAATTTCTCACATTGCAGAGACTGAGCCACTGAACATTGTTCAAACTTTGAACACTTCTGTTTGCTGAGTTTGCATTCCCATCATAACTTTGGCTGCCCCTTTTCTTTGGATCCTTAAATTATATTTTTGAACGTTCCTCTGAAATTTTAAGTTACTGCAATGTTACCAATGTGGGGACTGAAAGACAATTTCATTTGGAGGGAGCGAATTCTTATAATATCCTCATTTCACCCACCCCATCCCCTATAGCTACATCTCTGCCACAATCCCTCCCTGTTGACTATGGCAGTTAGCGCCAAAGGGAGTTGCTACCCAACAACCTCTAGAAGGGCACAGTTTTCCATCCATTGTACATGGCTGATGCCATTTTGGCTAAGTTAACAAAGGTACAAAGTTTCCAGTTATTTTATATTCTGAAAGGGAAATTTGAACTCACTAGACATGGACTGTACAGTTAACAGCATTTTGATACCACTGGATTTTCCATTATTCCATCCTATGGGGTCCTGGAATTTGTAGTTTAGCAAGACATATTCAGAATCCTTTACCAGATACCTCTAATGCTATAATTTAGGGAACACTACTGAGTATTCTAAGCAGGTTATTAGATTACAAATTCCAGGAATTCATGGTTGGAACTTTAGCAGCTAAAGAAATATCAAAACTGCTATAATTATGTAGCATTGGTACACTCATGGTTGGAGGGTTTTTCCCCATGCCAAACCCTTTTTCATGTCAAGATCTGCATTCCCTTGACAGCAGTTTGTTGCAGGCTGTGTGCTAGTTGTAAATAGGGCTCAGACCTTGGAAAAAGTAACTTTTGAGACTGTAGCCACTGCCCATGCTAATCATTCTGGATGCTGAATTCCAAAAAACCACTTTCCCTAGCTCTGATAGGACTGACAACAGCAGTGGACAGGGAAAGAGCCCAAAGTAGGCATGCCTATATGTCCTATCTCTCTTTCCTGCCTCCTCCCCACATGGCAGGATGCTGGGTATGGGAGAGATCACTCTTACAGAAACCTAAACCAATTACTTGCAGTAGACTTTTGAAATTAGCCCATGGGCTATATGCAGTCCTAGACCATAAGTGGCCATAAGTGGCCTACCCCAATGCACTATTATTGCAGTGTAGTTAATTCACAGAATTATCTCATCTTAATTGAAAAACAATATTCTTCATCTGCCTCTGTCACATTTAGGTCAACCAACTACGCTCCCGCCTGCCTGTTACTTTACATGATGGGAAACTCTCCCTGTATCACCGGGGAGACCAATTGGTCATCAAAACACAGTTTGGCCTGGAGGTTTACTATGACTGGAACTATTACCTTGTGGTGAAGGTCACTCCAGCTTTTCGGAACCACATTTGTGGCCTCTGTGGCAATTATAATGGAAATGCTAATGATGACTTTACTACATCCTCGGGAGGCTTGGCCACCAATGCTGTGGAATTTGGCAAGAGCTGGAAGGTGGAGGATGGAGACCATACCTGTAGTCATGGCTGCCATGGCAAATGTTTACGTTGTTCTTCAGAGCTGGTGAGCAAATACAGTGCAGAGACCTTTTGCGGTCTGATCACTAAACACACCGGTGGCCCCTTCCAACAGTGCCATGCCGTGATTGATCCCAAACCCTACTTGAATGACTGTGTGATTGACTTATGTACCTTTGATGGCTACAAACAGATCTTGTGCCGAGCATTAAAGACTTATGCTGATGCCTGCCAAAGAGAAGGGGTAAAAATTGCTGCCTGGAGGAAACATGCCGGCTGCCGTGAGTAAAGGAGGGAATTCATGGAAGTAGGGGGTCGCGCTAGAAATACAATGAAGACATTTGGAGGAGGGTACTTTTATACTGTACTTCCAAAAGGGAACATGTTTTGCAAGGTATTTCCGTATAAATATATGGGCAGATGAGTACTACATATAGATAGATGGATATATGGGCCAATATTCTGTATCAGCTACTTAGTTAACTAAGCAACTTCTCCTGGCCCAACTCCTCAGAAATGATGGAAATGTCAATCTCTCATTCTCTGACCACCAGCAGAATGTACTTCGTTCTCCCCATGCAGGTGATGACTGGTAAAGTAGGTTTTGGGGGAGTTGTGATAGTGGCAATATGGACACAATTGTGACCAAGGAGAGTATCGCATGCCAAATGTATGCCAGGATAGAAGTGGGTTGTAACCATCACTAACAGATCTTATTGCACTAGGCAGCCCGTATCCAACTTGGGCTTCTCTGCCAGCTTTTCAAGAACAGGAAACCGTTGGTGACCGTTACAACCTGCATCTATACCAGCATGGATATGGTGTACAATAGTCTCCTAAGAACCTATATTTACTCATCTGTAACTGGTCCATATTCACAATCAATACATAGTCAGGATTATGACACTATTGCCATAACCATAACTCACCACCACTACCTACTTTACTGGCCATGAGCTGCATGAAGAGAAGGAGGTCCATTCTTACAGCCACCAGAGCATGGGTGAATGATGTTTCTGTCAGGTTTGGGGGAGCTGGGCCAGGAAAGGTTACTGAGTACAAAATACTGGCCATGATATTAAGGACAGAGGCAGAGCCAATGTGGTGTAGTGGTTTCAATGTTGCACTAAACTCCAAAAGACCAGGATTAAAATCCCCACACAGCCATGGAAATCCAGCGGGTGACCTTGGGGAAGTCACACTCTTTTAGCCTATAAGGAAAACAATGGCAAACCTCCACAGAGGAACTCTGGCCAAGTAAAACCTACAAAAGAGTCACCTAAGTAAAAGTGAGGGAATATAAAACAACACTGGGAGATTACATTCCCATAATATAATGTAATGGCTAAAATCCTGCATTGAGTGTGCAGACCATAGTGCTCAGCACATGCAACTTTGGACCTTCCCTCCCCCCTCCCCCAGCAGCAGTTATGAAGCTTTAGAGGCAGCTGCTTACCAGACAGTGGTCAGATAGTAGGAGAGGTGGTACAAGTGACAAGGAAGCTTTCCATCTCAGGGATAAAGGGGAGAGAAATAAAGGATGGCATCCTGTTTGTGACACATAGACATAAGTACAAACATACATTTAAAATGTATTTTTATGTTCAGTGTAGATGGTGGAATTTAGCTCCACTCTCCACACTGACTCCTTCTCAGAGCTGTTCACTAGCAAAGGGATGATAGAAGGCAGCCAGGCAGCGGCAGGCTGTGCTTTAGCCGCTGCCCACAAGACAGCAAAGATATCCTTTAGAACATCCAGGAGTATGAGATCATCTTTCTGCAGCTGGTTAGCGAAGAACAGTCAGCCACTGGCTGGCCACCACCCCTCATCCCATGGCTACTGAATGATTGTTGGGGTGGGTTCCCTGACACCATAGGAATCAGGTGAGTGTGCAAGGAGGAGAAAGAGAATTAGGTATGACTGATGGAGATTTAAACTCTTCCAGTGACATGCATCGGGGCTGAGATTGTTCACAATCTGGGAGAGAGACTTTATTTTTCCTCTCATAGCTGAGATGGGATGCTTTTTCATCATGAGTTGCCTCCTCCTCCCTCTCTCATGACTAAAAGTATTGATTGCTTCCTTAGAGAAGAAAATTAGCAAAGAATTGCATCTCTACAAAACTGATTAACAGTCACAGTTTTCTTCCAGGGAGTTCTGAGAACTGTAGTTCTGCATACCATAAACCTCAATATTTCATTATATAAATAATAAAAAATGATGATGATGATGATATTGGCTTAAAACCTCTATGTGTATTAGAGGAAGGCTAAATTGGATTACAACTCCCTTCATCCCAAAACAGCTTCCTATGCTGGCTGGAAATGATAATTTTAGTTGGAGAAAAATTAGGGAAGACTGTTATGAGGAAAGATAAAGGTTTGTTAGAGAATACTATCTGCTACTGACTTCCTTTGCCCTTCTCTTTTCAGCCATGACTTGCCCTGACTACAGTCAGTACATGCCCTGTGGCTCAGCCTGTCCTGCCACCTGCACCAACCCTGATGTGCCAAAGAATTGCAAACTGCCCTGCATGGAGACCTGCCAATGCAAGCCAGGCTATGTACTGGATGGTGGCAAATGCATTCCCAAAGACCGATGTGGCTGTATCTATCATGGTCAGCTCTATGCACCCAATGAGCATTTCTGGGGTGACAACCAATGTCATCATCAGTGCATGTGCAGGGCACAGGACAAGAATGTGGTCTGCCATGGGTCCCGTTGCAGGGAGACAGAGGGATGTCATGTGGTCAATGGCATGAGAAAATGTCATCCCACCTTTTATGGGACCTGTACCACTCTGGGCCAATTACATTACATCACCTTTGATGGTTTGCGCTATGACTTCTATGGCACATGTGTTTACCGTCTGGCTGAACTCTGCCATCACAGCAGAGCCAACCTGACTCACTTCCAAGTCCTGGTTCAGCATGACAGGCAAGGACTCAAGAATCCTTCAGCCTACAAAGTCATTGAGATCAAGGTCTATGGGATGAAAGTCACAATCAGCCATAGCCAAGTCTTGGTGAGTGATAAAACTATAGGAGTTTCTGTCTTTCTTCTCTTACCTGTTCATGGGTTCAACTTTTACCCCTTATTTCAGGGGAATTGAATATTCAGGTAGAAGAAAACAAAGAATGAAAATAGAACCACATAGGAATAAGTTTGTAGAGCAAAGTTTTTTTGAATACCTGTTACTTTATTTCTGGAAATGAGCAAACATTTGTAACAATGATACTACAGTCCCAGTGTTCCCGCCTAAATTAAAAAGAACAGAACTGAAGTGGCTATAAGCTAGAGGTTGGAAAAGTTACTTTTTTGGACTGCAATCCTCAAAATCCCACACCCAACAATGAACCACCATCTGCATCAAATCTGCTCACTTGAATGCCAGCTTCCCACTGCTTGCTGGTTGTAAGAAGAAGGTATTTGTAGTAAATAGACTATTAGCCTCAGAAACCTCTGTCAATAATAATAATTGACAATAATAATAATAATAATAATAATAATAATAATAATTGTACCCCGCCCCTCTGTGAACAATTGGGGTGGTTAACAACAATTAAAATGACATACATCACTCTCTGGTTTTGTTTCTTAAATCAAGCCTAAATGTCTCTACTGTTTTTGATTCTGCTCTGCTTCCTACACTTGGTTGAAATTTTCCTTTTATTTCTCATACCTTTGGGGGATTTTCTCTCATTCAGTCTTTCTGTAGTCTTCTTTTACTTCTTTCCATAAATTGCAATAGTTCTTTTTCTCTCTGTGAACCAGTGACTGAATAGTTACATTTAGAATTCTAACCCTATTTCTGTCATCTTTTATTTCTGCTTCTTACCTGTTCTTAACCACTTGAAGAGTTTCATCTGCCATCCAATGACTCTTCTTTCTTTTTGGCTACAGAGAATGTTTTTACATTCTTCCTGGAAATATCCCTGGCTTTAGCCTAGAGGTCGTTCTGGTTCCTGGTCAAATAGTTTTCATAATGCAAGTCTTCTTTTCATGCTTCTCCATTCATATGTCCTTTATTTTCGAACCAGACTTGAGCAAGACAGGTCTTCAAAGACTCTCTTTTGACAGCCCTTCAAAGAGAGAGAACTATCCTTGCAGGAGAAGGACACATGGCCACTGTAGGCCCAACTCATTTTCAGGGTGGAGTGAGTTGATGGCTGCCCAGATCTGTTCTCTTCACTTTCTGGGGCAATCAGTGTCTATGTTTCAAATCTGTACTGGTGATGGAAAAAATAATTTATAAAAATTCAAAAGTGGTTGAAAATGGGTTTCTAGTGTGTCAGCACACTCTGAAGAAGATAATCCTAGATGAGTTAAAATCTTCATAGTTCATGACTTCTGGATTAAAAATGCACATGTTATTTTGTTTTATTTCACATAGGAAATAGCTTTTTCTTCATATAAATTAAATTTCCTATAGAGACAAGTGTTCCATGCATGCGCGTGCGCGCGCGCACACACACATTTTGTTGATTTCTGTGCAAAAGATAACATATCTGTACTAGAAAATATGTTGTTATTGTTGTTTTGTTGTAGAAATTTGTTGTTGTTTGTGTTTTGTTTGTTTGTTTGTTTTGATTTTGATTTTGTTTGTTTGTTTGTTTTTGGGGTTTTTTTGGCAATTGCATTTTCTGTACAAAAAAATTTGCACATGAAAATGTGCAGGTGTTGTTGTTTTTTAACAGAATAAGTCCAAAACCATGAATAGTCTTCTGAAACTGCACAGATTTTTTTTTATTATTTTCTTGCAGTTAGGAGGAAAAATTGTAAAATTATTCTTTCTTGCCTATAAGAATGCAGTTTATAAAGATTTACAGCTCAAATCTGTCCCATGAAAAGATTATTTTTGGTCTTCCACCCACTCAACCTCTCCTTTCCCCCCCCAGCTGAATGGCCTGTTGATTAACCTGCCCTATAACATTGAATACAACAAAGTCTCCCTGTATCACCATGGTTGGGATACTGTGATCACAACTGATTTTGGTTTAACTGTCACATTTGATGGGAAGAATAATATCCGTCTCACAGTACCAGGAACCTATAGGAGTAATCTTTGTGGCTTATGTGGCAATTTCAATGGACGGACAGATGATGATATGTTGCAACAAAATGGAAGGTTAACAACTAGTCCGGGAGATTTTGGAAGAAGCTGGAAGCTTCGGGACATCCCGGGCTGTATTGAGGAGAAGAAGGATGCCTGCCCAGACTTTCAGAATATGGAGCGCATGCAGAGGACAAGTAATGAATGTGGCATCCTATTGCACAAGCAAGGACCCTTCAGAAGATGCTACAGCAAGGTGCCACCTGAACTGTACTTCAAAGACTGTGTCTTTGACTATTGCTCCAGTAAGGGCAACAAGAATGTCATCTGTCACATCCTCTCTTCTTATGCTGCAGCATGCCAAGAAGCTGATGTGACCGTTGATGAATGGAGATCCACCAATCTCTGCAGTAAGTTCTTAGTTGGGAAGTTTACAGAAAACTAACTCCTAATTCCTTCCAGGTTTGTGAGTCAGGGTTTGTTTGTTTTAGGTTTTATATATATATATGGGTGGTAGAGAAGCAAGTTGATTATTTCATTTAACTGTGAAAGAGAATAGAGCAGGGATGGGCCAAGTGTGGTCTGTACATTGCCTTCGGGCCCCAAAGTATAGTCCTCAAAGTCCCCAAATACTCCTCAATTAATTTTTTCATACTGATTCACCCAAACACTAGCTTAAAACATGTTTACTGCCATCTCCCCAGTGACCCTAAGCTTCAGGATAAAACAGCTAAAGATTTGATCGAAATAGCAGCCAGAAATAGGGATGCCAGATTGAAAACTTGAAACAGATCCTGTACCTTTAATGGTTGTGTAAAAGAGGATATCAGCATATGTCACTTGTTACTTTGTTGTGTGACAAGCAACACTTGCTGGAATTCTCATGTCCAGACCACCATTAAAGATACAAGTTTCATGATTTAAGTCTGGCAACCCTAGCCAGAAGTGACACAACATCACTTCTGGCATGCTAAAAGTATGACAATGTAGCTCATGAGAATTTGGCCCCTGCTTCCTCTGTGGTTGTCCACCACAGGATAAAGCATGGAAGTAGGACTGAGGCTCTCCAAATATTATTAGACTCCAACTTCCATCAGTCTCAGCTGGCATGGTCAGGTATGATTCGAAGTTGTCATCCAACACCTTTTTTTAGGTCCACAGGTTTTCCAATGATGGAATAAAGAGATGTTTTCCTCTCTCCACCTGTATTAGAACTCTTCCAGGCTGGTTTAGAACAGATGAAAGGATTACTTCCTTATTTAGCATGTAATTACTTTATCACAGATTGGGACATTGGAGTTTATCGCAAAGTTAAATAATACAGTTTACCTGATCTGGCTTAAAATTTAAATCGAGCAGCATCCTGATATTATCACAAAGATTTTGCTGCTGAATTTGCCTCCCAAATGCAGCCTAAGTCCATCCCTGCTTCCAGGGGTACTCTTTTTGAAGCTGGGAGTTTTCTAGTTTGAGAAAATTGCCACTGGTGCAGCCCTGGGAATGGGGATGGACCCGGGTGGTGGATTCAGTGACTAAATCCTTGTGATAATATCAGGATGCTGCCCGATTTAAATTTTAAGCCTGACCAGGTAAGTCGTATTATTTAACTTTGCAATCAGCTCCATATATACAGCTTCTGGGACTGGTTTTGGTTTTGGTTTTTACCAGAATCCTAAGATCACAGACAGAAACAAAAGGCACAGAATTTTTAAAAACAAACACTTTCCAAACATAAGGGCTGATTGTTTTTGAGCACTAGAATTTAGTTAAGTTAAGTTCTCCATCCTTTCACACAGATGGGCATCCCTCTTTACCCCAATTTTTGTTCATCTTAGCAACCTGGCAGCCAGAAATATTTGCTGAGCTGCTAGAAATGCCTTAGAAATCTAACTGTATGTTTTGATCCAGCTTCTGCCTACCCCAATTTATGGTATTCAGACTGCCCTGATGGGTTTGTAGTTGCTCATTCAGATGACTTCACAGGAAAATTAGACAAAGTTCATGCCAGATAAGTCAGCCTATGACTAGCATTAGTCAAAATGGTTAGAGGCAACCTCCAGGCTTAGAGGCTGCATACGAATAAAGAAGCCAACAATGAGAAAGTACCATGTCCTGTGTGCTGGCGTTTTGTTGTCTACTGTGGGAAAGAGAATGCTGTTGGACCAACAGGCTTCCTTATATAATACTAGTTTTTGGAGCAGGAAGATTTGAATGACCAAGAAGCAATCCTAATGTCTGAGACCATCTGAAATTTGTGTGTCTTCTTATTTTGTCAATGGAGTGAGAAAAGATTTAGAGTTAGGCAATTAAGAGAACTGAATATATAGAATAGGAGTGAGCAATTTGTAGCTGTTGTTGGGCTGCAACTCCCTTTAGCCCTAGTCAGTATACCTAATAGTGAGAGATAACGGGGATTGCAGTCCAAGAATACCTGGAGAACCACAAGTTGCCCACTCATGATTTAGAGGTCAAGGTTGGTCCAAAGGGTTCAATCATACTGCTCATATCTTCCTGTGTCTCTCCAGGGCCGGACTGCCCAGCAAACAGCCACTATAAAGTTTGTGCCAGCAGCTGCCCTGTGACATGTCATAGCCTCTTTAACCCAGTACTTTGCACTACTAAGTGCCATGAGGGGTGTGAGTGCAATGAAGGTTTTGTCCTGAGTGGCAATCAGTGTGTTCCCATCTCTCAGTGTGGCTGTGTCCACCAAGGCTTCTACTACAAGGCTGGTGAGTCTTTTTACCTCAATGGCTTCTGCAAGGAGCGGTGTGTTTGCCAAGTGGGTGGCATCATGGACTGCCACCGTTCTTCCTGTGGTCCTAATGAAGTGTGCCGTGTGGTGAATGGTGTCCAGAAGTGTCATTCAGTTGGTTCCAAGAGCAGTGGGGCATGCCACGTTGCTGGTGACCCACACTACATCACCTTTGATGGATTTACATTTGATCTCCAAAGCAACTGCTCATACACTCTGGCTAAGAGCTGCACACGCAAGAGCTCTGTACCATCCTTCTCTGTCAATGTGGAGAATGAGAGGCGGTCCAAAGGCAAGGTCTCTGTAACAAAAGCTGTGTCGATCATAGCCTATCACAACACAATCTCCGTTTTACGGGAAAAGAGAGGCATCATCTTGGTAAGACTCTATGGACTGGATGGACATGGGGAATGAAGGGTTGGGTGTTTTGTTTGTTTGTTTGTTTGTTTGTTTGTTTGAAGGGCAGTTGTTATGAGATGAATAGGAGAAATAGGGGGAAACACCTACAGCAACTAGTTGGGTGTAAAGTAGAACTGGACAATTCTGGGGAATTGGAAGATACATTCTCCCCACAGTACCTATTAGGGGAAACACCTTCAGTGAAAATCAGCAAGATCATGCTGTAGGGCTGAAGGATGTCAGATGGCACTTCTGCACCATAGAGCCATACCAGTGTGGAGGACAGAGAAGGGGAGGTATGAAAACAGGGTTTGTTTTCTGTTGATGAAGCACCTCCATTTCTTGGTGGCACAATTTGTCAGTGGTGGTGGCAGCAACAGGAGACAGTAGGGATCACACAAATAGCTGGGGAGGGGGCTTCTAAGCAGCTTCCCAGCTATTTTTGTGCATCTCAGCATCCCTGTCATGATTATTCCTGGTATAAAGATATGAAATAGATAGATAGACAGACAGACATGATTAGATTAACACAATACAACTGACAAATTGATAGTGAGTTACAGTCATCATTATGCCAAAGCCTCTTCTGAAAAGTCCTGAAGATTTTTACTTGGCAGAATGGGACAACTGCTTTATTAGGCAACATAAGCCACTGCAGCAGTGGCAAACCCTCAGTTGTTTGCACCAAGCCCCTATGGCCCTTTCCTTCTGTTGAAGGACAGATCTGCATGTGTCATAGGGGTGGGGGGGAAAACTGAAAATATTTTTAATGGCAGAAAAAAGTGTCAGGAAAAGTTTCTATGTGTCAGGAGAATTCTGAACTGATGAGACCTTTCAAGGTTTGAGATATTTGCACATGAGCTTTTGGTCAGAAGACAGCACTTTCTGCATTGGAAGCTGCAAAATGCTGTTTTATGCACACACACACACACAAAAAACTATGTATGACTTTTGCATAGAGAAAGTCCTCAGTGACAATATTTCTGCACAAAATAATATTTTCTGCAAAGCAAATACTGCTTCTTGCATAAAAAATGCTGTTTTCTGAACACACATGCATGCACACACACACACACAAAACCTTATGAATGAATTTTGCACAAAATATATCCTGAAGAGATGGTCTTCAAAAACTGCCCAATTTTTGAAGACATTCTTTCTTTGGAAAGAAAGAAAAATGAAAAGAGGAATAAAATTGCTAAGATTACTTGTAGCTTCCTTTGAGAATGAAATAACATTTCAATTACAACCCCTAGTGTGTCATTCAGATTGCTCTATGCTCCCAAAGAAAGCCTACTGCCCTCAGACATGGTAAAGGACCCATCCTATTACCAATACTCATCTGTAAGTCCAATTCTCTTCTGTGGTTGACATGATAGAATTTTATCCTTCACAACAGGCATCCAGGACAAGGGGGCCAACCCAGGTTTTTTTGCAGTACTGGACCCTACTGCAATGTCACATTCAGGTGCCAAGTTCATGTATAAAAGGAACAAAAATCAATAACTACAGTCCACTAGGTAACAACACAAAATGAAATTATATCAGAGCTTGGAAGAGATAGTTTTTTGGCCACTGGCCATGTTGACCAGGAGGATTCTTGAAGATGCAAGTTAGAATCTTCTTGGTAGCATAAGCTGTCACAGCCCCTGGTAATGCCTATGTATGAATTTGGGGGACATTGCAGAAGGAGAGATCTTGCACCCCTCACCGAGATACACAACAGCAACCAGTGGCCAATGAGTGTAGCTCCATCTCTAGCAGTCATCAATGATCTCCCCTTATGCATCCAGAGAAGACAGTGAAATGTAATGAGAGAGAAGGGGGTGGTCCTTTGTTGGGTGCAGACAAACCTCTGCAGCCACTTGGTGGGCATGGGGATATTGCTACCTCCATGAATCCATCACTGTTATGCAGATGAGGGAGGAAGTGGAAAAGAGGGGTCCTCAAACAGTGGCATAAGGATTTCTTCAGAGGTTTATGTTCTGGCAGCATGCTTGTTGGATCTCAGTCACAGTACAAAAAGGCAGCTTTCCCAAGCTGTGTTTTGGATAACTCAGAGGAGAGGCTAACCTCTTGAGCCATGTGCTTCTTTGATTTCCACTAACTTTCAATTTCCATTGCCACAGGTAAATGGGGCAACCACGTTCTTACCCTTTCGACTGGAGAATGATGGCATGTGGGCATATTACCATGGTGACAACATTGTGATTCAGACAGACTTTGGCTTATTTGTCTCCTTTGACCAACTCTACCATCTTATCATCAAAGTGCCTGATGCTTATCATGGCCAGATGTGCGGCCTGTGTGGCAATTATAATGGCAGACCCCGAGATGACCTCTTTCTGCCTAGTGGCCAGCCAGCCATGAGCATCTCAGCCTTTGCAACTGCTTGGAAAGTGGATGGGCTCCAGGTTGCCTGCACAGAGGACTGTGCTGCTTCGGTCTGTGGGCCTTGCCAAATGAGCCAGAAATCCAGCTATATACACACCACCCAGTGTGGCATATTGCAGGCAGAATATGGCCCTTTCAGTGCCTGTTATTCCACCATCAACCCCGCAGTCTTCTACAACAACTGTGTGCATGATCTCTGCAAGGCAAGAGGGAACCCTGTTATCCTCTGTCGAGCTATCCATAGTTATGTCACTGCTTGCCAAGCTGCTGGTATTCAGATACAGCCCTGGAGGACAGCAAAACTCTGCCGTAAGTAGTCTTTCCAAGCCAAAATTTCAAGGAAAGGGTGCCCATGGGTGTGTGTGAAATGGAGACATTGCCCCCAGATAAGAATTTTGCCCCCTAAATATGAATTCTAAGGGGGGCCCTGTGAAATTATCATACATTCCTCTAATTTAGGGCATTGCAAAGAGTGAGACATTGAACAAGATTAATATTTACAGTTCTTTTTTTATGTGTTCACATTCCCTTGGTCACTCAAAAAGAATTAGGCCAAGGGATGTAAGAGGAGAAGGAGACCATAAGGGCCCAAGGTTCATTAAGATATCCAGATGGAAGACAGCATCTTTAAAAAGGCAGTAAAGACGGATCTCTTCTGGCAGGCCTTCCCGGAATAACATCACCGACAATGGCAGAGTTTTACTATGCTTCTCCCACCCTGTCCTACTGTATACAGATCGGCCAAGGGGCTGTATTGTATTGTGTTTTAATGTATGGTTTTAATTTCTTCATAATTTAATTCTTTTTTAAGGGGTGGGAGGGTTAGGGCATGGGATTTGGGCATATTTTAACTGTTCCTTCTTTTAATATGTTGTTCACCGCCCCAATTGCCAAGCAGAGGGGCGGCTTATAAATAAAAATTTATTATTATTATTATTATTAGAAAGTTTCCAGAGGCTTAGGACAATAAACTCTCAATTCTGTATGAAGCTGACCAGTGTGAATCACCAGAGGTACAGATACACTTTCCCCAAAGAAATGAAATAACCTCAGGATCTGGACTCGCCTCATCCAGTCAACTGCCCATTAGGCCCTTCTAGCCAAGAACAATAAAGCTCTTTCTATTTAGGCTAACTGTCTTCCTGAATAGCATCTTCTTGAAGTGGTATGTTTTATCAGGTTCCGCAGCCCTGACTTTTGCCATTTCTCAGTTTTGGCTTCCTGGCATAAAACGGAGCTCCTGACTGCTGTCTTATACTTGAGCCTTGGTCATGACAGAAGAATGAAATGGACATTTCATAGATGATTAATCCCAAAATAATCCCCCTAAGGAAAAATGGCCATTTCAGCATAGTGGAGAGGTGTGGAACTAATTATCCCATCACCATTTCTATTAGCCAGCATATATTTCATTCTGTTCATAATAAGAGTTCCTCCCTAAGGATGGTTGTTAGTAAGCTATTTGAGGAAGTGCTGCAAGAGCACATGCTCTGTATACAAAAGATTCCAAGTAAGATTGGGAAAGACTCCTTTTGGAATCCTGGAGAGCTACTGCCAGTCAGTCTAGCCCAGTGCCCCAATATGTTTTGGATTTCAGCTCCCATCATCCTCAGGCAGTATGGTTACAAATGCCTGGAGGTGTAACCCAGTAGCTACGGAAGACACCTGGTTGTAATCAATACCAAGTTGAAAAGGCTGACTGTGGGGGGTTGCAGACTGTCAGAAATAGTGCAAATTAAGTCCACTTTAAGGGTTAGGGTTAGGGTTAGGGAATCATGGGAATTGCATTTTATTGTGGCACCAGAGCTCTCTGACAGAGAAGGCTCAATGTCTCAGAAAAAAACAATTCTCATGATTCCCTAGCACTAACCCTAACCCTTAAAGTGGACTCAATTTGCACTATTTCTGGCAGTCTGCAACTGTTTAAAGCAGGTTCCTGTGTTTCTATAAAACAGATTTCTGTGTACTCCTATTATGTAATAATAATTATCCCTCAATCTTCCTTGCAGCTATGAAATGCCCAGCTAACAGTCACTATGAACTCTGTGCCAGAGCTTGTCCCAGCACATGCAAAGAAGCAATGAGCATCACCAAATGTCCCAATTACTGTGCTGAAGGCTGTCAATGCAATAAGGGTTATTTTTTGGCAGGATACCATTGTGCACCTATCAGCCAATGCCGGTGCTTCCACAAGGGTACATGGTTTAAGGCAAGTGACAATATTACATTGTGAAGATGCACAGAACTTATAGAGTTGTAAACAGGGCAAACTGGGGGCTACAAGTCCCATTCATCCAAGCCATTGTAGTCCATAGTGAAGGACACTAGGTTGAAGTCCATCAGGATGGATGTCTAAAGATCTTTCTACTGGGCTAAGATTTAAGGTACATGTAAAAGAAATAGAAAGGGGGGGAGGGGAATCACCAAAGAGAAATTCAAACAAACAGCCAGCATGTATAGGGAGAAAGTGCTTATACAGACTGCCAGAATAATCCAGTTTGAGGCCAGTTTAACTGTCCTGCCTCTATGCTAGGGAATCATGTGAATTGTAGTTTTTTCTGAGACATTGAGCCTTCTCTGTCAGAGAGCTCTGGTGCCATAATAAACTACAATTCCCATGATTTCTTAGCACTGAGCCAGGACAGTTAAAGTGATCTCAATATGGAGTATTTCTGGCAGTCTGTATAGGCCCAAAGTCAGGAAAGCTAAAGCACATAACCAGCTCAGGCTTGCTAGAGAGGTTAAAAAAAGCGGGGATTTTTTTGGTTATGTCCACAGCAAAAGGAAAAACAAGGAAATGGCAGGGCCATTGCATGGAGAAGATGGAGAAAGAAGATGCTAACAGGGGACAGAGCAAAGGCAAAATTACGCTACGCCTGCTTTGCCTCAGTCTTCTTTGAAATGGAGAACTTAGTTCAGCCTGGAGGAAACAGAGCAGATGAGACAGTAGAGAAAATGCAGCACAGAATAAGTAAACAGATAGTACAGGAATACCTGGCTACTCTAAATTTGTTCAAGCCTCCAGAGCCAGATGAATGTCACCCAAGAGTATTAAAAGAACTGGCAGAAGTAATCTCAGACCAATTATCAATAATCTTTGAGAATTGCTGGAGAACAGGAGAAGTCTCAGCAGAGAGGAGGAGGTTAAATGTTGTCCCCATCTCCAAAAAAGGGGAAAAAGTGGACCCAAATAATTATCAGCCTGGAATCAATACCAGGAAAAATTCTAGATCAGATTATTAAATAGACAGCCTGTAAGCATTTAGGAATGCTGTGATTATTAAAAGTCAACACGGGCTTCTCAAAAACAAGTTTCTCAAAATCAAGTCATGCCAGACTAATCTTCTCTCTCTCTCTCTCTCTCTCTCTTGATAGAGTTATAAGCTTGGTTGATTAAAGGAATGTTGTGGATGTAGCATGTCTTGATTTCAGTAAAGGCTTTGACAAGGTTCCCCCATGATATCCTTGCAAATAAAAAAAAGCTATTAAAATGTGGGCTAGACAATACTACTCTTAGGTGGATCTGTAGTTGGTTGACACACTGAACCCAAAGGGTGCTCTTCATCCTGGGGAGAAGTAATTAAAAGGGTGCCACAGGACTCTGTCTTGGATCCAGTGCTATTCAATATCTTTATCAATGATTTGGATGCATATCATATTTGCAGAAGACATTAAATTAGGAGGGGTAGCTAATATCCCACATGTTACTTCCTTTTTCTTTTTCCATTATGAATTGGATGTTTGGGTGGATGTTGTTCAGATAGTTCCACTGGAAGTAGCTTATGGTGAGGCAATGTTCAAACAGGGCTGTAATGTCTTCTTGAAAACTTTGTTGATGAATGCCAAAGGGTCCATTATGGGAACTTTGGTGAACAGAAAGACCACACCAAAGCTGATTACTCTGTCTCTGGGTTTGACAATAGATTCTACGAGCAGAGAGATGAGCTAGCCATAAGAAGCCCTCTAAGCCCTGTGATAGCAATATATTACATGGAACACTTTGAAAAGCAAGCCCTGGGAATAGCACTAGAAAAGCCCACAACATGGCTCCGATATGTGGATGACATTTTCACCATTTGGAGCCACCGAGAAGAAGATATGACTGTGCTTTTGAACCATCTGAACAACATCCACCCAAACATCCAATTCATAATGGAAAAAGAAAGGGAAGGAACATTGCCATTCTTGGATGTCCTGATCATCAGCAAACCAAACCAATGATTGGTCCACACAGTATACAGAAAACAAACATACATGGATACTACACAAGAACTTCAACCATCATCCAGGACAAAAAAGAAGCATACACTGGTAGACCGTGCAAAAAGGATCTGTGAACCCCACTTCATGGAAGATGAACTGAAGCACCTAAACTGGGCTCTACAGGTTAATAGTTACTCTAGCTCAGACATCAGAAGAGTGGCCAGACTCAGAAAAAACCACAGGAATGAAGAAAAATAACCACCCAAAGGGAAGTTATTTTTACTGTACATCAAAGGAATCACAAACAGAATAGGGAAACTGATGAGAAAACACAACCTCCAAATGATCTATAAAGAAACCAAAAAATGCAACAAATGCTGCATTCAGCGAAAGATAGGAGAGACCCTCTCATGGCCACAGGAGGTTATAGCATACTGTGCAGTTGTGGACAAGTATATATAGGGACCACAAAACACAGTGTTCAAACACGAATCAAGGAACATGCAGACTGGGCCAGCCAGAAAAATCAGCAGTTGCAGAACATGTTATAAACTATTCAGGGTATGAAATGCTATTTAAAGATACTGAAATGCTAGACAATGCCAACAACTATCAGGTCAGAATACACAGGGAAGCCATTGAAATCCACAAACACCTGGACAATTTCAACAGGAAAGAAGAAACCCTGAAAGTAAACAAAGTTTGGTTTCCAGTCTTGAAAAACATCAAACCAGGGTCAGGGGGGTTCCCTGCAGACAATGGATCCCTAATTAAATAGACAAATCCTCCTTGCATATCTTCCCACCCTGAAACCTTGCCATTCAACACAGAACAAAACACAGATTAATATGTAAATAACTCTAACCAGGGTCACATAATATATATGCATAATATATATACACCCTACACACCTCCATGCCATCATTCTCTAAATATGCCAGCCATGGATGTAGGCAAAATGTCAGGAATAATTCTTCTGGAAAATGGCCTCATAGCCTGAAAAAACCACAACAAACTAAGAATTCACTCATCTTTAGTTCTTGGCCTAATGTGTTTTTCCATTTCAGTAATTGTTATATGCACACTGAATCCTTCTGAAGTGTTCCAAGTTTTTGAAGGCCAGTATTGACAGTTTTGGCTCAAGTGGTTAAGATGCTGACTCTGTTGATTACAAGATTGGCAGGTTGGCAGTTCGAAGCCTGCGTGCTGGATGATGGGGTGAGCTCCTGTCACTAGTCTCAGCTTCTGCCAACCTAGCAGTTCGAAAGCGTGCAAATGCAAATAGATAAATAGGTACCACTTCAGTGGGAAGGTAAACATCATTCTGTACAATCATGCTGGCCACAAGATCACAGACTAGTCTCTGACAACACTGGTTCTTTGGCTTAGTAATGAAGATGAGCATCGCCCCCTATGGTCGGACACAACTTGACAACCTTTTCAATGGGAAATACTTTTACCGTTACCTTTATTGGCACAATTCTAGTCCTCAAACTGTAACATCTATAGCCACGTACCACTGAAATCTTATGCTATGAGCTTAAGGAGGGACCAGTCTTGCCATTAATTAAGAATATGTTGAAATGACATCTCTGAAGATGCCAGCCACAGAAGCTGGTGAAATGTCAGAAAGAAACTCTTCTAGAACATTTCCACAAAGCCTGAAAAACCCACAAGAAACTGTTGAAATGACTGTTGGCACAAAAGCAAGCAGCAGAATTAATAGGGTTAGGTAAGGTAAAGAAAAAAGGCAAAAGGTAGAGACACATATGGAAATTCAATAGGTCCCAGGAGAATATGAGCAAAGGAGAGATGATCTGACATTTAGGGAAATCAAAGACTCATGTTAAATTAAGGCATCCAAATCCTTATGGTGGTGGGATGGAACACAAAGATTAATGATAGGCCACCTGGGTGAAAGATTTCAAAAACAAATGTGGATTTCAAAAATAACTGTGGTTGTGAAATAAGATGTGAACTCATATAAGTTTGTATGCTGCTAACATTGGTGACCTTGTTTAACTGTCTCAACATCTAGTCATGCCAGCATTCCTAACTCAACTGTTGTTTTTTACTAACAGGTTGGTGTAAAGGTGATCACAGCCAATTGCAGGGAACAATGCATCTGTCAACGCCAAGGCCGAGTGGCATGCACACCACTCCCTTGTGCGGCTGGAGAAGCCTGCGTCTTGAGTAATGCCAAGTGGAATTGTGTTCGGAAAGAAGGCCACTGCACCATCGCTCATGGACATATCTTCACTTCTTTTGATGGTGTCTCTGGAAAGGTTCCTCTTGAAGGGTCCTATGAGATCTCTGCACTCAACAATGCCAAGTCTAAATCTTGGTTTCGGGTGGTGGTACAGTTGCATAAGTGCCCCCAGTGCCCTACGCCCATAGTTGTCTCTGTCACAGTCTACTTCCACAAGTTTATTGTGCTGGTAAAGCAAGATAACACAGTCTCGGTAAGAAATTGAGAGCTGACACTGACAGAACTCATGGTCTAGCCACCTGCTCCTGCCTTATTTCTTTCTGTATCTACTTCTTTCTGTTCTACTATTTTAAATAGGAGAATACAGATTTTGCTAACTAATCAGCATCCTTATCAGCTATAAAAGAGAAGGAAGTTAAAGGACAAATCATGCTGATGACATAGGCCCAAAACACACTGCAGAAATAATCCATTTTGAGACAGGTTTAACTGCCATGGCTCTAATGTTAGGGAATCCTGGGAATTGTAGTTTATTGTGGCACCAGAGCTCTCTGACAGAGAAGGCTAAATGTCTCACAAAACTACAGTTCCCAGAATTCCCTAGCATTGAGCTAGGACAGTTAAAGTGGTCTCAAACTGGGTTATTTCTGCAGTGTGTTTTGGACCATATATATATAATCTAAGATTATGCCCTTGTATGGTTTATTTTTTGGATAGAGTGCAAGGTGCTATTCACTAGTCCTTTGTGCTCATCGAAAAATTGCTCCCAGCAGCTGCAAATCCCCAGGGGGCACTACTACAGCTGTGGAATAGCCAAGGGAAGGAGGCAGCTGAACATCAAGGACTGTCTACTGTCCTCACTGCATTCTACATGTTGAAGTAAGAGGAATTGCATCATATATCTTCCCTCTTCCTGGAGAACTGCCATAGGGAAGGGAGGCATTTCCTGCTGCCCAGTCACCTTTCTCTCTCCCCCCCCCCCCTTGCTTTCCCTTTCTGCACACTTAGTACAGGATCTTGGCCATACTCTCCAAGGAGAAGAAAACAGTAAATTTACCAAAGGCCTTTGGTTGAATTCAGCATTTGGTTAAAAACCCCTTGGGGCATTAATACTGGGCTTTATGCAAACCATTTCATGTTCACCTCCAGTGCAGTAGCACATAGGCCCAATTCTATCACCTTATCCACAGACAAAACAGCCATCAGAATGTCCCCACAATGGACTAAGAACTGGGGAGCTACTAATCACACACACACTGCTGGCATAGCTATCATCACTTCTGTCTCATGTAAGTATGCAATTGAGGTTTATACCTGGCTGGCATTAAAATATTCTCTGCTTTGGTCATCCTGAGCAATTATGTTAGCCATGACTAAGGAGTTTATCACACGGGAGGGATCCCATGCAAAAACAGTATTTAAAACAGGAAAAACCTGCAAAAGCAGATTGAATTTCACACAACGTTAAGCATTCACCCAGAGAGAAAGTGGACAGAAAGTGGAAAAATTCCACAAAAGCAGATTGATTGTCACACAACACTGGGGTTAATGAGCATTAGCACGACATTAACCCAGACAGAAAGTCAACAAAACATGATTCTTTTTACTTTCAGAAAATCCCAAAAGTAAAAAGAAATGTGTTTTGTCAACTAACCCCAGATTAATTGCTCATCAACCCACATCTGCAGGGTTTTTTTTCCAGGTTTTAAATCCCGTTGGGCACTTTGCCCCAGTGTGATAAAGTCTGATGTAAGTATGCAATTGAGGTTTATACCTGGCTGGCATTAAAATATTCTCTGCCATAATCATACTGAGCAATTAAGTCACATTGATTTCTAGATCTACACAGCAGCTAACTCTGGATCCAATTCTTCACTTCTTATCATTCCAGCAACCACACACCTTCCAAAGTAACCTTGACAACCTTGTAGTGTCTTTATAATCTCTACATCTGCTTATCTTTTTTTCCTCCTCCACCTACCAAATATATAAATAAACAAACCTAGCTGTTGGTGTTTTGGGGTGACTTGCAACTTTGCATTTATTATTATTATTTTTTAGGTGAATGGGCATCCAGTGCATCTCCCAGTCCAGCCTTCAAAGGAGATATCACTCAGTGTGGCCCAGGATGTGGTAACAGTGTCACATGGATCAGATGTACGCGTTCTCTACAGTTCTAGAGGAGACTTAACAGTGGTTATCAGTGGGACACTAGCCAACAAAGTATCCAGATCATGTGGGAACTTCAATGGTAATGGCTCAGATGACCTGAAGCTACCTGATGGTAGGGTAGCACACACCATTACAGAGGTCATTAGCCACTGGAAAGTCACTACAGCAACACAAAATGGTATGTCAAGACAGAAATTATAGTAATTCAGTTTTCCTAACACATGTCCACCTTTGTTTACAGATCTACTCAATGACAGTAGTACACAAGTTCCAAGAAAGAGATTCAAAATCTCTGAATAAACAAATATATTCCCCTATTCATACCAGTGAATGAATATGCAAATACAAGATTAAAATTAGGAATGGAGAGAATATTCTCCATTATTTGTTTCCCAATTGGCAGGAAAAATAATAGGACTCAGAATTCAAATATCCCAAAGTAGCCTGGAGGAGTTTTCTGTGTAGAGAAGCATAGGGTTTTGCATGAAAAACACATTGTTTTGATGCAGAAAATATATTTCCTGCGCAGGAAACAGTGTTTTCTCTGCAGAAAATCTATTTTTTGCACATGAAATGTGTTTTTTACCTCATGTTTGCACAGAAAAAAAATCCCTGGAACACTGCCAGACGCTCAGATCCAGAAGGCTTGTTGTGTTGTTGTGTGCCTTCAAGTAATTTACAACTTATGCAAACCCTAAGGTAAACCTTTTCCTTAATTTTGCTTGCAGTTCTGGGATTTCTCTCCATGTGTGATTGGAGTTTATGTTGCATAATTTTGAGCATAATTTTGCTTGCATGAGAAATTAACACTATGGTCCTATAGTTTCTACAGTCCTTTGTGTCCTTTTTTGTGCATGGGGTTGTATATTGATTGTTTCCAGTCTGTTGGCCACCATTTTGTTTTCCATATTTGTTGACATATAATAGTTAACACAGAAAACTTACTGCCTCAAAAATATTTGTATTCTCCCACACCAAGGAGAAAACTAGAGTAATTATTCATCCCTGCATATGAGGATGAAATAATCAAAAACTTACATCCCTAGTTAAGAAGGTGAGTTTCTACTGCCCATATTATCTGTTGCTGCATCCCTTTCTTATACCCTGGCACCAAGTGCAAACCTGTATCAGTTATGGGAGAGATTGAGGATAAATTGTAGATCATGTTCAAAGATGTTGAGACAAATGTTTTCCCCTCTATAGTAGACATCCAAATGTTGTGAAACTAGTTGTAGCCATTCAAAGAAGAATAGAATAGGCACCATTCTGAACAAGAAGGTTGTGGTCATTTCTCAAAAACCAAGAGAGAAATATTGTACAGGAAAGTCTAGAACTTGTAGTTTCAAAGAGAGAGTCATGTCTGTTTCCCTATGTGACATGCTGTCTCAATAACTACAACTTCCAAAGTTCCAGAATTTTTGTACCATTTTCTATGAACTGGCAAGAGGAATTAATAGGATGTGCACCTGCCTAGCAGAAAGCAGGTTGGATCCTGACTTAGTCAAGGTTTGAGTAGACCCAGTGAAGTCAATGAGACAGACATATCATGACAAATTTAAGTCTTATAAGTCTCAGCTGGTCTATACCTCATATGACTATAGTCTCTTCCACACTACACAATTATTACACTTTGGTATAGTAATAGCAATAGCAGCTTCATTAATATACTGCTTCATACCATGCTATGAACTCTCTAAGTTGTTCACAACTGTAACCTAATTGCCCCCAACAAGCTGGGTACTCATTTTAGTGACCTCAGAAGGATGCAAGCCTGAGTTGAGCCTGAACCCTGTCTGGTATTGAACTCACAACCTTGTGGTTTGTGAATGAGTGGCTGCAGTACAGGCATTTAACCACTGCACAACCAGGATATCCCTTTAACTGTCTAGCTGCATCCAACAGAAACCTAGGTTTTGTAGTTTGGTGAGGTTTCCTGAAATTCTCCTGGCAGAGAATTCTAAACACATCACAAAACTATATATCACTAGATTCCATAGGGTGGAGCACTGGCATTTAAATTGGTATCAAAGCACTATAATTGTAAGAGATCTAAATCTGGATCCAATCAAGTGTCTATATCCATTTTGGAATTTTTCATCCTGACCCATAATTAAATGTGGGTTTATTGTTTCTCCTGAAACTGTGGAATACAACTGGTTGATATGCAATATACTGAATTCTTTTCTTTTCTTTTCTTTTCTTTTCTTTTCTTTTGTGTTTTGTTTTTGTTTTGTTTTAGCTCGCTTTAAAATCCACTCCTACTGAAGAAAAGAATTAATATAAGCCTTTGGAAACTCACCACTATTTGGCATGCCTTCTAGACTGGATCATCAGAGAAACACTTTCTGCCTTAATGAATCCCTAGGGAAGGACAGGCACCTGGTCTCCCAAATACAACATAATTTCTCTTGTCCAGCTGAAAGCTACTGCCTCCCAGAACTAATGCTCTATAGGCTGAAAAACAAATCCCACTGAGAGTGTACATAGCATAAATCAGTAGTGTGCAACCTGGTATTTGGTACTGAAACTCCCATAATCCCTGGCCACAGGCAGTGCTGGCTGGGGTTGACTGGAGGTGCAACCCAAAACATCTATAGACACCAGGTTGCCTTCCCAAGGCTTTGATCTCTAACCCCAATATCTTGAATTTGCATTGTTGTTGGTTTTTTATGTAAATTATCTAGCATACATATTTTACTTAAATGTTTCATATTCCACACCTAGAGGTTACTCAGTAAGTTCCATCCTGAAGTGGAATGGTTGTTCCCTACCCTAGAGTTAAATCTTAGTTAAAGACTCTGAGTCTTTGGGCAATTGGAGTTTCAGAACAGTCTATTGACCTGCAGGCAACTGAAACACTAGAAAAATTAATAAAAGCTTTTGGTAAATGATTTTGCATTCATTTTACTCCATCAACTTGTTTTGAAAATCAACTCATTGTGAGATCCTGTGCTGGAGAAAAGTCCAGAGAATACCGTGGTTGCCCAAATAGTCAAACAAATGGGTCATAGAACAGATCAAGCCTGAACTCGCTCTGGAAGCAAACCAGCAATTTGAGCCAGCACCACACACCCCAACTCTGCCCCCAAGCCGTTGTCACAGTGCCCACCCGTCCAGATGGTGGGCAGCATAGGGATGCACCTGCAGTGCAGCAAGGACTGCACACTGCAGGAGTTTAGAAGAGTTGCACTGGTGGTGAAAGGGACCTTTTTCCAGTGCAAAAAGGAGTGGCATTTTGATGCTTCTTTTTGCACTGGAAAAATGCCCAATCAGGGGCATGGTGCGTGGTTGCTGTGGCCCCGATCTGCCGAGCAAAGGGGCGGCACAGAGCTGCTCCTTCAAGGTGGTCTGTTTTGCCCCCAAGATGACTAAACTGATGCTGCTGTATTTTGACCACATCAAAATAAAAAAAATGAATAATTAGAAAAGACGATACTAGGAAAAGTGAAAGACAGTAGAAAGAGAGGAAGAGCACATGACAGATGGTTAGACTCAATCAGGGAGGACATGGGCCTTGCCTTGAAGGACCTGAGCAGAGAGATTGAAGACAAGAGGTATTGGAGATGTCTCATCCACAGGGTTGCCATGAGTTGAAGTCAACTTGAGGACAGTTACCAACAACAAATAGTCCATCATAAAAAAAAAAAAGTAGAGAGATTCCCATCCCCAATGGGGGGATGACTGTTTACATTATCATGCTTTTGCAGCTTTTTCAAACATCAGAACATCTAGGCCAGTGGTCCTCAAATTTTTTTGGCCTACTTCCCCCTTTCCTTTTGAGTGACAACCCTGACACACACCCAAATACATATTTCTTAATATTAAGTCTACCATTCTACTGCACATTCAAAATGATCTATATTAGTTGCTGCTTCCTTTACCACCTAGTCATCCTAGGAGCAGCAACCAAGTAGCTGGCTGAGTAACGGACTGAGAAGACTCTTGCCCGTGCCACGTGCAGAGGCATCACTAGGTAGTATGGGGGGGGGGGGGCAGGCTGTACTGGGTGATGCCACAACCACCACACTAGCCATGCCACTGTTGCTTCCTAAGTGTCTGCCTTTTGGAAGAAATGGGCCGTAGCATTAATATACCTTGTAAGACAAAAGGAGCTCAGCAGAAGAAAAGATGTGGCCAGATACTGGGGCAAACAGGGCTTCTCCTTTCTCTGCCCACTGAACTTCAAACATTATCTGGGAGAAGAGGAGACTAGGCAGGACCTTCTGGGTTCCTCTTGTTTCCTGGTATGGCCTGGCCCCATCTGTGAGACAGGGATAAACAGGCAGGAGAATCAGGGAGTCAATGAGTGTAAGGAAGGCTGCTGTCTGCCATTAACACAAAAACCTTCAGCTTCAGGACTGGGTTGCAGGAGCAATCTAGGGATTCTTCCTCATCTTAACTCCCAAACAGAAGGCTGTTGTTAGAATGGGAGAAGCAGCCTCCAGCTTCTCCTAGAGTTTCAGGAGAAATCCAAGGATTCTTCCTCCTTTTAACTCCCAAAGCAGAAGGTTAGTGTGTCAGTTCTGCTTCTTGCTTTGGGAGTTGGAGGCTGCTGTCTCCCACTGACACACCAGCCTCCTGCTTTGGGTATTAAAAGGAGGAAGTATCCCTGGATTTTTCCTGCACCCCACTCCCAAAGCTGGAGGTTGCTATCTCCCATTCTAACAGCCTTCTGCTTCAGGAGTAAAGAGGAGGAAGAATCCCTGTATTCCTCCTGAACTCCACTCATGAAGCTCGTGTCTCTTGTGTGAATGGGAGACAGCAGCTTCAGGAGTTATGAAAGACAAAGAAGTTGTTTATGTCACAACTCTTGCCATTACATTCAGTGATATACAGAATTATTAAGGTGTAACATTAGTACAAAAAAAAAATACTAATGATTTCTGGTAGGGAGGAGGCTGACCCCATGAGTTGATACCATGAGTTATTGCACCAGGTGACACCAATCCTAGTGACACCACTGCCTTGCAGCAAAGGCCGCTGCAGGCAGGAGGCCTCTTGGTTGCTGCTCAGCCAGCTGCTTGGTTGTTGCTCCCAAGGCAACCAGGTGCAAAGGAGGAAGCTTATCGCCAGAAAGGAAGGACTCTCAATCCTTCATCAGGCCAGACAGGGACACAGCTGGTGTATATGATGAGGGGTTACAGAGGCCACATGCTCTGGATTGGAGACTGGCATGGATGGGGAAAGGGAGAGATTGTAACTGCTAGAGCTGCTCCAAGGCAAAGGATTCTTTCCAAGAATTGACCCCTGATACTCCTCCCCATTCTTCCCCAGAGACATGCCTTCCCCACACAGCTTCTAGTGTCCCCCCCCCCAAAAAAAATTGTTTCTTCTGTACTTCTTTTGGCCTATCCAACAAAAGAAAGTTTGAACAGCAGTGCAACTCTGACTTGCCAGCCAAGTCCTGGTAAAACTCACAAAGCTTAAGCAGGGTCCCAAATCTGAAAACTCCTTTTTGCCACCACTTCTCCCCCACTGCCATTATTACTAATTTCCCATCTGCTACTACAAGCAAAAGGCATGGCTAAGGGAATGAGCTTGTGTGGGGAGGTGAACAGTGGGAGACATGAAGTAATCATCAAGGCTGTGCAGTGGCTTTAAGGGACCCTGAAAAGAAGTTTCATGCAAGGTACTTCCTATTGCTACCACCCACTTTGGGAATCACTGATCTAGGCTGCATAGAAGCAAAGAAAATATCAAAGAGCCAAAAGAAAGGCACGGTGAGGTGATGAGTAAGCAGAGCTTCCCACGAAAAAGAGAAAGGCAATGGTTGGCAACTTCGGATTGCTGGGTCCTCACTCTGAGAGACAGCTTTACTCAGGCTTTATGCTTGGGGACACTGAGACAGGATACAACCATCACAATTCCCACCCTTTTTCTTCAACAGTTTGCTTGCCTGGCTCATGCTCATCCTTGGTAGAAATAGGGTGAAGCAGGGTGTTACCAGCTTCTTCTTGTAACATGTAAGGGAAGAAAGTAGATAAGGAAGCTAAGGTGAAGATAAAGGTAGTCCCTTGACATGAATGGCTAGTTGTAACTGACTGTAGGGGATGGTGCTCATCTCAGTTACTAAAAGGCTATGCAGATGGGCAGCTCTAGGCTGCCTCTGCTAGCTGCAGATCTGGGCTGCAGCAACCGAGTGCTGTGGTCCCCATCCTCCCTTTTCCCACCCATGAAAGAGAAGCAAAATGCCACTCCTTTCAGGGGCGACAAAGGGGCACCCTAAGGGCTGGCACACAGCTCTTTAGTGCCCCTTCTGGTGCAGCACGTAAAAACACTGTGCAGGGTGGATGTCCTGATGCCGCGCACTCTGCATAATGGTGCACGGCATCAGGACGTCGTTGAGCTAGGGTTGGGGCAGCCGGTATGCAGCTGTCCCTCCCCATCTCTACCTCCAGGCCAGCCCTTTGGGCTGGTCTATAGAGGCCCTAAGTTGAAGAGCCAGTGTTGTACGAGGACTACTACGCTGGTCATGTGACCCACATGACTGCACTGAACACTGTTACCTTCCCACTGAAATGGTACCTATTTATCTACTTGCATTTGCATGCTTTCAAACTGCTAGGCTGACAGAAGCTGGGACTAGTGAGAGGAGCTCACCCCATCATGCAGCACTCAGGCCTCGAACTGCCAATCTTCTGATTTTCCAATCATCAGAATTGGTGTCTTGTAACAACTTCATCCTTATCCTTGGTTTTTTACCTCCCCATATAAATTTCGAAAGGTCTTTTTGCCATTTTTGAAAAGGAGCATCATTTATCATGATCGGGATATTGTGGAATAAAAATAGCATTTTTGGAAGGATATTCATTTTAATTGTCACGAGTTTACCAATTAATGATAATTTCATATTTTTCCATCTTTCTAAATCAATTTTAATTTCTTTCCATTTCTTTTCATAATTATTTTTGAACAATTCCGAATTTTTAATTGTAAAATTAATTCCCAAGTATTTAACCATTTTACTTTCTTGAAATTTTGTTTTCTCTATTAGTTCTTCCTTTTCCTGTTTTTTCATATTCATCATTAACATTGCTGTTTTCTCTTTATTTACCTTTAACCCCGTCTGTATTTCCTAAATGCTGAAGTTTTAAGTTACTGTGGACTGAAGAAAATTGGGATGGGGTTGCAGAATTCTTATGGGATGGCAAAGCCTGGGGGCAAAAAATACATTCCTGGTGCCATGGCTTGAGAGAATCATGCAAAGCAAGGAAAAGAAAAAGAGAGAAAGGAAAATAGAGGGAGGGAGCATAGTCATGGTAGGGTTTTTGTGATTGTTGGAAAAGATGGTAGAGGGTTTTGGTTCTTTCGGTCATTCAGTGACACAGCCATTGTTGTTGTTGTTGTTGTTGCTGTTGTGCCCTCAAGTCATTTGGAGTCTTCTTGCCATTATTTTCCTCTGAGGCTGAGAAGAATGTGACTTGCCCAAGGTCACCCAGTGGGTTTCTATGGCCAAGTGGGAATTCGAACGCTGGTCTCCAGAGTCATAATCCAATGTTCAAGCCACTACATCACTCTGGCTTTCACCCGCACAGCCACACATGATAAGAAATTAGGGGTCACTAGTTCTGGAAATTCCACCCTTTTGAGGGGGGGCGAGTTATTAGGGCATAAAAATGCAATAAACTATATCCAGTAGTCCTGTGAAATAGGTAAGAAGACTTTACACATCTGTAATGCATGCTGAAGTAAGAACATACTTAGGCTTGTATGGACAAACAATGCTTTGCTAAAAGTTGTAATTATTTTATTGATTTAGATTCATAATTCAGATAAAGTAAAATCAAAAGAGTTTATTAGTTATTTTCTGTTTTGATGCCCATCAATACAGTTATCTGTAATGCAAAGACTCAAACAGAAAGGTTTCATTGAGCAAAGTAATTTTCGAATAGGAATCAAACCCAAATGTCAGGAATAGGAAGAACCTTTTCCACAAAAAAATTCTATAAATCTGGAGATTTGGCAAAAGTTTTCCAAGTCCTAGGCTTAAAGGCACCATTTCCCAGAATTTTCAGTTTACCAAGTGAATCTTCTTTCATGTCAGACTGAAAAGAGAAAAAGAAAGAGAAGTTAGAGCATAGCAGAGTCTAAGGAGATTAGTGCACTACCTTTCCTCCCAGCCTCAGTGCGGGCTGAAACTTTTGAAAACTTAATGGGTGTTATCATACACCATCATGCCCAGTCCAGAGGCATCACATACCCAATCTTGGCATCCTGTATCTGATCTGTACTTCTCTGACACTTTTTGAAAGAACAGGAGTTTCCCATTCTTTGCAAAGTACCTATTTAAAAAGTTTTCAGAAGTTTCAGCCCATGCTGAGGCTGTGAGGAAAGGCAGTGCATACTCTCCCATGAAAGTCTCTAATTTAGTGCCTAAATTCACCATTCATATACCGCTAGTTAGCAATTGTGTGTGTGTGTGTGGGGGGGGGGGTTGTTGTCGTTGTTTTGAAAGAATATTGGAGGTATGGAGAAAAGTTGATCCAGATTGGGATGCTAACATTGTGGAGATGGTGAGGGTAGAATACTTAATTCTTTGCCCCCTGCTATAGTTCCATCCTGTTTTGAGAAAACAGGGTCCTTTTTGCATTGTACAGCTATAGAACTGTATTCCATTTTATCTGCCATGGCTGCATCCTACAAATTTACTGGAGAAATTTACTGGCTATGTGTTTTTTTGCCTAATGGCCTGTTGGCTGGAATAAAGGCTGATTGATTGATACTGGAAGAAAAGTATAGAAGACTACACAAACAGGCCTGTGTCATCTTTCTTGGGGTCCACAGGATCTTAGGTTCATATGTTCAAAATACAATTCAAGCACTTAATTAAATCTAACACTTAATTAAAATAGTTAATTTGCCTTGATCCACTAAGTCCCACATGTTCTGGAATGTGTACACAAAATTGTTTCTTTTCATGAAGGTTTGCCCATTCACATGAAAGGACTGGGCAACCTATGCATCATCTGAATAACACAGAATTGTTATTACCACTGAAATGAATGGGGAAGACATTGCAGTTGAGAGAATTTTGTGTGCACAGTAAATGTTATTGGTATGAGAAACCTAACTAAAGTTATTTAAAATATCTTTAAAGTAGAACCATAGCCTAGTTTAGAGGCTAGTTTAGAGGGTCCTGAAATAGCTAGGTGGCATACATAGTGGGCTGAGGCAGAATTGTTTGGAGGGCTGCTTCTTTGTTGTTCAGCATCTGCCACCTCAGGCAATTGCCTCACTCTGCTTAATGGCCTGGCTTACAGATGACCAAAATGGCCTCCCTATCTCAGGATGATTTCACAGTGACATTCATCCCTAAATTGGGGGGGGGGGTGCTCCTTATCTTTTGGTAATAGCAGTCAAACTATTCTCTCCTTCTTTAAAAATTTCTTAGCAGCCCCTATCTCATGTCCCTGGGAACGATGCTACTTCATACTGTCATTCATATCATAGCTTACCACATCATTGCATAGATCAGTACAATTCAAACTGCTGGTCCAGGGACTGAAACCAGTCCATGAGCCATTAGCTGCCTATCCAGGCCAACTTTCCAGGAAAGAAAGAAACAATTGTAGCCAACAGGGACAAATATGGTACTGGTACCCAGCACATGGGGGGGGGGGTGTTACTGATTCCTCGCATCAGATAACCTGAACAGTACTGATTTATATCAAAGTAGAAGTCTAAATACAATAAAAGCACTAGATCCTGTCTAATCTTGGAAACTGTGCAGGGTCAGCCCTGGTTAGTACTTGGATGGGAGACTGTCAGTGCATGCCAGGTGCTGTAGGCTATATTTCAAAGGAAGGAACAGGCAAAAACACTTTTGAGTATTTCTAGCCTAAGAAAATCTTATGAAAATCATGGAATCACCATCACTCAACTAGCACATACATACACACATCATCTACCAGAATGTTTGATATGGGAAGGGAGGGAGAATGGCAGACACAAGGTGGCGACTGTTAAGTTACTCCCACCTTCTGTGAGAGCACAAAAGCATTTAAAAAATAAAGAAAAAACAGCCCAGATACAGCATTGCCACCAAGAATCTATAGGAAAACAAACTCCACTTAAACATTAGAAAGACCTTCCTGACAGTAAGAGCTGTTTGACAGTGGACTATGCTTCTCGGAGAGCGGTGGATTCTCCTTCTTTGAAAGTTTATAAACAGATGCTGAATTACCATCTGTTAGGAGTGCTTTGTGTTATTTCTGTATGGCAGGGGGTTTGACTGGATGGCCCTTGTGGTCTCTTCCAATTCTATGATTCTATGAATCTAAGATTCTAAGCCTGAAATCTTTCAGTGAACCTTACTCTCCCACAAATCACTCCCCTCTCACTTCTCATCTGCCTCCTGAATATTGAGCAGTTTTCACTACAGCGGGACTGGGAAACATGTGACCTTTCCAGTGTTATTGAGCTGCGATCCCATCAGCACTTCCAGTACAGCTAAACTGAAGGATGATGGGAGTCACCATGTAACATCTGAAGAACCACATATATTTTGTACCTTGTCATTGTGTGCCTTTCAGTTGTTTCCGGCTTATGGCAACCTAAGGTTGGCCTATCATGGGATTTTCTGGGACTGAGAGGGTGTGACTCACCAAAATGCCCCAGCAGGTTTTCATGGCCAAATGGGAATCAAATCCCAATAACCAGGGTCCTAGTCCTACACTCAAACCAATAAACCATCCTGGCTTTTTGTACTTTTGCTTAGGTAACTTCAGGGTCTTATTTGTACTCTACATAGCAAATCAATTTGTTATTTTTCAAAACTAATGTTAGCATTTAAAATCATCATATATTTTGACTTCATAGGAAACTGACGATTCTGTTTTTTAGGCAAGGGGAATCTGTGCGGAAGGATAATCGAAAGCTAACTTACCAGGGGGTGAAATCTTTGGCGGTCCAGGATGTCAACAGATCAGGCACATTATCTATATTCACTCCATCTGGGCCCTTCAGATCATCAGTTTGATCATGATTGAAGTTTCCACATGCCCCACATACTCTCCCTGACAAAGCAATATTAATAGTCACCTTCACTCCTCCAGCTGAACTCAAAGACACTTGAACCTGTGGTAAACTGAGGAGGAGAGTGTTACCAACCAAACTGAATTTTACTAAGTCAGTGGCTGTATGTGGTATTGAAACTGGCAGTCCATTCACCTGGAAGAGAGAAACAAAGATCCATGACCAATTGAAGCTTAAGAGAAAAAAACAACATGTGCAATGAATAAGGAACCCCTTCAAGTGCTTGACACAGAATTAGAGCAATGCACTTAAGCCAGGAATGGGTGAGAATTTATTTGTAATGTTCATCAGAATTTACCAAAATTCACACAAAAACTGAATTGTTGGAAAAAGCAAAACTGACACATTTGTCCAGCCCTACTAGAGATGGATGAGAAATTAGCTTCAAATCCATTTTTATCAGAAATCACCAACATTCACTAATCATGAATGTATGAGAAAACTGACATATTTGTCTACCACTTTTCTTGACCAGTCAGTAGGATTATGTTAAATCCAAAGAATGAAGGGTGGGAATTAAGGGTGTACTTTGAAGTTTTGTCTGCTCTTGATGTGTTCCCAAATAGAAAAGAATGAAAATAAGGATGCTGTCAATCATTATTTTAAATATATTACTGTATGAGAGTTCCAGTAATGTGCTTTTGTTTCATTTGTTTGTTTGAATGTGTCAGGAGTTAATTTAGGCATGCTCTCAAGACCTTGCACTCATAGGCAATTGTCAGGGCCCCAGCACTAGATCATCACCCACTAGGGATGGAAAGACTGGTCATTTTGTATTTGTTTTCCTGCAGAGATAGTTTTTTTTTATCACAAAAATGCCAGTTCCCATGGTTTTTGGAAAAGCAGATGTCTTTTCTTCTGTTACACGAGAACGTCCAATTTCTGGCTAGTGGACAACAGAACATCCAAGGCAGGAGATTCCTGTCCAGAAAGCTAAAGCACTGGAACTAATCTAACTGAGAGCCAGTCCATGAGCGACTGGAAAACAGAAAATAAATGTTTTAATATATATTTGGAACACTTCTTTCTTTTTTTATTTTCCCACTTACCCAGACATCGTTCTGTCCATTTACACTGATAAACAAGTCCTTGAAGAAGACATGGAGCACCAGGGGGGCAGTAATTCCATCAGGTGGGCATGACGCAACTCCCACAACCACACGGAACCAATTGTCAGAACTGATATCACAAAGGGAAACCAGCTGGTAGGTGCCAGGAGAAAGAACATTCCCAGAAAGACCATCAAAAGAGGAAAGGTGAGCCCCCGGCGTAAGTCTGCAATGCCCTTCTGTCAGGTAGTAGCCATGCAAGAGATGGATGTTGGACAAAATTTTATTAGTTGGGTTCTAGCTATTTACTCTCCCTAGAAGGCAAAAGCACTTGTAAATGGAAATACAACAGAGTACATACAAACTGAAAAGGATACCAGACCGGTGTGCCCATTCTCTCCATTGCTATTTGTTTTAATATCAGAAATTCTAAATTTGGAAATAAGGAAGGGGGGGAAGTAAAAGGAGTTAAGATTAGAAAGCAGGAATTTAAAATTAAAGCTTTTGCTGGTGACTTGATTATAGGTTTGGAGAAGCCACTAAAAGGTATAGATAGACTGAAAATAGAAGAGTATGGGATGTTCACAGGCTTTAAAACAAATGTGGATAAAACTAAAATCTAAGCAAAAAAAAAAATGAGCTTACTAGAAAAAGAAAAGATAGGAGTGGAACAGACGGGCACAAAAGAGTGGCCCAAATTCACTCTGACTAGAAGCAGATCAGAACCTTGCTGTCTACACAACTCGCTTCCAAGGTGGGCTGTGGATGCAGGGGCCAACTAGTGCCACCAGAAGTCAAACTATCCTGACTCCTTTTTTGCTTCGACACAGCTTCTGGCCACTTTGGAGGCATGAGTCATTTAAACAGCATGCTTCCAAAGTGGTCAGAAGCTTGTTCATTTGGCCCATCTGTTCAGGCCTTTGATAAAGAAAACTGGATTTGAAATAATTGACAAAGTTACTGTAGATATTTGGCTGTAAATATATCATTGAAAAGCCATCACTTATTTGAAAATAACTGTTTGAAACTTTGGGATGGCATTACTAAAGATTTAATTAGATGACAGAACCTAAATGTTGGGTAAAATCTGTTATTAAAATGAATATTCTTCCTGAAATAATGTATTTGCTTCAAACAATTCCATTTATTTATTTATTTTCAAATGCCCCTTTCACTAAGTGGAAAAAAGAATCCCAATTTTTATGGTCGGGGGGGAAAAAAGTTGAGAATTAGGCAGAAATTACTGGCAGACACAAAAGAGAGAGCTGAGGATTGGATTTACCAGACTCAAAACTGTATTATGAAGCTTCTTGTCATGCCCATACTCATCAAATTATAAACCACCACTGGTTCCTTCCTTCACCCACACTGGGCTCACAGGCCAGGAACTGTCACATGTTACCTTTGCTATAGCACTGCAGGATACCATCCTTCACTGTACAGGTTTCCTCCTCTGAGCAAGTGTTGTGATCACAGATGAAGCCTGCTGGACTACAGACACATCTCTCGCTGCAGTCGTTCAGCAGAATAGGTTCATCAGGCTTCATATCAGGAAAAACATCCACAAGTAAGGCAAAAGGAACAGAAAACATCTTTTAAAATCACACAGAGGAGGCAGTGTCCCATAGCAAAGCAAATCACACTCAGAAGTTCTTACACCCTTGCAGCACAACATGGAACAACTTTTTAAGTTCTTCTCTACAGCAGAGATTCCACTAGCTCTTCCCAGATGAAATGCCTGATCTGACAGCAACAATATCTCATGGATCCACAAATAACTGGGCACCTCAATGACTGGGATCAATCAGCAAAGTTGGGCAGCTGTCATGAACCCAGGGCATAGAAGAGTCCATCTCTGATCCTGCTGACCACCCTGACGTCTGTAGGGGTTACTGCCACCACTACAAGGATGGAGATGATCCTGCTGCTGTTTGCTGCAAGAGTTACAGACACTCATCCCTTCACACCCACCCAACAGGTTTTCCCATTCTGAAACAGGTGCTTTTCAGCAAGAACCAAGCAAGACCATCATTGGGCTTCATGTTGGTCAACCACTATGTTAGAAAACAACAACAACAAAAGCAATGCAAGATAATGACCATCTATCTATCTATCTATCTATCTATCTATCTATGTATTTGCTCTTTTCTGCTACTCCAGAGACTACAGCATATACCAAAAGATTCAAATTACAAAAAAGAGACTCCAAATAAATATTAAGAAGAACTTCCTGACAGTGGAATGGACCACCTCAGAAAGTTGTGGGCTCTCCTTTGTTGAGATTTTGAAACATGGTCTTTTCTCAGCTTGGATTCAGCTTTCATGGTCTTTTCTCAGCTGTGGATTCCTCCATAGCAGGAATTTGGACTACATGGCTTCTGAGATCCCTTCAAACTCCATAATTCTACAGTTCTATGATTTTGGATATTGGTTTGAGTGTTGAACTATGACTCTGGAGATCAGGGTTCAATTCCTCCTTGTTTATAAAACCTTGAGCAGGTCACATGCTCTCAGACTCTGGGGAAGGCAATGGTAAACCTCCATTGAACAAATCTTTCCAAGAAAACCCCATTATTAGTTAGCCTTAGGGTTGCCATAAGAAAGAAATGTCTTGAAGTCATACAACAACTACTACAACAACAGTAATGATTCATTGACCATGGGCCAAACATTAGATTATAGGTCATCTAACATCATAGGCAGGTGACAGAAGTGCAGAATTAGCCCATTCTCCATTCAGGAGCACTAGCACTGAAAAATGAAAGAAAAATATTTGGTAGGATCTGGAAAAAAGAAAAAAGAGACTGGTGGCACCAGCACCAGTCTTGCAACCCTAGTAATAATACTGCATGGACTCCTCATGAAGCAAAGCAAATGCTAATACAGAAGCAATCCAAGAAATCAAAGCTAAAAGGCTACTGTAAATGCAATCCAACATCTTCAACCCCAACATATATTTCCCCTTCACATACCGGGAAGTATCGGTTGTACTCAAAGCAGCCACATTTGTCCAAGGAGACACACTGAAGGCCATCAAAGAAGAAACCGTCATTACACTGGCAGCCTTCAGCACAGCTGTCTGGACACTGAAGGTGATCAGTGAGTCCGGCACAGTTTGTTTCACAGATGTTAGAACATATCCTATAATAGCTGTTGGCTGGACAGGTCAAGGCTGCAGGAAAAGGAGGAGAGGTGAGCTGATCATTGAGGGTAGAAAGTATATACTCAGTATAGCAGAGAAAAACATGTTATTCTTTTAGCATGCAATCTGTTTTAATATTGTAGTAATTTAATTCTATTTTAATGTATCAATTTTGTATGTTTTTAATTGTACTTTTTTTTAATAGTGCAAGCCACTCTAAGTCCCAGTTTCAGAAAAAGGGTGGAATAATAATAATAATAATAATAATAATAATAATAATAACAACAACAACAGAGACAGAATTAAATCTTCTTGTTTGAGGTGGGGTAATGTTGACCAGAGCAGTAGCAGAACTTCTGTGGCCATGGCCAAGTAATCTATATGATGTACTGAGTGTCTGCCTACTTGCAGACATCTCAACCTCTCTCCAGGGTGATAAGGAGGATGAATTTTTCATTACCAAGGATGGGAATGATTGCCTATGGGACCCATGTGGCCCACCTCCTCTTCTTTGCAGCTTCTATGGTGCCGCAGTGTATACTGCATATACTGCAGTATGCACAGAAGCTGCAGAATGTACTGCAGCAGCTGCAGAAATGTGCACTGCCAAAATTGCAGTGGCTTCTTCATTCCCCTCCCCATCACTTCCAGAAGGGAAAAGGCCATTCTGTTCTGTGGTCCCATTCTAATTGGAAAATGAGTTATAAAAGAGCTCCTGGATGCTATTTTTTATTGTTTGTTTTTTATTCCCAACGAGATCTAGAATGAGTTGACTGACAGTAAGCTATGTTGCACTTCACTAAGGTGCTCAACTCCTATTGCATTTCCTAGCTCACATGTCAGAATGTATTTTTCAGGTCTTCAAAGCTTATTGCACCAATAATAAAACCGGCTTACCTGAGGCAGCTTAAAATTTAAAACGGGTGGCATCCTGATATTATCAGAAGGATTTAACTGACAAAATCACCACCTGGGTCCATTCCTGCTCACAGGGATGCTCAATGCACCTCTTTTCACAACTGGGAGTTTTCTGGCTTAAGGAAATGGCTGCCGGAGCAGGACTGGGAGCAGGGATGGACTTGGCTGGACCCAGGTGGAGATTTTGGCAGCTAAATCCTTTTGATAACATCAGGATGTTGCCCATTTTAAATTTTAAGCCAGCTCAGGTAAGCTGGTTTTATTATCGATGCAGTAAAGTCCTTTTTTAGAGCTGCAGATTACTCTATTGCGTAGCAGGATACATCTGGCCCTTCAAATGCTGTTGTCTAGAATTCCCATCTCCCACAGCCACTATCACCAATGGTGTAGGATTATGGGAAATACAGGTTGACAACCTCTTGAGGGATCACCTTTGCTTTGCTGCATGTAGGTTTTACAGAGTCACCAAGACATGGTTGCCTTGCAATATTTATCTGTGACTGTTTTTAATAATAGGATTATTGAATTCCAGATATTTTTATTCTCAGCTATGTTACCTTAGTTTAAAACACACATGGGCCACATCAGAGGTGAATAACAATATATACCTAGTTATGCATGTGTGTGTGTGTAAAATTCAGTCTTTGCAGATGTGTTTTTAGAGAGCAAATGGCTAAAAACTACACACACTTTACAGATAATCACAACCTTCAAACCCAGATACAAAAAATAATTTGATAGAGAGGAACTCTCAAATGTGTTATATTTAGGTTATGGGAACTCTCTAATGTGAAAAAAACCCAGCAGAAATGCCCTCTGGGGCTGCCCTGTGATTTTATTTATTTATGGAATCATAGAAAGTTCAAAGCATTCAGATGTACAGTAGTCTTTCTGCCCATGATTAACTGGAGTCAATAGGAGAATGTAATGATAACTGGATGACAACCATCTAAGCTTCCAAATGGAAGATAGGAGTGTAGTCATACTGAACAATTATGGTAGTCTGATGCCACTTTAACTGTTATGGGTTCAGCCCAAGGAATCCTGGGAACTGTAGTCTGATGTGATTCTTAGAATTCCCTGCTAGAAAGCTGTTATGTACTACACTGAACTACAGCATTATAGTGCTCCAGAAACGACTCCAAAGTCATTTGGCAAACAACAAACCACAAAATGGCATCAAACTGTACAGTGCAAACCCCACTCATCAAACAACAAAAGGAAAAGAGCAGTATCTGAATCCAATTTCTACTCACGGCAGAAGGATGGGCTCCTCCAAGGCTGGATGATGACCTTGGATTCCTGACAGGCAGACACATAGCTCTGTATGGTCTGGCACATGGCCTCCTTGCCCCCATCACTTGTACACAATTCAAAGACACAGTTGTTCAGGTATACGGTGGGGTCCACAAGGGCATGGCATGCCTGGAAAGGCCCATCAGATGCTGTGAGGATCCCACAGTAGCTGCGTTGCTTAAAAAGCTCTTCCTTCTCTTTCCCGCAAACTGGACAGCTGGGTCCAGAGCATCCATCTGTGCAGGATACACCAGGGATTTGGATTTTCCAGGCAGCAGCAAATGCAGCCACATCAGATACTACACTGCCATCAGGAAGCTGAAGATCATCATCCTTCTGTCCATTGTAGTTGCCACACAAGCCCCTCATCTGACCCTTATAGGTGCTGGGAATGGTGATTCTCACATGGTAAAACAGGTCATAACTCAATGTAAACCCCAAAGCACTCTGTATCCTGATATAAAGTCCATGTTGATAGATTCTAAGTTGTCCATCCAAAAGATTCACAGGAAGGCGATGGACTATTCCATCCACCTAGAGGATTTAAAGGCAAATTACTGGTGAGTAACAACAAATTGTGATTAAGTTCCAAACACCACATTTATCTCCCTTCTTTTGATTGTTTTAAATACCAATTTACACAAACACGATTGACAATAGTGTTGCAATTTCCTCTTACTTAATAGAAAGCTTTGTACACAAGGAATTTGCACGCACATGCCACATGTCCAATTTTGTGGCCCCTGATAGGTCCTCATCGCTGCTAAAGTTGCTACTGTACAACTGAATTGTGAGTAACAGACAACTATTCTGAGAACAAGGCACCCAAAGTAGTGCCTGTGGCTTTTTGCTGCCACGCCATGAAAATGAATTGTTTGGTGGATAATGTCCGGGTGTTGCAGCAAAGTTCACTTGCCAGTGAGTGAGTGTAAAAGGGAGTCTGGCCACCCCTTGTATAGGCCAGTCTGACATCTTTACTTTGCAAGCAGAAACTGCAGTATTCAAGGTCAAGTAATGTTTTTAGTAGCATCCGTATTAACCTCCAAGTTTCATAAGGCTGGGAGCAGTAGATCTTGTGCCCAGCACAAAACTCTATTTTTCTCAAAAAGAGACTCTTTTAGTTATCCATATAGTTATAACTATATGGTGGAATAGGAAAAGAATAAGAATTGAAACACCAGAGCAAGGTAACCTATTCCTGCGAGAATGTATGGGTAGAAGGAAAAAGAGTACAAAGAAGAAAGAGGAGGATAGCCAAGAAAGGGAAAACGTGGAAGAACAAGACTATAGTGCCTTAGGGGCTTGTTCTATACAAGCCTCAGGGACTACCAGAGAAAATTTACCTGTCGACCTAGATGAGGAAGACGAGGCACCCGAGGATGAGTCTGATGATGAGATTAAAGATGGTGATAGTTCCAATTTGATCTCTAATGTTAGATTGGGGCAGGAGGAATATTTCAATAATTAAAGCTATAACAGTTTCATTTCTGATCCGTGAACTTGGAGGTCTTTAATATTTGAATGATACAATATGGGTCAAAGTAAACAATTGAAATTCCTTACATGGAATACGCAAGGAATGAATACCCCCAAAAAACGTAAAAAAATATTCCATTTTCTATCTAAACTAAAACTAGACGTCTGCTGCCTACAGGAAAGTAGAATAAGAAGAAAAGACAGTAAATATCTTAGATGTCCCAAACTCGGAACTAATAATAATAATAATAATAATGTTTATTTATATACCGCCCTAGTGGAAGACCAATCTAGGCGGTGAACAATAGAATTTAGAAATTACAACAAGTTAAAATAACAACAATCCCTCCTCCCCCCCGGCTTCACCGTTTAAGAAAAGAGGGCTAGTCTTTTATGTGAATTCAAATTACGAATCGAGGTTAATTTTTGATGACAAAGAAGGCTATTTCTTGTTAGTTGAAGTCATAATTGAAGGGGAAATTTTTTTGTTAATAGGCATCTATGGTCCATTAGAAAATAAAAATAAATTTTACAAAAGATTGAGAATGCGCTTGGTAGAATTGGATTATCAAAACATAATACTGTGTGGAGACCTGAATGGAATAGTGGATCCTAAAATAGATCGTAAATCTTCCAAACCTATTCAGAAAACACAAGGCAGACTTCCAAATGAATTTTTCACATTAACAGAAATTCTAAATTTAGCTGACGCCCATAGGGTTAAAAATGGAGACGAAAAAGATTTCACTTTCTACTCCAATCGGCACAAATCTTTATCCAGATTGGATATGATTTGGTTATCTGAACACCTAAATGCGAAAATTATGAAACTAACTACGCTACCCAAAGTTTGGTCTGACCACAACCCAGTCATATTGGAACTTAAATATGGGACATCGGTATTCAATTGGAAGTTAAATTCGAATATATTGAAAGACAATCAAGTATATGAATTAGTGAAAAAACATATAACATGCTACTTTAAAGAGAACTTAAATGGTGAAGTCCCTATACACATAATTTGGGATGCCCACAAGGCAGTAATTAGGGGTATTATTATTCAAAAATCTAGTGAAATAAAGAAAAAGAGAAAGCAAAAGGAAAATTTATTAAACGAAGAATTGAAAAAAATGGAAACTAGATTAAAGCAAAATCCTGATTCTTTTGAAACTAAAAATAAGATTAAAAATGTTCAAAAACAAATTTCAATTCTAGCATCTGAACAAATTGGAAAAAAAATTAAATTTATGAGACAAAGATATTATGAGGGTGCCAATAAGCCGGGCAAACTGTTGGCCTACTTGACTAGAAAGGAAAGAGCAAAACTGACAATAAATCAGATCAAAAAAGGAACAGAAGTTTTCAAAGCACAGAATAAAATAAAGAAAATTTGTGTAGAACATTTCCACGGCATATTTAAAGAAACTCCAGTATGTACATCTAAAATTCAAAAATACTAGCAAAATATTAACATCCCAACCTTAACGCAACAACAAAGGACAATTTTAAATGAACCAATTAAGTATAATGAACTGCAAGAGGTAGTCAGAAATTCCAAAAATCTCAAATCTCCGGGGCCTGATGGATTCGCAAATGAATACTACAAAATATTTGCACCACAGTTGTTGCTGTATCTGTTGCAAACCATAAATAATGTTTTTCTTAATGGGATACCACCAACATGGAACTCCGCAAACATAGTGTTGATTCCAAAGCAAGATAAAGATAAATCAGATCCAAACAGTTATCGTCCTATTTCCTTATTAAATTGTGATTATAAATTTTTTGCAAACATATTAGCAAATAGGTTAAAAAATATACTTAGTTATTGGATTTACACTGACCAAAACAGCTTTCTCCCATCCAGGAAGACTAAAGAAAATTTTAGGGTTATATTAAATTTAATTGACATGCATCAAAAAAATCTTCACAAAAAATTGGCACTTGTCTTCCTAGATGCGGAGAAAGCTTTTGATAACATCAATTGGAGTTTCATGTTCGAGGTTCTCAAAAAAATAAAAGTGGGTGATCAATTTTACGAATGGATATCTAAAATATATTCAAAACAGGAAGCCTGCATAATAGTAAATGGAGAACTGACCTCTAAATTTAATATTAATAAGGGGGTCCGCCAGGGATGTCCCCTCACTCCTCTATTGTTTATCCTTACTTTGGAGATCTTATTAATTTGGATTAGGAATGATGCAATAATTAAGGGTGTGACAATTCAAAAACAGAACTTTAAGTTGAGAGCTTATGCAGACGATGTCGTCTTAACAATTTCCAATTTAAACGACTCTATTGGACAACTAATGAAGGAGCTTCAAGAATATGGAAGTGTTTCAGGTTACCGGGTTAACAAAAATAAAACGATGATGCTATTGTTAAATATCCCAAGAGATGAAGCTCATAATATTGTTGATATATCAGGCTATAAAGTAGAGAACAAAGTTAAGTACCAAGGAATCTGGCTTACAGTTAAAAATGTAGACTTATATAAGAATAATTATCTTAAGACATGGGCAGAGATTAAAAACGATTTCAAAACATGGAATAAATTGAAGATATCTTGGCTAGGTCGAATAGCTTTGATTAAGATGAATGTATTACCTAAAATGATGTATCTCTTTCAAAACATCCCAGTTATTGATAGCGAGGCCCCCTTTAAGATATGGACCAAAGATATTTCAAAATTTATTTGGGAAAACAAAAAACCGAGAACCAAATTGTTAAACCTGCAGGATTCGCAAGATAGAGGTGGAGTAGCCCTTCCAAACCTACAATGGTACTATGAGGCTTCTGTTTTAAATTGGCTTCATGATTGGTTTTTATTAAAAGATAAAAGACTCCTAACTTTAGAAGGAGCAGACTTACAATTTGGTATACATGCTTATTTATTTTATGAAAAGGAGAAAGTCGATAAAAACTTTAAAAACCATTACATAAGGAAAGCTTGTATAAGGGTCTGGCCAAAATATAAACAAAAATGGTGTATTAAGATACCTTATTGGGCATCTCCAGCTGAAGCAGTCTTAATGAAGCAACTATACAATGAAGAATCCTGGCTTTGTTATAAGGATTTGACTAAAATTGAAGGATCTAAGATTATTTTCAAATCTTTGGAAGAATTATCAAATGCAGGCTATGCCATTAATTGGTTTTCCCATAGAAAACTTGTAGAAAGATTTAAAGTAGATTCCCAATCAAACCAGCTTGGTTCAGCCGACAAAAACTTTGAAAACATTATAAATGGAGATATAAATAAATTGACTTCAAAATATTATAATCTGATCAGAAATTGGGAACAAGAGGAGAATGTAATTAAAAACTATATGATTAGGTGGGCTCAAGACATAAACCAAAATATTAATTTGGAAGACTGGGAAAAAATTTGGAAGAAGGTAATAAAGTACACAGTTAATATGGATATGAGGGAGAACTTATATAAGTCAATGTTTAGGTGGTACCTGACTCCATCTAAGTTATCAAAAATGTACAAGAGTTTCAATCCGTCTTGTTGGAAATGTGGAGAGGAACAAGGTACCTATTTTCACATGTGGTGGAAGTGTAGTAAAGCACAGGGATATTGGGGAAAAATTAATGAAGAATCTCAAAATTTTTTGGAAATACAGTTGACAATTGACCCAAAGTTGTATCTTTTAAATATCTCTAACATAAAGATTGAGGACATTATTGCACTCTGGGTGACATAACTGTACTCTTTAAACATCTAAAGGACTGTCATAGAGAGGAGCATGCAGGTTCATTCTCTGCTGCCCCAAAGTGACCAGGTCCATAGGTTTTAGGTTACAGCAAGGTAGAGTTCAACTGAACAACAGAAGAAACTCCTTGTGGCCCACCAAAGGATTTCGGCTGGTGAGAAAAATATAGAGGATGTAAAAGAAAGTTAAAAAAGTAAAAATTGCTTTGTCCATGCCCCACTTAACCCACCTTGCATTTAACCCATCATGTAACTTGGCAGGTGGGTTGCAACTGTATAGTTTTTCCTGTTTGTCACATGACCCACAGCAACCAACTATCATCAGTCTGTCTCTAGTCTGAGAGTAGTGAGAGTCGTATCTTTTTGCTGTGTTTTCAGTTGGTACTGACATTCAATACTTTTAATTTGAAACTGAACTGCTAAAAACTAATGGTCTGCTTCATAAGGGATGACTGCCCTAAAATATCTGCCTAAAATATCTGATAAAACCTAGGAAAGATTCTGATAGATCCATAGTTAGCTATAGATCCATAGTTCACTCCAAGTGAGAGTACCCAATGGTGGAAAGATTAGCCCCATTATTGTACAAAAAGTAGCATTAAGTGACCTACCATGATGCTTTCTGCTTTGTTCCGCAGTAGAGTAAGCTCAATGCCTGAGATTTGTACATGGACCAACTTGGTAACTGTGATCTCCCCGTTCAGCCAGGCTTCATTCTCTACAGCAATAGTGATGGGTGTCAAGGCCGTGTTCTTTTCCTGCAGTTTGGCAAGGATGTAGGTACAAGTGCCCCGCAAATTAAAGGGAAGCCTATCAAAGGTAAGGTAAAGGCTGCCGATAGCAGAGCAGGTGGCATTTCCAGCTGGATGACATTTCCGGACTCCATCCAGCAGTTTGCATTCTTCATCGGGGCCACAGCGGACCACTTCGCACACCACTTTTCCACCAGCCTGGCACTGGCAGCGTTCTTCACAACTTGGATAGAAATACTCCAAGGCTGGATAGTATTGTCCCTGGTGGAAACAGCCACACTGGGCTATAGGGACGCAGCCATCATGGCTCTTGATAAAGCCCTCATTGCAGACACAGTCCTCCTCACACTTGGCAGGGCAAGGAACTGGAACATAAAGACTGCTGCAGCTCTGTCCACACTCCTTGGCACAAACCTCATAATGACTGTTTAAAGGACAGGGTGGAGCTGAAAATGAAAAAAAAAAAAAAAGAACAGAGATTTGCTTGTCATAGTTGTCATTTCCCCCCCCCCCCCCCCCTTTAAGTCATTCCCTAAAACCTATCACAGAATTTTACTGACAAGATTTGTTCAGAGGGGGTTTTAAAACCTAAAATCTATATTGTGGTGAAATCTTTAGCAAAACAACCAAAAAGGTGGAAAATCAGAATGCTAGCTTCAAAAGATATTGTATGAATTTTGTGCATATTTGGTTGGCCTACTCAATAGTGATAAATGGCACTATGGGAACATCTTTGCATCTCCACACATAACCAGTTGCCATTCCTGTTTTTATGGCAGTAAAAGCCAACACTTCACAAACTAGCTTTTTTGCATTTTTAAATCTTAAAGGCAAAGTCAAGCATGTGTTGCAACCTATTCCCTCTTCTACACTGTCTCTTCCCCTCTTTCTCTTCCTCCAGATACTATAGGAAATGGACTTGTCCTTCATGTAACACTCACGGCAGAAGGTTGAAGATCTCCATGGGGATATAGTAATCCCAGCAGTTTGGCAAGCTGTAGCATAGCTGGAGATTCCAGCACAGACGAAGGTATAACGTCCCTTGAAGAAACAGTAGTCATAGATGCAATCTCGGAAAGCGCCATCTGGATCAATATGTGCATGGCATGCCTGGAAGGGCCCATTCTTGGCAACAATGAGCCCACAATCCTTGCCTGAGGCACGTTGCTGTTCTTCTATGGCTTCCAGCCCTGGACATTTGGGATCAATTATCTCCTTGCACTTTGAGTCAGGTTGCTCACGGCTGCTGATGCCAAATCCTGGGATGCTGGGAACAAGGATGGCATCAGGCACAAGGGCATCATCTTCTCCATTCCCATTGAAATTCCCACACAAACCACGCAGGATGCCCGCGTATGTGCTGGGCACAGTGACAGACACTTTGCTGTCCCAGTCGAAATGGACAGAAAACCCAAAGTTGGTCTGGATCATAGCATTCATTCCCTGCCTGAATGCCTTGATTCTTCCTCCAGCTGAGCTGTAAGGAAGGAAGGTTAACAAGCCACCAACCTAAAAAGAAGAGAGAGGATGCTGAGATTAAACAAATGCAGAGGAAAAGTGAGAGAGAAGCATTAGCACAATAAACTAGTCTCTACTGCCATAACCCTTCATTAAGTTTATGCACTGGAATCATGAACCATGGGTTACAGCCCGCAGCAGACTTGATTAACTTAAAACCAGTGAAACCAAGTGCAGTCAGATAGCCACATATCATAGCCTCTGAGGAGTTATAAAGCCTTTGGTTAATCACAACACACATAGGGCAGGTTTAAGCTTGGTCTATGTGTTGGTGACACAAGCAGTAGTTTTCAGCATCAAATTTGCTGAGGCTCTATCTGTTCAGATTGCACCAGGGGAGGCTCATGGTCATGCTTATTGAATGTTACCTCAACTTACCAAGATTTTGCCAGGATACTGCCTGCTGATGACAATCTCAATATCATAGACATTGACTTGCACACTCTGAGTCCAGGTCACTTGTCGATTCCCCCGATATTCATTTTGAACATACACTCCGAACCACGTCAGGTCCTTGAGAGTTTGATACACTTCAGTCAGCACGTAAGCACAGACCCCTTGGAAATCATATCTGTATTTGTCAAATGTCAAATAGTGGGGGTCTCCTGTGGCAGAGCAGATACCGTGGCCAGCAGGATAGCAGCCCCGCACACCTTTCTGTACTTCACATTTTTCGGAGTCTTTGCAAGCACTGGGTGCACACTCCACCTGCCTTGTGGATGGGTTGCACGTGCATTTCTTTGAACACTGATCATCACCCCAGAAGCTCTCATTGGGCGCGTAGGGACGTCCTTCATAATGGCATCCACAGCTGCTCTTGGGAATGCATGTCCCCTGACTCAGCACAAAACCTTCTATACACTGGCAGCCTTCCACACACACAGCTGGGCAGAACTGTTGGGCTTGAATTGGATCATCCACACAAGTGGCTGGGCAGGCTGTTCCACAGAGCTGGTACTCACTGTTCGGAGGACACTCCAGGGCTGTGCAGAAATAGAAGGGATTACAGTAGTGAATACAACATGGAGCACATCAGCAACATAGACCATCAGAGGAGGACAATATTTACTACAAATTTTGTAAGAAGTAAGAGAAATCCAAATTGGCTCTTTCGAATCATCTTGCCATACACCATTCCAGGAGGAAGGAGACAATGGCTACTAAGTGCAGCTACTAAGCTTCATGTGTCCTGTTTGATAGTGCTTTAACTGCCAGGGGTCAATGCTATGGAATTCTGGGATTTCTAGTTTTGTGAGATATTTAGCCTTCTCTGTCAGAAAGCCCTGGTGCTACAACAAACTGTAGGATTCCATAGCACTGAGCCATGGCACTTAAAGTGGTGTCAAAATGCATTAATTCTGAAGTGTGGCAGCAACTTAAGAGCTCTCTACTGCTATTTATAGGCTGACATCCTCTTGCTTAGTATCAACTAGGCTAGGCCCATTCAATCATTTTTTGAACTATGTCTCAATAGATAGATAAATCTAAAGGAGTCAGTGAGTCTACTCCAGTCAAGACTAAAACAAGATTAAGGCCAGTGAGTGACAAACTGACATTTTTCACAGTTTAAAAAGAAGAGGTGTATTTTGTGCCCATAGAATAGGGGTGGACCACTCTGGGCCTTCCAATACTACTTAAGAGGAGGAGGGTGTTCCTGCTCAGCTCAGACCATTTGAAAGTTGGCCAAAATTGTCCCTCCATTGCCAATAGCAAACAGGATGCTAAAATTTATTCAGTCATTTTATCTCAGGCTGAACATCAGCTACCTTGAAAGTGTGTGTGTAAATAGTTTCCTGTGTACATTATTCCTCTGCACCACTAAGTGGCCATTCATAATCTATAGATTAACTGTGGTGAGTATGAACGTATCATGTGCCCTACATTTCGGAACACTTCTTTTATGGGTGACCATCTCTAAAATTACTTGCAGGACCACAGATTCTCTCATAACATGTTAGAGCTGATTTAACAAACATAATAAAAATAATTCAGTTTCTCCATGTACAAATCCTTATGTAGCCAAGATGGCATGCCATCATATAGAATGAAAATATCTTCACCTCGCTCAGTGGGTTCTCAAGCTTTCCACAAGCACAAAAACTGGCCTGCCCCAGTTAGCTGATCCCCTTGTGCACTTACGGCATCCAGGAGGTCTCCTCCATTCGCCAATCTTGACTCCCTCTCTCTGGCAGGCATCTGCATAAGCCTTCAGGGCATCACACAGGGTTGGCCTGTGGCCGTCATTGGCACAAACATCATAGACGCAACTCTCAAAGAAGGAAGTGGGGCTGACCTTGGTATGGCAGGGGGTGAAGGGGCTATTTGAAACTGCAGTTATCAGGCCACAGTAGATCTCTGAGCTATACTTTTTGACCAGATCAGGTTGGCAAGGCTCACAAGGCCCATGGCAATCATGCCAGCACTGGTCATCTTCACCCTTCACCGTCCAGCTCTCACCAAAGGCAATGGGATTTGGTGCCAATGTTCCTGCTGGTGTGCTGAAGTCATCTTTAGGATCTCCATTATTGTTTCCACAAAGGCCATAGACAACCCCCTTATAAGCACTGTTGATGGTGATACGCAGATGGTGATTCCAGTCATAAGATAACCTGAGCTGAAAGTTAGTGTTAATGATGACGGAGGTGCCACTCTGCACAAGCCACAATTTCCCTCCTTTCAGACTGATGGGCAAGGATGTCCGAATCCCATTGACCTGCAGTAGAGGGGGGGGGGGAATAATTCCATAGGCAGTTAGAAATGAGCTTTGCTAAGTTTAGAAGATAAATAATTACATTTTTAGCACAGGTTCTTGTCTGGTTAGAAGCAGATGGTTTGGTTAAACTGTTGCTAAAACCACTCCCTCTATCCTTCTTTTTCTCTTTGGTGTTGGCCATTAGATTTCCCGATCTCAGGGCCTTGACCTTCTTCTAGTCCCCAGGGCAATTTAGTATTTTAGTTACTGTAGAGTTATTGTTATTTCTTGAAATAAGGATTTTTATAATATGTTCTACTGAGGTTGTTTTCATTGATATAACAATAGCAATATCAAGTACAGTACATTTCTATACCACTTATCAGTGCACTTAAGCATTCCCTAAGCAGTTTACAATGTGTAATCTAATTGCCCCCAACAAGCTGGGTACTCATTTTAGCAACCTCAGAAGGATGCCAGGCTGATTCAACCCTGAGTCCCTGGCTGGATTGAACACTATCTCAACTCATGGCAACCCTATGGATGAGACATCTCTAAGACCCTCTGACCTCCACTGTGCTGCTTAATTCCTGCAACCCCTTAATACCCATGATCTCCTTAATAGAGTCCATCTGTCTCGCACGTGGTCTTCCTCTCTTCCTCCCTCCCTCCCCCTTTCCCAGCATTATTGTTTTTTTCCAAAGAGTCCTCTCTTCTTATGATGTGTCCAAAGTACCACAGCCTCAGTTTGGTCATCTTAGCTTCCTGGGAGGTTTCCGGCTTGATCTGCTCTAGGACCCATTTGTTTGTCCTTTTGGCTGTCCATGGGATCATCAGCACTCTTCTCCATATCTCAAATGAAATGATTTTTTTCCTATCATATTTCTTAACTGTCCAGTTCTCATATCCATACATATTAATAGGGAATACAGTGGCTTATATGATTCTAACTTTTGTTCTGAGTTGTATATCTTTTCTTTTAAGAATCTTTTCTAGTTCTTTCATAGCCACCCTCTCCATTCTTAATCTTCTTTTGATTTCCTGACTGCAGTCCCAATTTCTATCAATGTTTGATCCCAAGTATGGGAATTCTTTTCTTATTTCTATTTCTTCATTGTCTAGGTTGAACTTGTGAAGGTCCTTGGTGGTCATTATTTTTGTTTTCTTTATGTTCAGCATTAAGCCTGCCTTAGCACTTTCTTCTTTGATCTTTCTTAGTAGGTGTACCAGGTCTGTGAGGTTTTCTGCTAGTATTATGGTGTCATCTGCATATCTTAGATTGTTGATATTCCTTCCTCCTATTTTCAGTCCTCCTTCTTCTGTGTCCAAGCCTGGTTTTCTTATAATATGTTCTGCATACAGGTTGATCCGACTGGGTGAATGGATGCAGCCTTTTCTGACTCTTTTGCCAATTGGGAACCATTCTGTTTCTCTGTGTTCTGTTCCGACAGTAGTCACTTGTCCCGAGTACAGATTCCTCATTAGGACTATCAGATGTGTTGGCACTCCCATGTCTTTAAGGGAATTGCATAGACTTTCATGATCTATGCAGTCAAAGGCTTTGCTATAGTCTATAAAACACATGCTGATTTTCTTTTGGAATTCCCTGGTACTCTCCATTAATCATCATACATTTGCAGTATGGTGCCTAGTGTCTCTTCCTTTCCTGAACCTCACTTGAACCTCTGGGATTTCTCTTTCCATGTATGGTTGGAGTCTATGATGCAGAATTTTGAGCATGATTTTGCTTGCATGAGAGGTTGCTGCAATCTCTTGTGTTTCCTTTTTTGTGGATGGGGATGTATATTGATCCCTTCCAATCTGATGGCTATTGTTTTGTTTTCCATACTGTTGACATATGTTGGTTAGCGCTAGAGTTGACTCTATCAATGTAGATTGCAGTAGCTTGATTGGAATATCATCTGTTCCTGGTGATTTGTTTTTTGCCATTTCTCTTATTGCAGTTTCCACCTGTTTTTAGAATTATGGAGTTCATCTTATTATTATGGCTCTTCATTCTATGTGTCCTTCATTTTGTCATCTCTTTTGAATAATTCTTCTGTGTATTGCATCCAACATCTTTTTATTCCTTCTTGGTCTTGAATTGTGTTATTTTTATTGTTATAGATGTCCCAGTCCTTGTTTTGAATTTTCCTTTGATTTCCCAGATCATGTGAATTCTTCTCTTTTTGTTGTTGTCTTCTATATCTCTGCATTGGTTGTTGTAGTAATTTTTTTTATCTTTCCACACAAGCTGTTGTACTGTTGCATTCATAATTCTTAGACTATTGCTATCTCCCTTCTGTTTTTCTTCTCTTCTTTATTACTTGTAGTGTGTTTTTCTGTCATCCATGGTTTTTTTCTCTTTCTTTTTCTTTCTTTTTTCTCACCATTTGAGTTTTTGTTTTTATTGGGTTTTTTTAGTAATTTTTAAGTTTTCACAATAATATAATATAGACTTCAGCATTTGATTTTTGAAGCAGCTCACCATCATTCTCCTTATAGTTTTTTCTAACTCTTTTCCACTGTCTGCTGCCTTTTCTTCTTGTACTTTGTAAGCCATATTGTAATGTTACACATAGTAAAACCAAAAATATGTAATTTAGAAAAAAAAAACAATCTTCAGTTTTTGTTTTCTTTCAGATTGCATCTTAAAATGAAGGGAATCTACAAATGTAATTGTGGGTCACCACGGTGTAATAGTTTGAGTTTTGGGCAATGACTCCTCTCAACCCCATTCTGAACAAATTATGCTAAGGTAATCATAACTCAAAGGTCAACGTAACAGCAAATAATAACAATAACAATTCAGTCTGAAAATGTGGGGTCCCCAAATATTCTCCTGTTATCTTTATCATTTACAATGTTATCTCTCTTGTGTCAAACGTTTAGCTTAAGAGGAAAAATTTTAAAAAACTGATGCCATTTGAGCTTACTGTAGTATTTTATTGGTGTAATTTGCTCATTTTAGTAGAGGCTGTCTTTTCTTAATTTACTTGGTAAGCCATATGGCCAGTGCCATTTCTGAAAATGGCAGCCACAAAAGGAAAGATAGCTATCTTAATCCTCCTGAAATTTGCAATCATCCTCATCTTTACAGTTAAAACTTTAAAGAAATATCCTTATGCATTCACAATAAATGGGGGGGGGGGGTTTCACTCATAATGTCTATAAATACTGAAAATGCCCTTAAAAAGTGAAGCACCCCAAAATATTATTTTTTAGACTAAAAACTATGTATGCCCTTGTTCCACGTCATCATGTCACTTTTGAAATGTAAATTCAATTATGTCCTATTGCCCTCCAAACAATTTGTTATGCATAACTCTGCACAAAATTATACCACAGAAGTAATAGTTAAGCCTGGTTTGAGAGAGAGTTATTGTTATGCTGAGGTTGTTTTCATTGATATCTAAAGGCAATTCTTTCTTAGCCTTTGGTTTTTGAAACAGTTTGCAGTCATTCTGCTCATTTTTTTTATTCTGCCACTTCTCTTTGAAATTTATTTAGTATTTTATTGATGTAATTTGCTCGTTTTAGTAGATGCGGTCTTTTCTTATTTTACTTGGTAAGTCATGTGGCCAGTGCCATTTCTGAAAATGGCAGCCACAAAAAGAAAGATAGATATCTTAATCCTCCTGAAATTTGCAATCATCCTCATCTTTTCTCAACAATCTCTGAGGGTTTTTGTGTGATCAACTAAAAGATGAACCAATTTTCAATTATTGTAGTGTGACCATGGTCCCTCCCTTTAATGAGTGCAGTAATGTCAGCTATCATGACACTCACGGATCCCTGGAATTGAGTCCCCTTCTGAATCAACCATCACTTACCCTCACAAAACCAATCTCAGACCTGAACATTGAGATGAGGAATCCATAAACCTCAATAGTCACCATCCCCACATAAGACACACGTTTATTCCCTCTGTTTTCATTCTTGGCAAAGATGTGGAAGGATGGAAGCCCAATGCTATTGTCAGTCGTCTTGGAAATAGTGTAGGTACAAGTGCCTTGGAAGTCAAAATTGAGGCCATCAAAAGTGTGGTAGTGGGGATCACCCCATGCCCAGCAGGTCGATTCAGAAAGTGGCACACACGTTGGTTGTCCATTGATCATCTTGCATTCCATGCCTTCCTGACACCGAACATGATCACAGCTGGGTATTGGTGTTTCTACAGATGGTACAGAAAACTTTAATAATCAGTGGGGAGGGGGATCAGCAAAGCTATAAAACATTAATAGGTAACGTAAAGGTAAAGGTATTCCCTGTTGACAAGGTTGTCAAATGGTGTCTGACCATAGGGGGTGTGTGTGTTCATCTCCATTACTAAGCCAAAGAACCAGCGTTGTCAGAGACTATTCTGTCATCATGGGGCCAGCATGATTGCACAGAATGCTGTTTACCTTACCACTGAAGTAGTACCTATTTATCTTCTTGCATTTGCATGCTTTTGAACTGCTAGGTTGGAAGAAGCTGGGAGGCTTCTGGGAGCTGAAGTCCCTCGGCACTTAAAGGGGAAAGGTTGCCTACCCCTGCAATAAACTATTAAATTTCCCACTACTAGATGTAGAGATGGCCACCAACAGATGTCTTTAAAAGGGCATTGGACAAATTTACAGACATGGCTATTAATGACTACTAGTATTGATGGCAGTTTAATACCTCCAGTATCTGAAGTAAAAGAATACTGTACTGATAAAAGCAAATATAAGTAAAAACATATCTAAAATGCTTACATGTCTTCAAATAATTTCCAGCTCATGCTGACCCTAAGATATTTTTGGTCATAGGGGTTTGCCTTTGCTTTCTTCTAAGCCTGAGAGAGTGTGACTTCCCCAAGGTCACCCAGTGAGTTGACAAAAACAGTCACATTAATTGCATTCACAAAACATCATGACCAGTTTTACTCCATACTATTACTTGGGCACACTATGCCATTTTCAATTGGGTTTTTTAAACCAAAAAATGGAACCAGGAGTCATTCCACTTTTCATTTCCACTTTTTTTTTCCACAGCATTCTTTTAGTTTTACTTTTACTTTTGGCTTGGGAACATTGGGGATTTGGAGATAACCTTAATGCAAACTGCCACTCCTGGAAACCATAAAAAGGGTCCTGGAGGCTTTCTGGGGGAAGCCGAACTGCCACAAAAAGGATTCTAGGCACCACATGTGGCCTGTGGGATGTATGATTGCCCAGACTTAATAGACTCCTCTCTAGCAAGGACAAACACTACTGTGCCCCCCACTTCAATATATAAACCACCACTGGTTCCTTCCTTCACCCACACTCGGCTCACAGGCCAGGAACTGTCACACGTTACCTTTGCTAGAGCACTGCATGACACCATCCTTCACTTTACAGGTTTCATCCTCTGAGCAAGTGTTGTGATCACAGATGAAGCCTCCAGCTGGACTACAGATGCATTTCTCAGTGCAGTTGTTCAGCAAAATAGGTTCATCAGGCTTCATATCATGAAAAACATCCACGGGTAAGGCAGAAGGAACAGAAAACATATTTTAAAACCACATGGAGGAGACAGTGTCCCATAGCAAAGCAAATCACATTCAGAAGCACAACTTGGAAAAACTTTTTAAGCTCTTCTCTAAAGTAGAGATTCAACTAGCTGTTCCCAGATGAAATGCCTGATCTGACAGCAATTAACAATATCTCATGGAGCCATATCATTTTACTGCTCCAACCACAGGGATCAACCAGCAAGGCTGGGAAGCTGTCCTGAACCCAGGGCCTAGAAGAGGCCATCCCTGATCCTGCTGACCATCCTGACATTGAGTCTATAGGTTACAGACACTTATCTCCTCACACGCACCCAACAGGCTTTCACATTCTGCACCTGAGAAACAGGTGCGTTTCAGCAAGAACCAAGCAAGACCATCATTGGGCTTCATGTTGGTCAACCACTATGTTAGAAAACAACAACAGCAACAAAAGCAATGCAAGATAATGACCATCTTTAGATATATATGTATTTGTTCTTTTCTGCTACTCCAGAGACACATCATATACCTAAAGATTCAAATTACAAAAAGAGACTCCAAATAAATATTAAGAAGAACTTTCTAATGCTAAGAGCTCTGACAATGGAATGGACCACCTCAGAAAATTGTGAGCTCTCCTTTATTGAGATTTCGAAACAGAATTTTCATGGTCTTCTCCGAGATTCCTCCATAGCAGGAATTTGGACTACATGGCCTCTGAGATCCCTTCAAACTCTCTAATTCTACTGTTCTACGATTCATGGAATCAAAAGTCATTATCAAAATAAAATCAGTGGGGGCTGAATGGTAGCACTACGTTTAGGGCGCACGGGATTCTGCTGCCAATCCTGTCACATAGTTTGTTTTTGGTGTGATAATCTTCTATATTGCCCAAGATGTGTTACAACTGAGATGCCTTAACTTACAGCCCATATTGGACTAGCTACCAATATAATTAATGTTTTTTATGAAATCTGATCCAAAAAAAGATAAGAATATGCAACAAGCCAACAATAAAAGCCCTCCTTTCATCCAGCTACATATGGGGCAAAGCAGACAGGTGGCTAAGAACAGCCTCTGGCCACTCCAGCCAGAATTGGGCCACATTTGGCCCAAGACCACAGAAACCACATGGCCTGCTCTCAAAGAGAACTGCTAGCCCAGTCCTAAGTGAGCCACTGGCAGAAGGAGTTTTTTTTATAGTTCCTTGTGCTGATGATTTTGGGCCACTTTAGGCAGTGTCCAAGCAGCTTCCAGATGCTCCTGGGGCATGCATCATCTGCATGTTGTGCCTTCAAAGTGGCGGGAGGCCACTCCTTTTTGCCTATCTGCTTTGGAGCTGAATGTAGAGAACTGAAGTTATCCTTTAGTGCAGGGTGCCCAGATCCAAGAATATAGGTAAAGACTCTTCCATTGCCACCCATTACCCATCACTCAGTAAATAGCCTTGTTGTGGGGGGTAGGGGATGCAGCTGCTGAAATGTAAATTTGTGGGGGAAGTGAAGGAGAAAAGGTTGCATGATTTTGACATAACCTTATGTTATATTTTCCTTTTCCAGATTTGTTCAGTATTAAAGGTACAGCAGCTATATTCCATATTCAGTCTTGCAAACCTACTAATAATACTGCATGGATTCCTCATGAAGCAAATCAAATGCTAATAAAGAAGCAATCCAAGAATTCAAAGTCAAAAGGTTTTATAAATGCAATCCAACAACATCTTCAATTCCAACATGACCTTCCTCTTCACATACCGGGAAGTATCTGTTGTTCTCAAAGCAGCCACATTTGTCCAAGGAGACACATTCAAGGCCATCAAAGAAGAAACCATCATTACATTGGCAACCTTCAACACAGCTGTCTGGACACTGAAGGTGATCCGTGAGCCCAGCACAGTTTGTTTCACAGATGTTAGAGCATGTCGTATAATAGCTGTTAGCTGGGCAGGTCAGGGCTGCATGAAAAAGAGGAGAGGTGAGTTAATCATTGAGGGTGGAAAGGAACTCAGTATAGTAGAGACAGCAGAATTAAATCTTCCTATTTGAGGTGGGGATGTTGACCAGAGCAGTAGTAGAACTTCTATGGCCATGGCCACATGATCAATGTGATGTACTTAGTGTCTGCCCACTTGCCAGACATCTCATTCTCTGTCCAGGGTGATAAGTGGAATCAGTAACAAGGATGGGAATGATTCCCTATGGCACCTATGTAGCCTACATCCCTTGCTTTGCAGGCTCTATGGTGCCCCTGTTTGTATAGAATGTGCTGCAGCTGCTGCAGACATGTCCACTACCAAAACTGTCTTGTTGATTGTTCTATCCCAAAGCAGAATCATAGGATCATAAAATTGGAAGAGACCACAAGGGCCATCCTGCCCAACCCCATTCTGCCATGCAGGAAGACACAATCTTACAATATTTATCTGTGGCTGCTTTTATAGTAGGATTATTGCATTCTAGATATTTTTTGTTCTCAGCTATGTTACCCAAGTTTAAAATACATATGGGCCACATCAGAAGTGAATAACAACATATACTTAGTTATGCATATGTGTGTAATATGCCCATCTTCATTTCCAATTATCTTTTTGAAATAAATCTGAGAGGAAACTGCCAAAAATATCAGTCTTTATAGATCTGTTTTTAGAGAGCAAAGAGCTGAAAACTACACACAAATACACTTCAGATATAATCACCCAGATACAAACATAAGTTGATAGAAAGGAACTCTCAAATCTGTTAGATGTAGGTTATCTCATGGGACATCTCTGATGTAAAAAACCCCAGCAGAAATGAGTTTGCTCTGTGATTTTATTTATTCTTAATTGTGACAATCAGTACCATTGGGGAATTATGGAGAACTCAAATCATCAGGATGTGGAGAAGTCATTCAGAAGATGCTCAACTGGAGTCAATAGGAGAACGTAATAATAACTGGGTGACACCTAACTGAGCTTCCAAATGCAAACTAGGAGTGTAGTCATACTGAACAATTATGGTAGTCTGATGCCACTTTAACTGTTATGGGTTCAGCCCATGGAATCCTGGGAACTGTAGTCTGATGTGCATCTTAGAATTCCCAGCTAGAGAGCTGTTATTTACTACTCTGAACTACAGCATTATAGTGCTCAAGAAAAGACTCCAAAGTCTCTTGGCAAACAACAAAGCCGAAAATGGCATCGAACTGTATAGTGCAAACCCCACTCATACAAACAACAAAAGGAAAAGAGCAGTATCTGAATCCAATTTCTACTCACGGCAGAAGGATGGGCTCCTCCAAGGCTGGATGTTGACCTTGGATTCCTGACAGGCAGCCACGTAGCTCTGGATGGTCTGGCACATGACCTCCTTGCCCCCATCACTTTTACACAATTCAAAGACACAGTTGTTCAGGTATACGGTGGGGTCCACAAGCGTGTGGCATGCCTGGAAAGGCCCATCAGAGGCTGTGAGGATCCCACAGTAGCTGCGTTGCTTAAAAAGCTCTTCCTTCTCTTTCCCGCAAACTGGACAACTGAGTCCAGAGCATCCATCTGTGCAGGATACACCAGGGATTTGGATTTTCCAGGCAGCAGCAAATGCAGCCACATCAGATACTACACTGCCATCAGGAAGCTGAAGATCATCATCCTTCTGTCCATTGTAGTTGCCACACAAGCCCCTCATCTGACCCTTATAGGTGCTGGGAATGGTGATTCTCACATGGTAAAACAGGTCATAACTCAATGTAAACCCCAAAGCACTCTGTATCCTGATATACAGTCCATGTTGATAGATTCTAAGTTGTCCATCCAAAAGATTCACAGGAAGGCGATGGACTATTCCATCCACCTAGAGGATTTAAAGGCAAATTACTGGTGAGTAACAACAAATTGTGATTAAGTTCCAAACACCACATTTATCTCCCTTCTTTTGATTGTTTTAAATACCAATTTACACAAACACGATTGACAATAGTGTTGCAATTTCCTCTTACTTAATAGAAAGCTTTGTACACAAGGAATTTGCACGTACATGCCACATGTCCAATTTTGTGGCCCCTGATATGTCCTCATCGCTGCTAAAGTTGCTACTGTACAACTGAATTGTGAGTAACAGACAACTATTCTGAGAACAAGGCACCCAAAGTAGTGCCTGTGGCTTTTTGCTGCCACACCATGAAAATGAATTGTTTGGTGGATAATGTCCGGGTGTTGCAGCAAAGTTCACTTGCCAGTGAGTGAGTGTAAAAGGGAGTCTGGCCACACCTTCTATAGGCCAGTCTGACATCTTTACTTTGTAAGCAGAAACTGCAGTATTCAAGGTCAAGTAATGTTCTCAGTACCATCAGTAATAACCTCCAACTTTCTTAAGGCTGAGAACAGTAGATCTTGTGCCCAGCACAAAGCTCTACTTTTCTCAAAAACAGACTCTTTTAAGACATTATTGCACTCTGGGTGACATAACTGTACTCTTTAAATATCTAAAGGAATGTCATAGAGAGAAGCATGCAGGTTTGTTCTCTGCTGCCCCAAAGTGACCAGGTCCATAGGTTTTAGGTTACAGTAAAGTAGAGTTCAAGTGAACAACAGAAGAAACTCCTTGTGGCCCACCAAAGGATTTCGGCTGGTGAGAAAAATATAGAGGATGTAAAAGAAAGTTAAAAAAGTAAAAATTGCTTTGTCCATGCCCCACTTAACCCACCTTGCACTTAACCCATCATGTAACTTGGCAGGTGGGTTGCAACTGTATAGTTTTTCCTGTTTGTCACATGACCCACAGCAACCAACTATCATCTGTCTGTCTCTAGTCTGAGAGTAGTGAGAGTCGTATCTTTTTGCTGTGTTTTCAGTTGGTACTGACATTCAATACTTTTAATTTGAAACTGAACTGCTAAAAACGTATCTGCAACCCCAAGAAATTTCTTATTTTAATTTTGTCCCCTACTATTGCCAAGTTGTACACGTCTGCTCTAGTTGGATTTCCTGCATTTGAGCAGAAGAGGGATTGGACTCAATGTACTATAGGGACCTTTCTACCCTTTGGCTTTATGATTCTAAGACAATGGTCTGCTTCATAAGGGATGACTGCCATTCAGTATCTGCCCCTCTTCTTGACATAACCTAGCAAAGATTCTGATAAATCCATAGTTCACTCCAAGTCTGCATACCCAATTGTGAAAAGATTAGCCCCATTATTGTACAAAAAGTAACATTAAGTGATTTACCATGATGCTTTCTGCTTTGTTCCGCAGTAGAGTAAGCTCAATGCCTGAGATTTGTACATGGACCAACTTGGTAACTGTGATCTCCCCATTCAGCCAGGCTTCATTCTCTACAGCAATAGTGATGGGTGTCAAGGCCGTGTTCTTTTCCTGCAGTTTGGCAAGGATGTAGGTACAAGTGCCCCGCAAATTAAAGGGAAGCCTATCAAAGGTAAGGTAAAGGCTGCCGATAGCAGAGCAGGTGGCATTTCCAGCTGGATGACATTTCCGGACTCCATCCAACAGCTTGCATTCTTCATCGGGGCCACAGCGGACCACTTCGCACACCACTTTTCCACCAGCCTGGCACTGGCAGCGTTCTTCACAACTTGGATAGAAATACTCCAAGGCTGGATAGTATTGTCCCTGGTGGAAACAGCCACACTGGGCTATAGGGACGCAGCCATCATGGCTCTTGATAAAGCCCTCATTGCAGACACAGTCCTCCTCACACTTGGCAGGGCAAGGAACTGGAACATAAAGACTGCTGCAGCTCTGCCCACACTGCTTGGCACAAACCTCATAATGACTGTTTAAAGGACAGGGTGGGGCTGAAAATCAAAAACAACAACAGAGATTTCCTTGTCATAGTTGTCTTTTTTCCCACCTTTAAGTAATTCCCTAAAACTTATCACAGAATTTTACTGACAAGATTTATTCAGAGGGGGCTTTAAAATCTAAAATCTACATTGTAGTGAGATCTTTAGCAGAACAACCAAAAAGGAGCAAAATCACAATTCTAGCTTCAAAAGATATCCTATGAATTTTGTGCATATTTGTTTGGCCTACTCAAAGTACTACCAAAATATGGATTCCAAAAACAAGAACACCACCACAATGCACCATCAGTTCATAGCAAAAATGTTTCTATGCAGGGTTCTAGTCAGTTAGCCATCCATTCTTCCAGAATGTTTCCATCTATGCCACCTACTGACCTATCCAGATTTTCAGATGTTTCTTCCAACTGGCATCCAACATTCTATGGCAATTATACATGCTCAGACCAAGGTGGAAGGTCTTGGGGGGAAGCGTTTACACTTTTAAATTTTTATTTTGTTTTGTTTGTTTTGCACTTCTGCAAACCTCAGCAGGATGATATTTCCCTGCCTATTCCTCAAAGGCCTTTTTTTTAATAACCAGGAAATGGCTCTTACTATTTGTGCTGGATCATAGCAGGAGAGAAATCATCATTTCAAACTGTATGCTATGTCAGATGAATTATCAGATATGTTGACATGTAAATGGAGTAGATAGAAGAGAAATAGTGAGCCTCCTGTCTTGAATAGCTAAGCGATAAAGGCCTTGGGCACATCAGTTCCATACATGTGATCCATCCATGGTTATTCTTCAAAAGCTATGGTCTCTATATGCAATTATGATATATGGCACTATGGGGCCATACTTGCATCTCCAAACATAACCAGCTGCCTTTCCTGCTTGTATGGCAGTACAACCCAATACTTCACACACTAGCTTTTTTATATTTTTAAATCTTAAAGGAAAGTCAAGCATGTGTTGCAACCTGTTCCCTCTTCTACACTGTCTCTTCCCCTCTTTCTCTTGCTGCAGATACTCTAGGAAATGGACTTGTCCTTCATGTAACACTCACGGCAGAAGGTTGAAGATCTCCATGGGGATATAGAAATCCCAGCAGTTTGGCAAGCTGCAGCATAGTTGGAGATTCCAGCACAGACGAAGGCATAACGTCCCTTGAAGAAACAGTAGTCATAGATGCAATCCCGGAAAGCGCCATCTGGATCAATATGTGCATGGCATGCCTGGAAGGGCCCATTCTTGGCAACAATGAGCCCACAGTCCTTGCCTGAGGCACGTTGCTGTTCTTCTATGGCTTCCAGCCCTGGACATTTGGGATCAATTATCTCCTTGCACTTTGAGTCAGGTTGCTCACGGCTGCTGATGCCAAATCCTGGGATGCTGGGAACAAGGATGGCATCAGGCACAAGGGCATCATCTTCTCCATTCCCATTGAAATTCCCACACAAACCACGCAGGATGCCCGCGTATGTGCTGGGCACAGTGACAGACACTTTGCTGTCCCAGTCGAAATGGACAGAAAACCCAAAGTTGGTCTGGATCACAGCATTCATTCCCTGCCTGAATGCCTTGATTCTTCCTCCAGCTGAGCTGTAAGGAAGGAAGGTTAACAAGCCACCAACCTAAAAAGAAGAGAGAGGAGGCTGAGATTAAACAAATGCAGAGGAAAAGTGAGAGAGAAGCATCAGCACAAAAAGCTAGTCTCTACTGCCATAACCCTTCATTAAGTTTATGCACTGAAATCATGAACCATGGGTTACAGCCCACAGCAGACTTGATTAACTTAAAATCAGTGAAACCAAGTGCAGTCAGATAGCCACATATCATAGCCTCTGAGGAGTTATAAAGCCTTTGGTTAATCACAACACACATAGGGCAGGTTTAAGCTTGGTCTATGTGTTGGTGACACAAGCAGTAGTTTTCAGCATCAATTTGCTGAGGCTCTATCTGTTCAGATTGCACCAGGGGAGGCTCATGGTCATGCTTATTGAATGTTACCTCAACTTACCAAGATTTTGCCAGGATACTGCCTGCTGATGACAATCTCAATATCATAGACATTGACTTGCACACTCCGAGTCCAGGTCACTTGTCGATTCCCCCGATATTCATTTTGAACATACACTCCAAACCACGTCAGGTCCTTGAGAGTTTGATACACTTCAGTCAGCACGTAAGCACAGACCCCTTGGAAATCATATCTGTATTTGTCAAATGTCAAATAGTGGGGGTCTCCTGTGGCAGAGCAGATACCGTGGCCAGCAGGATAGCAGCCCCGCACACCTTTCTGTACTTCACATTTTTCGGAGTCTTTGCAAGCACTGGGTGCACACTCCACCTGCCTTGTGGATGGGTTGCACGTGCATTTCTTTGAACACTGATCATCACCCCAGAAGCTCTCATTGGGCGCGTAGGGACGTCCTTCATAATGGCATCCACAGCTGCTCTTGGGAATGCATGTCCCCTGACTCAGCACAAAACCTTCTATACACTGGCAGCCTTCCACACACACAGCTGGGCAGAACTGTTGGGCTTGAATTGGATCATCCACACAAGTGGCTGGGCAGGCTGTTCCACAGAGCTGGTACTCACTGTTCGGAGGACACTCCAGGGCTGTGCAGAAATAGAAGGGATTACAGTAGTGAATACAACATGGAGCACATCAGCAACATAGACCATCAGAGGAGGACAATATTTACTACAAATTTTGTAAGAAGTAAGAGAAATCCAAATTGGCTCTTTCGAATCATCTTGCCATACACCATTCCAGGAGGAAGGAGACAATGGCTACTAAGTGCGGCTACTAAGTGCAGCTACTAAGCTTCATGTGTCCTGTTTGATAGTGCTTTAACTGCCAGGGATCAATGCTATGGAATTCTGGGATTTCTAGTTTTGTGAGATATTTAGCCTTCTCTGTCAGAAAGCCCTGGTGCTACAACAAACTGTAGGATTCCATAGCACTGAGCCATGGCACTTAAAGTGGTGTCAAAATGCATTAATTCTGAAGTGTGGCAGCAACTTAAGAGCTCTCTACTGCTATTTATAGGCTGACATCCTCTTGCTTAGTATCAACTAGGCTAGGCCCATTCAATCATTTTTTGAACTATGTCTCAATAGATAGATAAATCTAAAGGAGTCAGTGAGTCTACTCCAGTCAAGACTAAAACAAGATTAAGGCCAGTGAGTGACAAACTGACATTTTTCACAGTTTAAAAAGAAGAGGTGTATTTTGTGCCCATAGAATAGGGGTGGACCACTCTGGGCCTTCCAATACTACTTAAGAGGAGGAGGGTGTTCCTGCTCAGCTCAGACCATTTGAAAGTTGGCCAAAATTGTCCCTCCATTGCCAATAGCAAACAGGATGCTAAAATTTATTCAGTCATTTTATCTCAGGCTGAACATCAGCTACCTTGAAAGTGTGTGTGTAAATAGTTTCCTGTATATTATTTCTCTGCACCACTAAGTGGCCATTCATAATCTATAGATTAACTGTGGTGAGTATGAACGTATCATGTGCCCTACACTTTGGAACACTTCTTTTATGGGTGACCATCTCTAAAATTACTTGCAGGACCACAGATTCTCTCATAACATGTTAGAGCTGATTTAACAAACATAATAAAAATAATTCAGTTTCTCCATGTACAAATCCTTATGTAGCCAAGATGGCATGCCATCATATAGAATGAAAATATCTTCACCTCACTCAGTGGGTTCTCAAGCTTTCCACAAGCACAAAAACTGGCCTGCCCCAGTTAGCTGATCCCCTTGTGCACTTACGGCATCCAGGAGGTCTCCTCCATTCGCCAATCTTGACTCCCTCTCTCTGGCAGGCATCTGCATAAGCCTTCAGGGCATCACACAGGGTTGGCCTGTGGCCGTCATTGGCACAAACATCATAGACGCAACTCTCAAAGAAGGAAGTGGGGCTGACCTTGGTATGGCAGGGGGTGAAGGGGCTATTTGAAACTGCAGTTATCAGGCCACAGTAGATCTCTGAGCTATACTTTTTCACCAGATCAGGTTGGCAAGGCTCACAAGGCCCATGGCAATCATGCCAGCACTGGTCATCTTCACCCTTCACCGTCCAGCTCTCACCAAAGGCAATGGGATTTGGTGCCAATGTTCCTTCTGGTGTGCTGAAGTCATCTTTAGGATCTCCATTATTGTTTCCACAAAGGCCATAGACAACCCCCTTATAAGCACTGTTGATGGTGATACGGAGATGGTGATTCCAGTCATAAGATAACCTGAGCTGAAAGTTAGTGTTAATGATGACGGAGGTGCCACTCTGCACAAGCCACAATTTCCCTCCATTCAGACTGATGGGCAAGGATGTCCGAATCCCATTGACCTGCAGTAGGGGGGGGGAATAATTCCATAGGCAGTTAGAAATGAGCTTTGCTAAGTTTAGAAGATAAATAATTACATTTTTAGCAAATTGTCTTGTCTGGTTAGAAGCAGATGGTTGGGTTAAACTGTTGCTAAAACCACTCTCTCTTTCCTTCTTTTTCTCTTTGGTGTTGGCCATAAGATTTCCCGATATCAGAGCCTTGACCTTCTTCTAGTCCCCAGGGCAATTTAGTATTTTAGTTAAATGCCTGTACTGCAGCTAATCACTAAACCACAAGGTTGAGAGTTCAATATGAGCCAGGGCTGAGGCCTGACTCAGGTCTGCATCCTTCCAAGGTCGCTAAAATGAGTAGCCAAATGTTGGGTGGCAATCAGCTCACAGTTGTAAACCACTTAGACATCTCATAGCATGATATGAAGTGGTATATAAATGAGGCTCCTTTGCTTTACTGTAGAGTTATTGTTATTTCTTGAAATAAGGATTTTTATAATATGTTCTATTGAGGTCATTTTCACTGATATAACAATAGCAATATCAAGTACAGTACATTTCTATACCGATTTTCAGTGCACTTAAGCATTCCCTAAGCAGTTTACAATGTGTACAAGGAAGTAGGGAATGTGGCATCAGAAGTTGAACTAGCCCTGTGCTATCGGAAGATCTTGCCTGTTGTTAAAGCTTGGGAAGTTCCTTTTTAAAAAATAATTAATTGTGTAATGCATAATAAACTCCATAAAAGTAATTAGTCCTTCATTCACAGCTTGAAAAAGTTTTTAAAAACAAAAACAAAAAAATTGCAGGTCTCAAAATGCCTCATCCACTGGCCAAGCTGGTTGGAAATTCCACTTTATTTTAAGAAAGCACTTTTTCCCAGTTTTGCTCCTTGTTTCTTCTTCACTGTTTGTCATTGCTAAAACTTTAAAGAAATATCCTTATGCATTCACAATAAATGGGGGGGGGGGATTCAGTCATAATGTCTATAAATGCTGAAAATGCCCTTAAAAAGTGAAGCACCCAAAAATATTATTTTTTTAGACTAAAAACTATGTATGCCCTTGTTCCACGTCATCATGTCACTTTTGAAATGTAAATTCAATTATGTCCTATTGCCCTCCAAAGTAATTTGTTATGCATAACTCTGCACAAAATTATACCACAGAAGTAATAGTTAAGCCTGGTTTGAGAGAGAGTTATTGTTATACTGAGGTTGTTTTCATTGATATCTAAAGGCAAATCTTTCTTAGCCTTTGGTTTTTGAAACAGTTTGCAGTCATTCTGCTCATTTTTTTTATTCTGCCACTTCTCTTTGAAATTTATTTAGTATTTCATTGATGTAATTTGCTCATTTTAGTAGATGCAGTCTTTTCTTATTTTACTTGGCAAGCCATGTGGCCAGTGCCATTTCTGAAAATGGCAGCCACAAAAAGAAAGATAGATATCTTAATCCTCCTGAAATTTGCAATCATCCTCATCTTTTCTCAACAATCTCTGAGGGTTTTTGTGTGATCAACTAAAAAATGAACCAATTTTCAATTATTATAGTGTGACCATGGTCCCTCCCTTTAATGAGTTCAGTAATGTCAGCTATCATGACACTCACGGATCCCTGGAATTGAGTCCCCTTCTGAATCAACCATCACTTACCCTCACAAAACCAATCTCAGACCTGAACATTGAGATGAGGAATCCATAAACCTCAATAGTCACCATCCCCACATAAGACACACGTTTATTCCCTCTGTTTTCATTCTTGGCAAAGATGTGGAAGGATGGAAGCCCAATGCTATTGTCAGTCGTCTTGGAAATAGTGTAGGTACAAGTGCCTTGGAAGTCAAAATTGAGGCCATCAAAAGTGTGGTAGTGGGGATCACCCCATGCCCAGCAGGTCGATTCAGAAAGTGGCACACACTTTGGTTGTCCATTGATCATCTTGCATTCCATGCCTTCCTGACACCGAACATGATCACAGCTGGGTATTGGTGTTTCTACAGATGGTACAGAGAACTTTAATAATCAGTGGGGAGGGGAATCAGCAAAGCTATAAAAATTAATAGGTAAGGTAAAGGTATTCCCTGTTGACAAGGTTGTCAAGTGGTGTCTGACCATGGGGTGTGTGTGTGTGCTCATCTCTATTACTAAGTCAAAGAACCAGCGTTGTCAGAGACTGTCATCATGGGGCCAGCATGATTGCACAGAATGCTGTTTACCTTCCCACTGAAGTAGTACCTATTTTTCTTCTTGCATTTGCATGTTTTTGAACTGCTTGGCTGGCAGAAGCTGGGACTAGTGACAGGAGCTCACCCCATCATGGAGCATGCAGGCTTCGAACTGCCAAACTGCCAACTTTGCATTCAACAGAGTCAGTGTCTTAACCACTTGAGCCACTGCATTAAAAAATCAATACTGTCTTGAAATTCAGCAAAACCTAACATCCTAGTGATGAGCCCACTGCCAACCTTGGAGCCTCTTGACACTGCTGGTGCTTATCAAAGGCTTCCTCCAGAACTTGTGGAGCTCTCAGCAAAGTGCTTTCTGACTGTCTCCCTTCTTTACAAGTAGGGCCCACCAGACTTACAATGCTTAGGTCACCAGACTCAAACCACTTATTCAGCAATCATTCCTGTTGGGTGAGTTATGTTATAAGATTTTAAAGTAATTCATCTTTCCACACCCCAGCAAATTACTAAAAATAATAAAGGATCCAAATTATTGGAACTATTTATAAAATCCAAAAAATATCAGAAAAGAGATATATAAGACAGATGAGATATAAAAGAGGGATGAAGGAAAAGCAAGATAAAGTTTATCAACATTCAGGCAGCTATTTCCTCCTCTCTAAATTATAAAACATGGATCAGGGTGAGGGAGGTAAAATCACTGATGGCATTTTTCAGTTTATTCCCAGTATGATTTCTTAAGGCAGGAATTCATTTTAAATTTAAAGAGCAATTGATCATGATTTCTCCCTTCAATTCATGTAGGTGTAACTAAATTGGATATGCTGGCTTATTTTATTTAAATACATTCATATTTCCCTGCTAACCTATTTCCCACACTAAGGGGGGTTGCAGACTGCCAGAAATAGTGCCAATTGAGTCCACTTTTAGGGTTAGGGTTAGGGAATCATGGGAACTGTAGTTTATTGTGGCACCAGTACTCTCTGACAGAGAAGGCTGAATGTCTCAGAAAAAATACAGTTCCCATGATTCCTTAGCACTAACCCTAACCCTAAAAGTGGACTCAATTTGCACTATTGCTGGCAGTCTGCAACCCCGCTAAGAAGATTAGAGTCCCCATTTCATTTTCCCACAATGTCCCAGAATGATGCCATATCAGGGACATTATGATTTGGCGATAACCTTAATGTAAACTGCCACTCCTGGAAACCATAAAAAGGGGCCTGGAGGCTTTCTGGGGGAAGCCGAACTGCCACAAAAAGGATTCTAGGCACCACATGTGGCCTGTGGGATGTATGATTGCCCAGACTTAATAGACTCCTCTCTAGCAAGGAAAACACTACTGTGCCCCCCACTTCAATATATAAACCATCACTGGTTCCTTCCTTCACCCACACTGGGCTCACAGGCCAGGAACTGTCACACGTTACCTTTGCTAGAGCACTGCATGATACCATCCTTCACTTTACAGGTTTCATCCTCTGAGCAAGTATTGTGATCACAGATGAAGCCTCCAGCTGGACTACAAATGCATTTCTCAGTGCAGTTGTTCAGCAAAATAGGTTCATCAGGCTTCATATCATGAAAAACATCCACGGGTAAGGCAGAAGGAACAGAAAACATATTTTAAAACCACATGGAGGAGACAGTGTCCCATAGCAAAGCAAATCGCATTCAGAGGCTCTCTTTATTACACCCTTGCAGTACAACTTGGAAAAACTTTTTAAGCTCTTCTCTAAAGTAGAGATTCAACTAGCTCTTCCCAGATGAAATGCCTGATCTGACAGCAATTAACAATATCTCATGGAGCCATATCATTTCACTGCTCCAACCACATGGATCAACCAGCAAGGCTGGGAAGCTGTCCTGAACCCAGGGCCTAGAAGAGGCCATCTCTGATCCTGCTGACCATCCTGACATTGAATCTGTAGGTTACAGACACCTATCTCCTCTCACCCACCCAACAGGTTTTCACATTCTGCACCTGAGAAACAGGTGCTTTTCAGCAAGAACCAAGCAAGACCATAATTGGGCTTCATGTTGGTCAACCACTATCTTAGAAAACAACAACAACAAAAGCAATGCAAGATAATGACCATCTATCTATCTATCTATCTATCTATCTATCTATCTATCTATTTGCTCTTTTCTGCTACTCCAGAGACACATCATATACCTAAAGATTCAAATTACAAAAAGAGACTCCAAATAAATATTAAGAAGAACTTCCTAATGCTAAGAGCTCTGACAGTGGAATGGACCACCTCAGAAAATTGTGGATTCTCCTTTGTTGAGATTTTGAAACAGAATTTTCATGGTCTTCTCAGAGGTTCTTTAGCTGTGGATTCCTCCATAGCAGGAATTTGGACTACATGGCCTCTGAGATCCCTTCAAATTCTCTAATTCTACGGTTCTACAATTCATGGAATCAAAAATTGGAGGGAGAGGGTAGTCATTATCAAAATAAAATCAGTGGGGGCTGAATGGTAGCACTACGTTTAGGGCGCACAGGATTCTGCTGCCAATCCTGTCACATAGTTTGTTTTTGGTGTGATAATCTTCTATATTGCCCAAGTTACAACTGAGATGCCTTAACTTATAGCCCATATTGGACTAGCTACCAATATAATTAATGTTTTTTATGAAATCTGATCCAAAAAAAGATAAGAATATGCAACAGGCCAACAATAAAAGCCCTCCTTTCATCCAGCTACATATGGGGCAAAGCAGACAGGTGGCTAAGAATGGCCTCTGGCCACTCCAGCCAGAATTGGGCCACATTTGGCCCAAGACCACAGAAACCACATGGCCTGCTCTCAAAGAGAACTGCTACCCCAGTCCCAAGTGAACCGTTGGCAGAAGCAGTTTTTTATAGTTCCTTGTACTGATGACTTTGGGCCACTTTAGGCAGTGTCCAAGCAGCTTAAAGCTGCTCCTGGGGCATGCATCATCTGCATGTTGTGCCCTAAAAGTGGCGGGAGGCCACTCCGGGGGGTTGCAGACTGACAGAAATAGTGTGAATTGAGTCCACTTTTAGGGTTAGGGTTAGGGAATCATGGGAACTGTATTCTATTGTGGCACCAGAGCTCTCTGACAGAGAAGGCTCAATGTCTCAGAAAAAAAAAACAACAATTCCTATGATTCCCTAGCACTAACCCTAACCCTAAAAGTGGACTCAATTTGCACTATTTCTGGCAGTCTGCAACCCCCCTCCTTTTGGCCTGTCTGCTTTGTAGCTGAAGTTATCCTTTAGTGCAGGATGTCCAGATCCAGGTAATAGGTAAAGACTCTTCCATTGCCACCCATTACCCATCACTCAGTAAATAGCCTTGTTGTGGGGGATAGGGGATGCAGCTGCTGAAATGTAAATTTGTGGGGGAAGTGAAGGAGAAAAAGTTGTTTAATTTTGACAGAACTTTATATTATATTTTCCTTTTCCAGATTTGTTCAGTATTAAAGGTACAGCAGCTATATTCCATATTCAGTCTTGCAAACCTACTAATAATACTGCATGGATTCCTCATGAAGCAAATCAAATGCTAATAAAGAAGCAATCCAAGAATTCAAAGTCAAAAGGTTTTGTAAATGCAATCCAACAACATCTTCAATTCCAACATGACCTTCCTCTTCACATACCGGGAAGTATCTGTTGTTCTCAAAGCAGCCACATTTGTCCAAGGAGACACATTCAAGGCCATCAAAGAAGAAACCATCATTACATTGGCAACCTTCAACACAGCTGTCTGGACACTGAAGGTGATCCGTGAGCCCAGCACAGTTTGTTTCACAGATGTTAGAGCATGTCGTATAATAGCTGTTAGCTGGGCAGGTCAGGGCTGCATGAAAAAGAGGAGAGGTGAGTTAATCATTGAGGGTGGAAAGGAACTCAGTATAGTAGAGACAGCAGAATTAAATCTTCCTATTTGAGGTGGGGATGTTGACCAGAGCAGTAGTAGAACTTCTATGGCCATGGCCACATGATCAATGTGATGTACTTAGTGTCTGCCCACTTGCCAGACATCTCATTCTCTGTCCAGGGTGATAAGTGGAATCAGTAACAAGGATGGGAATGATTCCCTATGGCACCCATGTATCCTACATCCCTTGCTTTGCAGGCTCTATGGTGCCCCTGTTTGTATAGAATGTGCTGCAGCTGCTGCAGACATGTCCACTACCAAAACTGCCATGGCATCTTCATCTCTCCCCCCCCCCCCCCCACTGACCCATTACTTCCAGAAGAGAAAAGGCCACTCTGTCCTGTAGTTTTTCATAGATCTATAGTACAGAGGAATGCATTGTCATCTGCCTGTACCATGAGAAGCTGACACTTGGCTTCAACATTTCAGCTGCAATGCTGGCAAATTCAGCAGACTCGAATCTTGCCATGCTACAATCTTTACTGGGTTCCTGGTGCATTCCGTAACAGCACCCCAACCAAGAAGTTCCATAAGCCAATTTAATAAAATGCAGTCTTGTTGATTGTTCTATCCCAAAGTAGAATCATAGGATCATAAAATTGGAAGAGACCACAAGGGCCATCCTGCCCAACCCCATTCTGCCATGCAGGAAGACACAATTAAAGTACTTCTGTCAGATGGCCATCCAGCCTCTGTTTAAAAACCTCCAACGAAGGAGACTCCACCACTCTCTAAACAGTGTGTTCTACTATCGTACTGCTGTTACCATCACTTGCTGAAAAGGGTGTAAATCCTGTACTGCTTCATCACTGCATGTGAGAGGAAATGATTATTGTCATATTCTCAACAATGCAGGAGAAAGCAAATATTCTGCCATAGTATTTTTCCTGTATTCCAAAATTCTGAAGTGTTGTGCAGGAATTATTCTGCTGACAAAAAATATTTTCTCATGCAAAAACTACAAAGAAAAGAGGTTTCCTGTAGAGAACCTATTTTCTGTACAGAAAACAAGTTTGGGGGACGGGGGGTTGAAGAATGCAAATTATTTTCTAGGCAGAATAATGGTTCTGCAACACTTTGGGAAATCAAATACCAAGACAAAATTTTGCAAGATTCTCCTTGGTTTCCTATTTTCCCCAACAGGGTTTCCCAAATGTCGATCTTAGAATTCCCAGCTAGAGAGGTGTTATGTACTACTCTGAACTACAGCATTATATTACTCGAGAAAAGACTCCAAAGTCATTTGGCATACAACAAACCCCAAAATGTCATCAAACTGTACAAAAGGAAAAGAGCAGTATCTGAATCCAATTTCTACTCACGGCAGAAGGATGGGCTCCTCCAAGGCTGGATGATGACCTTGGATTCCTGACAGGCAGCCACGTAGCTCTGGATGGTCTGGCACATGGCCTCCTTGCCCCCATCACTTGTACACAATTCAAAGACACAGTTGTTCAGGTATACGGTGGGGTCCACAAGGGTGTGGCATGCCTGGAAAGGCCCATCAGATGCTGTGAGGATCCCACAGTAGCTGCGTTGCTTAAAAAGCTCTTCCTTCTCTTTCCCGCAAACTGGACAGCTGGGTCCAGAGCATCCATCTGTGCAGGATACACCAGGGATTTGGATTTTCCAGGCAGCAGCAAATGCAGCCACATCAGATACTACACTGCCATCAGGAAGCTGAAGATCATCATCCTTCTGTCCATTGTAGTTGCCACACAAGCCCTTAATCTGACCCTTATAGGTGCTGGGAATGGTGATTCTCACATGGTAAAACAGGTCATAACTCAATGTAAACCCAAAACCACTCTGTATCCTGATATACAGTCCATGTTGATAGATTCTAAGTTGTCCATCCAAAAGATTCACAGGAAGGCGATGGACTATTCCATTCACCTAGAGGATTTAAAGGCAAATTGCTGGTGAGTAAAACAAATTGTGATTAAGTTCCAAACACCACATTTATCTCCCTTCTTTTGATTGTTTTAAATACCAATTTACACAAACACCATTGACAATAGTGTTGCAATTTCCTCTTACTTAATAGAAAGCTTTGTACACAAGGAATTTGCATGTACATGCCACATGTCCAATTTTGTGGTCCTTGGTATGTCCTCATTGCTGCTAAAGTAGCTACTGTAAAAATGAATTGTGGGTAACAGACAACTATTCTGAGAACAAGGCACCCAAAGTAGTGCCTGTGACTTTTTGCTGCCACACCATGAAAATGAATTGTTTGGTGGATAATGTCTGGGTGTTGCAGCAAAGTTCACTTGCCAGTGAGTGAGTGTAAAAGGGAGTCTGGCCACACCTTCTATAGGCCAGTCTGACATCTTTATTTTGTAAGCAGAAACTGCAGTATTCAAGGTCAAATAATGTTCTTAGTAGCATCCGTTATAACCTCCAACTTTCTTAAGGCTGGGAGCAGTAGATCTTGTGCCCAGCACAAAGCTCTACTTTTCTCAAAAACAGACTCTTTTAAGACATTATTGCACTCTGGGTGACATAACTGTACTCTTTAAATATCTAAAGGAATGTCATAGAGAGAAGCATGCAGGTTTGTTCTCTGCTGCCCCAAAGTGACCAGGTCCATAGGTTTTAGGTTACAGTAAAGTAGAGTTCAAGTGAACAACAGAAGAAACTCCTTGTGGCCCACCAAAGGATTTCGGCTGGTGAGAAAAATATAGAGGATGTAAAAGAAAGTTAAAAAAGTAAAAATTGCTTTGTCCATGCCCCACTTAACCCACCTGGCACTTAACCCATCATGTAACTTGGCAGGTGGGTTGCAACTGTATAGTTTTTCCTGTTTGTCACATGACCCACAGCAACCAACTATCATCAGTTTGTCTCTAGTCTGAGAGTAGTGAGAGTCGTATCTTTTTGCTGTGTTTTCAGTTGGTACTGACATTCAATACTTTTAATTTGAAACTGAACTGCTAAAAACGTATCTGCAACCCCAAGAAATTTCTTATTTTAATTTTGTCCCCTACTATTGCCAAGTTGTACACGTCTGCTCTAGTTGGATTTCCTGCATTTGAGCAGAAGAGGGATTGGACTCAATGTACTATAGGGACCTTTCTACCCTTTGGCTTTATGATTCTAAGACAATGGTCTGCTTCATAAGGGATGACTGCCATTCAGTATCTGCCCCTCTTCTTGACATAACCTAGCAAAGATTCTGATAAATCCATACTTCACTCCAAGTCTGCATACCCAATTGTGAAAAGATTAGCCCCATTATTGTACAAAAAGTAACATTAAGTGATTTACCATGATGCTTTCTGCTTTGTTCCGCAGTAGAGTAAGCTCAATGCCTGAGATTTGTACATGGACCAACTTGGTAACTGTGATCTCCCCATTCAGCCAGGCTTCATTCTCTACAGCAATAGTGATGGGTGTCAAGGCCGTGTTCTTTTCCTGCAATTTGGCAAGGATGTAGGTACAAGTGCCCCGCAAATTAAAGGGAAGCCTATCAAAGGTAAGGTAAAGGCTGCCGATAGCAGAGCAGGTGGCATTTCCAGCTGGATGACATTTCCGGACTCCATCCAGCAGTTTGCATTCTTCATCGGGGCCACAGCGGACCACTTCGCACACCACTTTTCCACCAGCCTGGCACTGGCAGCGTTCTTCACAACTTGGATAGAAATACTCCAAGGCTGGATAGTATTGTCCCTGGTGGAAACAGCCACACTGGGCTATAGGGACGCAGCCATCATGGCTCTTGATAAAGCCCTCATTGCAGACACAGTCCTCCTCACACTTGGCAGGGCAAGGAACTGGAACATAAAGACTGCTGCAGCTCTGCCCACACTCCTTGGCACAAACCTCATAATGACTGTTTAAAGGACAGGGTGGGGCTGAAAATCAAAAACAACAACAGAGATTTCCTTGTCATAGTTGTCTTTTTTCCCCCCTTTAAGTAATTCCCTAAAACTTATCACAGAATTTTACTGACAAGATTTATTCAGAGGGGGCTTTAAAATCTACATTGTGGTGAGATCTTTGGCAGAACAACCAAAAAGGTGCAAAATCACAATTCTAGCTTCAAAAGATATCCTATGAATTTTGTGCATATTTGTTTGTCCTACTCAAAGTACTACCAAAATATGGATTCCAAAAACAAGAACACCACCACAATGCACCATCAGTTCATAGCAAAAATGCTTCTATTCAGGGTTCTAGTCAGTTAGCCATCCATTCTTCCAGAATGTTTCCATCTATGCCACCTACTGACCTATCCAGATTTTCAGATGTTTCTTCCAACTGGCATCCAACATTCTATGGCTATTATACATGCTCAGACCAAGGTGGAAGGTCTTGGGGGGAAGCGTTTACACTTTTAAATTTTTATTTTGTTTTGTTTGTTTTGCACTTCTGCAAACCTCAGCAGGATGATATTTCCCTGCCTATTCCTCAAAGGCCTTTTTTTTTAATATATAACCAGGAAACGGCTCTCACTATTTGTGCTGGATCATAGCAGGAGAGAAATCATCATTTCAAACTGTATGCTATGTCAGATGAATTATCAGATATGTTGACATGTAAATGGAGTAGATAGAAGAGAAATAGTGAGCCTCCTGTCTTGAATAGCTAAGCGATAAAGGCCTTGGGCACATCAGTTCCATACATGTGATCCATCCATGGTTATTCTTCAAAAGCTATGGTCTCTATATGCAATTATGATATATGGCACTATGGGGCCATACTTGCATCTCCAAACATAACCAGCTGCCTTTCCTGCTTGTATGGCAGTACAACCCAATACTTCACACACTAGCTTTTTTATATTTTTAAATCTTAAAGGAAAGTCAAGCATGTGTTGCAACCTGTTCCCTCTTCTACACTGTCTCTTCCCCTCTTTCTCTTGCTGCAGATACTCTAGGAAATGGACTTGTCCTTCATGTAACACTCACGGCAGAAGGTTGAAGATCTCCAAGGGGATATAGAAATCCCAGCAGTTTGGCAAGCTGCAGCATAGTTGGAGATTCCAGCACAGACGAAGGCATAACGTCCCTTGAAGAAACAATAGTCATAGATGCAATCCCGGAAAGCGCCATCTGGATCAATATGTGCATGGCATGCCTGGAAGGGCCCATTCTTGGCAACAATGAGCCCACAGTCCTTGCCTGAGGCACGTTGCTGTTCTTCTATGGCTTCCAGCCCTGGACATTTGGGATCAATTATCTCCTTGCACTTTGAGTCAGGTTGCTCACGGCTGCTGATGCCAAATCCTGGGATGCTGGGAACAAGGATGGCATCAGGCACAAGGGCATCATCTTCTCCATTCCCATTGAAATTCCCACACAAACCACGCAGGATGCCCGCGTATGTGCTGGGCACAGTGACAGACACTTTGCTGTCCCAGTCGAAATGGACAGAAAACCCAAAGTTGGTCTGGATCACAGCATTCATTCCCTGCCTGAATGCCTTGATTCTTCCTCCAGCTGAGCTGTAAGGAAGGAAGGTTAACAAGCCACCAACCTAAAAAGAAGAGAGAGGAGGCTGAGATTAAACAAATGCAGAGGAAAAGTGAGAGAGAAGCATCAGCACAAAAAGCTAGTCTCTACTGCCATAACCCTTCATTAAGTTTATGCACTGAAATCATGAACCATGGGTTACAGCCCACAGCAGACTTGATTAACTTAAAATCAGTGAAACCAAGTGCAGTCAGATAGCCACATATCATAGCCTCTGAGGAGTTATAAAGCCTTTGGTTAATCACAACACACATAGGGCAGGTTTAAGCTTGGTCTATGTGTTGGTGACACAAGCAGTAGTTTTCAGCATCAATTTGCTGAGGCTTTATCTGTTCAGATTGCACCAGGGGAGGCTCATGGTCATGCTTATTGAATGTTACCTCAACTTACCAAGATTTTGCCAGGATACTGCCTGCTGATGACAATCTCAATATCATAGACATTGACTTGCACACTCCGAGTCCAGGTCACTTGTCGATTCCCCCGATATTCATTTTGAACATACACTCCAAACCACGTCAGGTCCTTGAGAGTTTGATACACTTCAGTCAGCACGTAAGCACAGACCCCTTGGAAATCATATCTGTATTTGTCAAATGTCAAATAGTGGGGGTCTCCTGTGGCAGAGCAGATACCGTGGCCAGCAGGATAGCAGCCCCGCACACCTTTCTGTACTTCACATTTTTCGGAGTCTTTGCAAGCACTGGGTGCACACTCCACCTGCCTTGTGGATGGGTTGCACGTGCATTTCTTTGAACACTGATCATCACCCCAGAAGCTCTCATTGGGCGCGTAGGGACGTCCTTCATAATGGCATCCACAGCTGCTCTTGGGAATGCATGTCCCCTGACTCAGCACAAAACCTTCTATACACTGGCAGCCTTCCACACACACAGCTGGGCAGAACTGTTGGGCTTGAATTGGATCATCCACACAAGTGGCTGGGCAGGCTGTTCCACAGAGCTGGTACTCACTGTTCGGAGGACACTCCAGGGCTGTGCAGAAATAGAAGGGATTACAGTAGTGAATACAACATGGAGCACATCAGCAACATAGACCATCAGAGGAGGACAATATTTACTACAAATTTTGTAAGAAGTAAGAGAAATCCAAATTGGCTCTTTCGAATCATCTTGCCATACACCATTCCAGGAGGAAGGAGACAATGGCTACTAAGTGCAGCTACTAAGCTTCATGTGTCCTGTTTGATAGTGCTTTAACTGCCAGGGGTCAATGCTATGGAATTCTGGGATTTCTAGTTTTGTGAGATATTTAGCCTTCTCTGTCAGAAAGCCCTGGTGCTACAACAAACTGTAGGATTCCATAGCACTGAGCCATGGCACTTAAAGTGGTGTCAAAATGCATTAATTCTGAAGTGTGGCAGCAACCTAAAAGCTCTCTACTGCTATTTAGAGGCTGACATCCTCTTGCTTAGTATCAACTGGGCTAGGCCCATTCAATCATTTTTTGAACTATGTCTCAATAGATAGATAAATCTAAAGGAGTCAGTGAGTCTACTCCAGTCAAGACTAAAACAAGATTAAGGCCAGTGAGTGACAAACTGACATTTTTCACAGTTTAAAAAGAAGAGGTGTATTTTGTGCCCATAGAATAGGGGTGGACCACTTTGGGCCTTCCAATACTACTTAAGAGGAGGAGGGTGTTCCTGCTCAGCTCAGACCATTTGAAAGTTGGCCAAAATTGTCCCTCCATTGCCAATAGCGAACATGGCATGCCCTCACATAGGATGAAAACATCATCACCTCACTCAGTGGGTTCTCAAGCTTTCCACAAGCACAAAAACTGGCCTGCCCCAGTTAGCTGATCCCCTTGTACACTTACGGCATCCAGGAGGTCTCCTCCATTCGCCAATCTTGACTCCCTCTCTCTGGCAGGCATCTGCATAAGCCTTCAGGGCATCACACAGGGTTGGCCTGTGGCCGTCATTGGCACAAACATCATAGACGCAACTCTCAAAGAAGGAAGTGGGGCTGACCTTGGTATGGCAGGGGGTGAAGGGGCTATTTGAAACTGCAGTTATCAGGCCACAGTAGATCTCTGAGCTATACTTTTTGACCAGATCAGGTTGGCAAGGCTCACAAGGCCCATGGCAATCATGCCAGCACTGGTCATCTTCACTCTTCACCGTCCAGCTCTCACCAAAGGCAATGGGATTTGGTGCCAATGTTCCTGCTGGTGTGCTGAAGTCATCTTTAGGATCTCCATTATTGTTTCCACAAAGACCATAGACAACCCCCTTATAAGCACTGTTGATGGTGATACGCAGATGGTGATTCCAGTCATAAGATAACCTGAGCTGAAAGTTAGTGTTAATGATGACGGAGGTGCCACTCTGCACAAGCCACAATTTCCCTCCATTCAGACTGATGGGCAAGGATGTCCGAATCCCATTGACCTGCAGTAGAGGGGGGGGGGAATAATTCCATAGGCAGTTAGAAATGAGCTTTGCTAAGTTTAGAAGATAAATAATTACATTTTTAGCACAGGTTCTTGTCTGGTTAGCAGTAGATGGTTGGGTTAAACTGTTGCTAAAACCACTCTCTCTTTCCTTCTTTTTCTCTTTGGTGTTGGCCATAAGATTTCCTGATCTCAGGCCCTTTACCTTCTTCTAGTCCCCAGGGCAATTTAGTATTTTAGTTACTGTAGAGTTATTGTTATTTCTTGAAATAAGGATTTTTATAATATGTTCTACTGAGGTTGTTTTCACTGATATAACAATGGCAATATCAAGTACAGTACATTTCTATACCACTTACCAGTGAACTAAAGCATTCCCTAAGCCAGGGGTAGGCAACCTTTCCCTTTAAGGGCCAAGGGACTTCAACTCCCAGATTCCCGGGAGCTGTTGGCCAACGTGGAACTATTGGCCAACATGGCTGAGGCTTCTGGGAGCTGAAGTCCTTCAGTCCTTAAAGGGGAAAGGTTGCCTACCCCTGCCCTAAGCAGTTTACAATGTGTACAAGGAAGTAGGGAACCTGGCATCAGAAGCTGAACTAGCCCTGTGCTATCGGAAGATCTTGCCTGCTGTTAAAGCTTGGGAAGTTCCTTTTTAAAAAACAATTAATTGTGTAATGCATAATAAACTCCATAAAAGTAATTAGTCCTTCATTCACAGCTTTTCCGTTTTGCTCTTTTTTTCTTCTTCACTGTTTGTCATTGTTAAAACTTTAAAGAAATATTCTTATGCATTCACAATAAATGGGGGGGGGGATTCAGTCATAATGTCTATAAATACTGAAAATGCCCTTAAAAAGTGAAGCACCCAAAAATATTATTTTTTAGACTAAAAACTATGTATGCCCTTGTTCCACGTCATCATGTCACTTTTGAAATGTAAATTCAATTATGTCCTATTGCCCTCCAAAGCAATTTGTTATGCATAACTCTGCACAAAATTATACCACAGAAGTAATAGTTAAGCCTGGTTTGAGAGAGAGTTATTGTTATACTGAGGTTGTTTTCATTGATATCTAAAGGCAATTCTTTCTTAGCCTTTGGTTTTTGAAACAGTTTGCAGTCATTCTGCTCGTTTTTTTATTCTGCCACTTCTCTTTGAAATTTATTTAGTATTTTATTGATGTAATTTGCTCATTTTAGTATATGTGGTCTTTTCTTATTTTACTTGGTAAGCCATGTGGCCAGTGCCATTTCTGAAAATGGCAGCCACAAAAAGAAAGATAGATATCTTAATCCTCCTGAAATTTGCAATCATCCTCATCTTTTCTCAACAATCTCTGAGGGTTTTTGTGTGATCAACTAAAAGATGAACCAATTTTCAATTATTGTAGTGTGACCATGGTCCCTCCCTTCAATGAGTGCAGTAATGTCAGCTATCATGACACTCACGGATCCCTGGAATTGAGTCCCCTTCTGAATCAACCATCACTTACCCTCACAAAACCAATCTCAGACCTGAACATTGAGATGAGGAATCCATAAACCTCAATAGTCACCATCCCCACATAAGACACACGTTTATTCCCTCTGTTTTCATTCTTGGCAAAGATGTGGAAGGATGGAAGCCCAATGCTATTGTCAGTCGTCTTGGAAATAGTGTAGGTACAAGTGCCTTGGAAGTCAAAATTGAGGCCATCAAAAGTGTGGTAGTGAGGATCACCCCATGCCCAGCAGGTCGATTCAGAAAGTGGCACACACTTTGGTTGTCCATTGATCATCTTGCATTCCATGCCTTCATGACACCGAACATGATCACAGCTGAGTACTGCTGCTTCTAAAAATGGTACAGAAAACTTTAATAATCAGTGGGGAGGGGGACCAGCAAAGCTATAAAAAATTAATACTGTCTTGAAATTCAGCAAAACTTAACATCCTAGTGATGAGCCCACTGCCAACAGTGGAACCTCTTGACTCTGCTGGTGCTTATCAAGGCTTCCTTCATGACTGGTAGAGCTCTCAGCAAAGTGCCTTCTGACTGACTCCCTTCTGTACCAATGAGGCCAATTTAAATTGGATGGCATCCTGATATTATCAGAAGGATTTAGCAGCCGAATTTGCTGCCTGGATCCATCCCAGGTCTATTCTCGCTAACAGAGGCACTCTGGCAGCCATTTTCTCAAGCCGGAAAATTCCCAGCTTCAAAAAGAGCCATGCTGGGAGCAGGGATGGACCCAGGATGGACCCAGATGACAGATTCGGAGGCTAAATCCTTCTAATATCAGGATGCCACCCGATTTAAATTTTAAACCAAATCAGATAAGCTGTATAATTTAATATGTGATATTTAAAATCAATTAAGTTAGTGTTTTTAATGAAAACTTAAAATCAATTAAGTTAGTGTTTTTTAATGAAAAAGGGGAACTTGATATTTTTTTAACTAAAGTGGCTGACTTACATTGGGAATCTGAGCACTGATCTAATTTCAGGATTAATTTATTACTTAGGTAAAAAATTAATTGAAGCCCCAAGAACATTTTCACTTCCCAGCTGGCTCTTTAGCCAAAGTATAGTTCCCTTGCATGTTTGCAGAACTATTTCTTGCTTTTCCTTAACACCTCAGCGTTCAAGAATTACAATGCATAGGTCACCAAATTGAGTCCACTTTAAGGGTTAGGGTTAGGGTTAGGGAATCATGGGAACTGTATTTTATTGTGGCACCAGAGCTCTTTGACAGAGAAGGCTCAATGTCTCAGAAAAAAATTCCCATGATTCCCTAGCACTAACCCTAACCCATTAAAGTGGACTCAATATGCACTATTTCTGGCAGTCTGCAAAGGCCCTAAAACAAGAATCAATCTTGTGGAGTAAGTTATGTTATGAGCTTTTAAAGTAATTGATATAAAAAGAGGGGGGAAGGGAAAGCAAGATATAGCTTATCAACGTTCAGGCAATGTCTTCCTCTCGAAATTATAAAACATGGATGGGGCAAGGGAAGTAAAATCATAGATGGCATTTTTCAGTATCATCCCAGTATGATTACTCTGGGCAGGTATCTAGCTTAAATTTAAATAGCTATTTATCATAATTTTTCCCCTTCCAGTCATGTAAATGTAACTAAATTGGATATATTTCCTTATATTGATTGAATATATTCATGCTTTCCTACTAATTTCCCCATCTTCTGCACTAAGAAGCACAGAATCACTATTTCAGTTTTCCACAATGCCCCAGAATGATGCCATATCAGGGACATTATGGCAAGTTAAAATAACAGTACTAAGCTTGCCAGCCCTGAGAACCCAAAGTAGGAATCAGCCTAGCATTGGGACTCCAGGTGTCATGTGCTGACTTCCCTGCCTGTTAAGTTGCTCTTTCTGAGTCTATGAGCAGAGAAGGGCACAAAGAGGAGAGCAAAGAGGGTGAAAGTTCTTCTTTCTCTTTCATAGTTCTACAATAGAGGATCATCTAATGAAACTGGAGCATGTTCAGAGAAGGGCGACTAAAATGGTGAAGGGTCTAGAAACTATGCCGTATGAGGAACGACTCAGGGGGGAAGCAGACGATGGCGTCGGGGACGCCGAGGGATGGTGCACCGCTGGAGCGAGGCAGCCGCACTGCGGCGCACCGGCGGCGTCCCTGAAAGGAGCACTAAATTGGCACTCCTTTCAGGTGTCAGGGAAAGTGCGCCCTAAACGCGTAGGGCGCACTTTACCTGACTTATCCGCCGCAGCGTGTGTGGACGCTGCGGCGGGAGGTTGCCCTCGGAGCACCGGCCATGCGGAGGGCTGGCAGCTCCGGGGGCAACCTCGGGAGGAGGAAGGGGCGCCGCGCGTGCGGCTGCCCCTCCTCTTCCCTGCCTCCAAGACGGCTCAATAAGCCATCTGCCGAGGCCCTTAGGGAACTGGGTGTGTTTAGCTTGGAGAAGAGACGGTTAAGAGGGGATATGATAGCCCTCTTTAAATATTTGAAGGGATGTGATATTGAGAAAGACGCTAGCTTGTGTTCTGCTGCTCCAGCAAATAGGACTCAGAAGAACAGATGCAAGTTACAGGAAAAGAGATTTCACCTCAACATTAGGAGGAACCTCCTAACAGTGAGAACTGTTCGACAGTGGAACACACTCCCTCAGAGAGTAGTGGAGTCTCCTTCCTTGGAGGTCTTTAAACAGAGGCTGGATGACCATTTGTCGGGGATGTTTTGATTTTGAGTTCCTGCATGGCAGGAGGGTTGGATTGGATGGCCCTTGTGGTCTCTTCCAACTCTATGATTCTATGAAACAGAGGGTGCTTCTAGATCAGGGGTAGGCAACCTTCAGCTCCCAGAAGCCTCAGCCATGTTGGCCAATAGTCCCATGTTAGCCAATAGCTCCTGGGATTCTGGGAGCTGATGTCCCTCAGCCCTTAAAGGGGAAAGGTTGCCTACCCCTGGTCTAGATGGCACTTTTATCATGGCCTCAGAATGTTCCATCTACAGAAGTTTGCCAGGGACCTAGTTGATGATGGTGCATTCAGTTCACAGGCTTCCTGTGTTTGTTTGTGTATTATTACTACTACTACTACTACTACTACTACTTTTATTTGTACCCCATTTCCCCCCAAAAAAAATTGGGGCTCAAAGTGACTTATAGTTTAAAAACACAGTACAATTAAAAACTTACAAAAGTGACAAAAATGGAATTAAACTATTACAATATTTAAAAAAAAAGATTGTTTGTTTTAAAATAGAATACAGTCATCCCTCCTTTTTCATGAGGAATCCATTCCGGACACCACCCATCCTGGGGAAAAGGAAAAAAACACAAATATCCAAGCCCCATTGGCTTGAATGGAGGCACATGTCCATGGGGGTGAGTGGGCTTCAAGTCCACGAAAATGGAGGGACAACTGTACAATTAAAAAAGATAAAACCACTTCAAAACCATACACTTTAAAATAATATAACACCCCCAGGACATTCTTTTAAAACTTTCTGTTTAAAATGCCTGTCTGAAAAGGAAGGTCTTAGCTTGCTGGTGGAAGGACAACAAGGAGGGGGCCTTTCTGGGAAAGGAATTCCAGGTTCATGGTGAGTGACTGAGAAGTTCTTGTGATGGTTTTGGAACTGAGAAAAGGGCCTCTCCTGAGGATCTCAGAGCCCAGGCTAGCTCATACAGGGAGATATGGTTTTCCAAATAGCCTGAACCTGGGCCATAGAGTGCTTTATTGGTCATGATCAACACTTTGAATTGTGCCTGGAAACAAAAAGGCAGCCAGTGGAACTGCTTCAACAGGGGCATTGTGTGGTCTCTGTAACCTATCCCAGTTAACTGTCCGGTTGCTACTCTTTGGACCAGCTAAAGTGTTTTCCCCTTGTTATCAGAGAAAATGTCTCCAGGTGAAAAAGAGAGAGAATGGGGGGATGCAGACAGGCGGCCATGGGCCACCCTGGGAAGTGGCGGATTGGGGCCGAGGCTTCACCACACCTCGGGCCCGATCCTCCCTTTTACACCTGGGAAACGAGTGCTAAAATAGCACTCCTTCCACAAGCCACGAAAGGGGCACCCAAAGAGCCACCATGTGTATCTTTTCCATCTTTTCCAGCTCAGCGTGTCCAGACACTGAGCCGGAAGGACGTAATCGAGTGCCCGTCATGTGGAAGGGTGGGCGCTCCGATGACATCCTCAGGAAGGGGATGGGGCGCCCAGCATCCAACTGCCCTCCCCTTCCTTGGCTTGAAGCCCCTAAGTATCCATACAATGCTTTTTACCTGTGAGCAATAAATACTGTATATATCAAGTTCTCAGTTCCAACTAGAGCAGACCATTTAAGCAATGGGAACTTGACAAGTCAACATTTATGTAAATTCCTTTGATTCAATGGGTCTATTCTAGTTGGCGCTAATGGTTAGATTCAGCTGTATGAGACCTCTGTCTTGTATCATGCTGAATAGTGGGAGTTCCAGGACACTTTGTACTAGAAATAGTGCTTAACACATTACTAAAGGCCTAAGCAGACTGCCAGAAATAGTGCACATTAAATTGAGGCACTGCCCTGGCTCAGTGCTAGGGAGTCATGGGAATTGTATTTTTTTCTGGGACATTGAGCCTTCTCTGTCAGAGAGCTCTGGTGCCACAATAAATTACAGTTCCCATGATTCCCTAGCACTGAGCCAGGGCAGTGCCTCAATTTAATGTGCACTATTTCTGGCAGTCTGCTTAGGCCCTAAAATATGATAAACTGTGAAATTTGCCACTACTAGATGTAGAGATGACCACCAACTTATATGGCTTTAAAAGGGCATTGGACAAATTCATAGATATGGCTATCGATGACTACTAGTCATGATGGGAGTATAATATCTCCAATATCAGTAGTAAAAGAAATGTTGTACTGATAAAAGCAAACATAAGTAAAAACATGCAGAAAATTGTTGTTGCATGCTTTCATGTCATATTCAACTTACATTGACCCTAAGACCCCCCCCCCCCCGATCATAGGGTTTTCCTGGCCAAATTTGTTCATAGGGGGTTGCTTTTGCTTTCTTCTAAGCCTGAGAGAGTGTAATTTCCCCAAGATCACCCAGTGAGTTTCCACAGCCAAGGAAGATTTGAACCCTGGTCTCCAGAGTCTATAGTTCAATGCTCAAACTGCTACACCATATTGGCTCTCATCAGAAATTGATTATTAACATACAATTAAACTATCTATAGAATTAAAACCATTCAAAACCAATCCATTATATGCTAAATCAGCAAAAGAGCAAACTATTAAAAACTATTGCAGTCAGTTCCTATTTCTACCAATACAAGCTGCTGCAGTCAGGAACACAAGTGGAAGGATGTTTCTTCCCTTATGTATTACTTGTGGTCTTCCCATAGGCATCTAGTTAACCAGTGTGTGAATACAGCAGTGGACTACATAAACCTATGGTCTATTCCACTGGAGTTCTTCTTTTGTTCTTAAGGAACATCACCCTCCACTTGCATTTCCTTTTTCTTTCAGAAGATAGTACAAATCAGTCCAGAAAAAGAGGGCAACTGAAATGAATCTAGTGATGTCATAATGAGAAATGAAGGTATCTTGCTCTAAGACAGGAGTTGGCACTGGTCCTATAGTAATGGACATAATAATCACAGCCTTAATTATGAGACCATAATACGTCTAAGTTTCTTTCTACTGCCTCCATCATTATTGCACATGTAGGATATTAGCCATGTAAACAGTATATACTCACGTTCCAGGGCAGCACCAGGTGTCCCGTAGCTGTTCAAATTTGCAATGCCCACGCTCAAGAGGCCAAATGGAGATTCAGGATGTACCACTCTGTAAGTCAAAATCATTGATGGCAGCTCAAAATTTCCCCAAGAGTACTCTGTGCCAGGGATTGTATTCCATTGCACATTGATTAATGGCTTGCCATCCACCATGAAGCCATTAACCTCTGCAGTCTTTGCCACCAGAAAAGCAAAGTTCTGAAATCCAACCTGCCCATTCATGGTGTACTCACGGCTGTACTTGTCTGAGTCTGGAATCTCCATCAATAAGGTGTCATAGGTAATAGTCTGGTAGCTTGCACCTGTACTATAGAAATACACCTGTACTGGTGCACTGGCTGAGAGGTAGACTGGGCTTCTGGGCAAAATTAAAATCTGCAGGACTTGACCACCTTCCAGTTTTGCTGCCTGCTTATTTGCACCTATTTGATAGGTCAGGGCAGTGGTTTGGGATGCTGAAACATAGAGGATATCATTTTTGTTTTGCCAGGGTAAAGGGGGAACCATGAATATCTTCCCCCAGCTGGATACTGGCTGGAGCTGCTCAAACACATGGTTACATTTTGTGTTCTTCCATGAGCAGACATGACCAGACAGGACAGTCACAAGCCCCTGGGAGATAATCTTGGTACCAGAAAGATCACTTGCTGCTTGCAATTGGATTCCTTGGAAAGCCTTTAAAGTCACTGTGAGTTTGCTTCCTGCAGAATATGTTTTCCCATTGAAACTCACCTGGGCCTTCGGGTAAATGTCAACTACATTAGGTCCTTGATGGGTAAAAACAGAAAACTGTGGGAAAGACCCTCTTGGGCCAGTAGAAGGAGTTACTACATAATACTCCCTTCCTAAACTATTCACAGGGTACAATAGAGCAATTTCTGTACTGTAAGACTTGGAGTTCATAGACACCACTGATATTTCTTTGTCTGCAGTTATCTTGATGACATCTGAAAATAGTTTGCTGCCTACAATTTCCACATAACTTGGGAGTGCAACTTGCATCATCTGGCCTTTATTCACAACGATTTTCTTCAGGAATTTTTGAGGCAACTGACACATATCACAAGGGATGTGGACTGTCACAGTGGTTAAGTCATGATAACCTGTAATCTGTAGCTCAAACTTTCCAGATGTTCCATAATTCTGCATGTAGGCAGTGATGAAGTCTGTTCCTAGACTTCCATCTAGGGCAGCAACTGTAAGGGGAAGGAGAAAATAAAGTTTAAAAATGGATGGTGGAGTAGCAAGTCAGATCAAAAGAATGGAAGCACTGGAGAAGATCAACGCCTTCCTAAAAATCACAAATTGAGATTAACAGTTATGACCTTCCCTCATAGGGTACAAGTACAATGTTTTCAGGCATCTCCAGCTAGTCCTGAGCCTGTGTATTCAGTCATATTGATTTTGGCTATGCACAGAAGAAGAGAGAAATTCCCCCCAGTGAAACTGTAGTGACAGAATTTTCATGCTATTTTATAGGTTTAGAATGGTTGGCATTTAAGTACTTACATTATAACTGTATGAAGTGTCCAAGGAGTGTTCCTCTTTTAAATAATGTAGTGAAGACCTTGAACTTGGGGAATTACTAAAGTCCAAGTCTTCCATGGGATCTTTTATCCTATGTTTATGGAGGTGGCTAGGGAATAGACCAGGGGTAGGCAACCTTTCCCCTTTAAGGGCCAAGGGACTTCAGCTCCCAGAATCCCAGGAGCTATTGGCCAACATGGGACTATTGGCCAACATGGCTGAGGCTTCTGGGAGCTGAAGTCCTTCGGCCCTTAAAGGGGAAAGGTTGCCTACCCCTGGAATAGACTGATAGAGACAAAGCTTTACAATGAACTGTAATTTATTTGGGGACTCAAACATACAAAGACACTCTAAAATACATGCATACACACAAGAACTCAGGAGTAAAGTAGTTAGCTTGGAAAGGAAACACAAGGTTTTATGATGGTGATAATTACCTGAAGGAGGCTGCTCCAATGATACATGAAGATAGACTCAACCATTATGAAAGCGAAAGAACAATGGAAAGAGCCAGGACTCTAGTCAGAGTTCACAGTGGTGCAGTGTCACCATGAAATCTAGCCAGATCCCAATGTGTCTGAGATTTTGGGGAGCATTTATACCCTTACACACACACAAAAAAATTATATACTTATATAATACACACACACACACACACACACACACACACACACACATTTTTGCATGCAGGAAAAAAGAGAACATAGAGATGTTTGGGTTATGTGCCTTCAAGTTGTTTCTCATTTATGGTGATCTTAGTGCAAACCTATCACACAGGTTTTTTGGCAAGATTTGTTCAGGGGGAGTTTACCATAGCCTTCCTCTGAGGTTAAAGAATGTGACTTGCCCAAGGTCACTCAGTGAGGTTCCATGGCTGAGCAAGGATTTAAAACCTGATCTTCAGAGTCATAATCCAGTGCTCAAACCACTACGCTAGGCTGGCTCCCCATCAAAGGAATAGCTATACATTTTTGTGCCTGCATTATTTTCTAACCATATACGTTTGGGGGTGCATTTCCCAATTGTACACATTTTTGAACACATGTACTCATTGACTCATTGACAGGATATTTGGACATATTTAACAAATGTTCTCTGTCCAGTTTTCAAAATATCCACATGTAGACAAGTGCACTTTGGGTGTTGTTTCATGCAACAAAACACAAATTCAGATATATACACCATAAACTTCATTCCAGTTGAGTTCTGGAAGTGTGCAATGAATAAATCCATTTTTAAAAAAATTGATGAGCACATTCTTCAGACATCTGCATATAGGTTGGAGTAGATTCAATAGTGGGGGGGCGGGAAGCTCACAGGCACAAATGTGCACCCAGTAAAAATAAAAACAACCAGGGAACAATTATCTACATGGGGAACCCCAATAATTCTGGAAGCAAAGTGAGGATGTGACATACGGGTTGGGGAAAATTACTCCTCAAACAAGGAGTTTTAAATGACATATATTTTTGAATCCTTGGTGGTTTTCCTAGAAGTGTTGACATCTCTGTTTTGCTTGCATGTGATGTGACTGTGCTTTGCATCTGAAATAATCAGCACAGAACCACCAATTTGCTATTGGATGGAACAAATAGAACTTCTAAGAAAATATTGTGCCAGTGTATCCCTGCCTGGGGTGCTAGAGAGATTTCCCTGGGATTTTTATGAGTAGAGAGAGAGCTGGGAAATCCTCCCAGATTCTGACCATATCATTCCAGCTCTGTAGCCTTCCCTTAATTGATTTATCATCCCAGGATCAGGCATATTTTTTTTTCCACTTAACTATTTGGGAAATCAGCTAGCAATCAGCTGATCACCCACCCATCCAGCTGTAATAGTGGAAATAAATCATCCTCCTGTCAATGAGTCAAAGAATTTACTTCACTATATTTCAGTTTATGAAATGGAACATACTGAAATCATATAGTTCCATACACACACACACACACCAGAAAATCAGACCAGGCAAGATTGGCCTTGGCAGGGACAGAAATCCAACTAGACGAGCCTCCCCTCCCCTTTCTTCTTTCATTTTTGCACTCATACAGTGGTGTTACTGGGGATGCAGGGGGTGCAGACTGCAATGGATGACAGAAGCAGTGGGATGAGAAGGCAGAGAGGGCAGAGTAGCCAGCTATGACTGCGTGGCAGCCGTTTCTGGGTCTGGCTGGATAGCAAGCAACCGGTGGGGTGCAGGTGAGCAAGACAACACTCTGAGGTGAAGGGGGCAGTGCAGAGCAAGTGCCACCACCATCCCAGCATCTGCTTTCAGGCACCCACAACAGGTGACACCAACACTAGAGATAGTGATAGCAATAGCAATGGCAAGTACATTTCTATATCGCTTATCAGTGAACTAGCACTCCCTAAGCTGTTTACAATGTGTAAGCTAATTTGCCCCCCCCCCCAACAAGCTGGGTACTGATTTTACTGATCTACAAAAGGATGGAAGGCTGAGTGGACCTTGGAGCCTTGCCTGGGATTGAACTCACAACCTTGTGGCTGCAGTACTGGCATTTAACCACTGCGCCACCAGGGCTCCTTCATGCCACTGCACTTATGGGCTGTAAGACTATAGCCTGTGTCCTACTGTTAGTTCTTACTATAATAGAGCTTTTCAGTCAGTGAGATCTGCATATGTATTTACTCACCATTCAACAACTGACTGAATTGGTCTACTCTAAGTGGGATTAACCAAATCCTGCCTAGATTTGGCATCTCTCGGCTAGTATTGTACTAACTAAGGTGGAGCAGCAAATGAAATGCATTGACTGTCACCAAATCCAAATAATGGAGCATAGTACTCAAGGCTAGCAATGTTATTCCGGCACACTTTTGTTAGTAGCTGCATGTATTTTACAACAGAATAAAGGGTTAAATGAAGGAAAGCTGAGTTAAGTAAAACAGATGATTGCAGTCAAGTAACAAGAAATGCTGAATCACTCTGTAGCTGCTACAAAAAAGGGTGTGCCAAAAATCAAAGTAGGGGCTACCAGGAGGAAGTGTGGAAGGTATGGTGTTGTTTTTGTCCTATGCTGCTGTGAGGACTTTGAGGAAATTATGCTGGAAGAAATGCTGAATATCTGAATTCACAAGGACTATAACTGTAATTAGAAACCATGGAGTTAATGGACTAAAAACAAAGGGTTAATATTCTCTTGGATAAACAAGAGATAAAGGATGCATGCACTATGTATGAACTTCATATATGTTGCTTATTATTGAAACCTGCTGAGTAGACTCATCTTCAAATCTGGTGTCAGGACTTTGTTTTCTACACGTGAGTTTGAGGATGAATCTGCTGAACAAACCTTAACAACTGTCCCCTCTCTGGCAACAAAAATAAAATAACACCTTAGATAATGCAGTTTGTTGCATTTTCATGACACTTCAAATCAGCTGCTTGAGATGGGCAATATGCAGCCCAGTGGGCTTTTCCAGGGACCTCCCAGTGGCCAAACAATTCTCTTGAAATGTCCTCTAGGGTGTGTAGAAAACATTTCCACCATGTCTGAAGGCCCATGGCTCCTTGGGGTTAAAAAAATTGCAAAAAATAAAAAATTGAAATAAAATTCCTCCAGGGACTGTTGGGGGCTTTCCTGGCCAATATAGACTCTGGTGTTTTAAAAACATGAAGTGAGTAGAAGTGCCTTTTTCCTGTTAAAAAGGCCTCTTCTGAAATGACCTAGTAAGGCTCAAAAACATAGTCCATGTCCACTTGACAGCATTTGAATTCCCCTCCAAAAATTTCTGGAGTGGGTGTGGGTGGTGGGATGGCCCTCTAAAGTCTACTGGGGAACTAATGCACATCCCTAGGAAGGGGATAGAGCTAAAAATACTACTACTATCTTATTCCCTTTTCACAGACCAAATGGTACAATCTCCAAGGGTTTGGCAACCTTTTGTTTACTCAACTATTGAGACCTGACACCATGGAAAAAGCTGGGAGGAGAACCAGTTTTAATGCTACTCGATCCTAAGATGTAAAGACTGAATGCATATGAATACTCACCCCAGGATGCTGAATTACAGACCCAGAAGAAAAGGAGGAGACACCTTATCCTCCCCATGGCTGCACAAAAAGAGAAAGAAGAAAGGATGCAGTTAAGTTGCCTGAGATACATTTTTAATGAGTCCTAACAATGTTGGAAGGAAACATCAGTGTCTTTTCATAATTTCCTCTTAACACTATCCTACTATAACAAAGTTACAGTCTATTAGCACACAATGAAGAGAAATGTGCTACCATCTTCCCAAAGGTTCTTGAGAATTCATATCAAAGACAGCGCTACTGTAGCTAAAAGCTAAACAAGCCTGTGGCTGCATCTGCACTGTAGAAATAATCAGGTTTCACACCACTTTAACTGCCTTGACTCAATAAAATTCTGGGAATATCATTCAACTCTATGATTCTATTGGTATTGGTATTCTACTAGCAAGATTGCTGGGTAAAATAAGGGACATGTGCCTGTATAGGGCAAAAACTAGAGAAGGGTCCTGTAGCTTTAATGGCTGTGTAGAAGAAGGCATTTTAACAGCTGTTGCTTGTCATGCAATCAGGCAACAAGCAACTCCTGTTGGCTTGCCTTCTTCTTCTACATAACCATAAAAGGTATAGGCGCCTTCTCTTTGGAGAAGTAAATGGCTGTATGTGTATGTGCATTCTCTCATGATGTACTGAGTGGCCTCCTTTTGTCCCATATGGGGTTCCTCCCCCTCCACTTTCTCCTATGTGAGGAGATGTGAGTCTCATTCCAGCAATCATGAGTTCAAGATACGCCATAATAAACACCAACTCTCCCCCTCCCGCCACCCCCTTCTTTCTCTCCCCCCTGAGAAGATATCAGTGTCCGGTGTTCCCAGGCTGGAGCCTCTTTGATGTGCTCCATCTCTCCCGGCTTCCCCATCCATGCAAAATACCCCAGGGACTATCTCAGACAGGGGATGCAGAGCCAGTGAGCAGGGAAAAGATGGGAGATCAACAGGCTCCTTGGCTTAATCAGGACAGACGGGACAATGCCTTGGCACCAAAGGCCCCAAATGCTTCCCACATGCCTGGCGCACAGAAGGGCTGGTTGTTCTGTAGAACATGTGATTATCCTAAGTAGTTGGCATGAGAGCTTTGGAGTGAGGGAGATGGACTATCTGTCAGTTTTTGTTATTCTCATTTTTTCCATTTAGGATAATCACATGTTCTACAGAACAACCAGCCCTTCCATTTAAGACAAAAACTGTGAATTCTATTACTCTCCTAATACATGCATTTTTGTTCAGCGTACACGTTTGCAAGGGATTTCCTCTGTGTGATGCATTTTAACTTTTTTTCCTAATATAGGGCCTTTGCAGACTGCCAGAAATCATGGGAATTGTAATTTATTGTGGCACCAGAGCTCTCTGACAGAGAAGGCTCAATGTCCCAGAAAAAAATACAATTCCCATGACTCCCTAGCACTGAGCCAGGGCAGTGCCTCAATTTAATGTGCTCTATTTCTGGCAGTCTGCAAAGGCCCATATACATATTTGTGTGCATCTTTCCCTTTTATACCCATTTTGTACCTATATTTGGATTGAAAAACTTCATACAGAATTTTGATGGGTAATTGAGTTTCACATTGCATATTAATTAGAAACTGAAAAATCAGTCTAGTTAGCATTAAAATGTAAACTGAAGAATTTATCCACCCTTTCCGAGTTTTTCTAAGCTGGAACCTACTTCGTTAGCTACATGAAAAAGATGAAGAATCTCTGTTCTGTCATGCAGGTATATAATAGGGTAAAACAGTGTGGAAGAATGAATGGAATGAAGGAGACCAGCAATAACATCTGTAACACTTTAAAACAGGGGCAGGCAACTGTATGAGGAAGAGGGCCAATTTCCCCCTCCATGGCTCTCCCATAGTCTACACCAATTCATTCAAGGAGCAGAAGTGACATTGAATAACTTCCAGTTACCATATTTGGCTGAATTTAAGTGTTTTGCCCTCTTTGGGGAGGACCGAAAATTTATGGATAATGAGCAACCTAAAATTCTATATTTGCATGATGTTTTGAGGCATTTTGCTTTCAGGTGGGACAAATCTGAGCACAAAGATTTTAAAAATTAGAGAGGGGATTTAGGTACCTCCAGAGTGTTTCAAATGTGTGGTTCCGGGGTGTATGCCACCTATAGACTGAATTTTCCTCACCCCTGCTATGAAGACTAATACATATATTATTCCATACACTTTCACAGAGTTAAATACCACAACATCACATGAAACTAACAAAGTGAGAACTAACAATAATGGCCATAATCCTGTAAGGTGGTCTGAGAGCCTTTGTGGCTGAAGAGTAAGCTATAAATACTCCCAATAAAAGAGTTTGGGAAATATATAAAAAACGAATTAATAGAGGTTTACCGTTGTTCATGTCACCTAATGAAGCATTGCACAGAAATGATGAAATGATAGTAAATAAATGGGCAGCATATGGAGAACTACTAACTAAAGATAAAGGCATATGGAGATTAAAACCAAGAGATGAACTGAAAAAAGATGGGATAAAATGCAATTGGTTTCTGCATATGCAATTGAATGAGAGGCTTAGATTAGATCAGAAACAATATACAATAACAATGACAGAAAACGAGTTAGAAAAAGTTCTCTTTAAAGAGTCAGAGCATTTAATGGCTAAAATATACAAAATATTACTTAGATGGGATACTGAAAGCGAACAGGTAAAAGAATGTATGGTAAGGTGGGCACAGGATTTAGGAACAACAATACATATGGATGAATGGGAACGAATTTGGAAATCTAATCAAAAACATACGCTAAACTATAATCTTAGAGAAAATTGCTATAAGTTGCAATACAGATGGTATTTCATGCCATTGAAGTTATCTAAGGATAAAAATTATAGAAGCACTAATTGTTGGAAATGTAAAAAGCAATTAAGTACAACGTTCCACATGTGGTGGTGCTGCCCACTAGCCAAAAGATATTGGAATAAAATCCATGCAGAAATTAGAGACATCTTAAAGATAAATTATAAAAAAAGACCCTAAAATATATCTACTAGGTATCCTAAGCGACAATCTAGAGAAAAAAGTGGGGAAAATGTTATTTTATATGATAACTGTAGCTAAAATAATCTATGCTACAAAGTGGAAGGAAAATAAGATACCAGAATTGATGGAATGGTATATGAAACTTTTAGATTGTATGGAAATGGATAGACTGACATATTTACTCAAAAATAGAACCACAGACAAACTACACAAGGATTGGACACCAATTATAGAAAAAAATAAGACAAATATTCAAAATTATAAAAAATAAGTAAATAAGTAAATTAAAACCAAAAAAACAACAACCCACCTTACGATTTGTATTTGCATATCGACAAGCAAAACCCAAATTCAAGTAAAGGTTTAACAATTGCAGGACTCATGAATCAAATATAATAATAAACAAGAAAATAAAGAAGGGAATATATAAGAGATTAAGATTGAAAAAATACACAAAGGGTCAAAGGAAAAATACCAATAATAATAATAATAATAATTAAAAGAAAAAAATATTGAGTAATAACAGCAATAACAAATTGAGACGATGCGGAACACAAAGCAAAATTAGCTGGAATACACAAAAAATATACAAAGGATTGCTGTATATATGCTAGGAAGCCTTTTTAATGAATGAATGAAAAGTAGGCTAGAATGCATAGAAGTATGAAAGAAAGAGAATGTATATGAATGAAAGAAAGATGGTTGTATCTGAGAAATATGTAAATGGATGGATTGTATATGTTGTGTTGTTGTTTATTTTGGTTGTTTTGTTTTAACATATATTTGGAAATTAATAAAGAATATTTTTAAAAAAATACTCCCAATAAATAAATAAAATAATCCTTTTATGTATGAGACCCAGTGGGAATGAAACATATGCTGTGTTTCCTGACTGAAAGCAAAGGGGATTGAAAGCGCTTTTTGTTGGATGCATCATGTAGTAAAAAATATAGCAGGACACGCACACAAAACTACACATCAGTGCGTGAAAAGAGAATACAGAGAATTAACTAATTTAGTGGGTGAACCACTCTTCTTTCTTACAGAAGCTACAAATTGCTACAAATGGTTGAAATTATTAATGGATTATAATTCTGTGTCTCTTGCAAAATTTGGAACTCACCTATATTCTTCAGGAGGGCTTATTGGGCTGATTATCTCTTCACCATATGAAAGCGAGCATGATTTAGCCTGTGATAGGAAGCTGTTTATCTTCTTGATAAGAAATGTTCACATGACCAACAAAGACCACCTATGACCATGATGACTGAGTAATAATTTGGATCTGTATTTCTATGAACAAGTTCAAGATTCTGCTTTGCACAACACCCTGGCTTTATACTTTGACTAGAACCATTGGACATGTTCGGGCTTCCTGTAAAGCCATATCTCATCATGATGAAAATGAACCATAAAAAACCACAGGCTTATAGTACTTACTCCTTTCCGCCTGTGGGGCAGATGCAAGGAAGAGCTCACAAGCTTTTACCTTCACTGACCACTAGTCACAGTTCAGCAATTCATCTGAAACCTAAACTGCAGTTAATGTAAACTATGATTTGTTTAAACAAAACACCATCATTTTAATTTGGCTTGTTAAATCATTGTTAATGCTGACTGGTTGGCTAACTGGACTACCTGATAACAGTGTGATTGATCAAAAACAGAAGTGACAGCATCCAGAAATGCTATATACAGCTCCAGTATTCCACCTTGCCCACTCTTGTCCTTCATTATGACTTAGTACAAGTGTCGACAACCAAGTAACCTTCAGATGTTTTGTACAACAGTCATTCATGATCATTTATCATGCTGCTGGGGATTATGGATATTATAATTCAAATATTTGAAGGGCATAGGATTGTCCTAGTTTAGTGTGTCATTCAAACACACTCATTCCTCTCTAATTCCCTTGGCCTTGTATTCAGACAACAAACCTAGAACACTTAATTCTATCCTTTCCATCTGCAATGGCCATACTCAGACCATTCAGAAAGGCAAGGCTTTAACCAGTATTCCCATAAATTTAAAATCTCAGCCTGGTGAAAAATTTTAATTACCATCTTTTAGATCTTTTTTTACCTTACTCACCTGCAATAGGATTCTATGGGTCCCACTTTAGACCTTGTTTCATCCCATTATATACTTTGGGCAGTGTGATCCACCTCCCCCTCTGCTTATCTTCCTAGAATAAATGAGTTATTTGCATTTCCTCATGCTTGGGAGAAATACGAGCTCAACCAGATATTTTGCCTTCTTCCATAAAATGCAAGAGATGGATATGATCTTCAAGTTAATGGGGTCTTATAGTGGGATTTAGTTGAAATGTTTAGTGGTTTACACACACTCACACACACACACATTTCTATCAAGTGTAGAAACGGATGGGACATAAGTGCTTTCTCCGTGGTTTCCAGACCTCCAGAATCCTAAAGCCTGAGACTTGTGTGTGAAGACACAGTGATTTCTATTTAATAACTGTAGATAGCATTTCATATGAGTAATATTATCTTGAAGGACTCTAAACAGATAAAAATACTTTAATAAAACATAAAATACACACATTAAAATGCAGGTTGCTAAACAATATGCTGAATGAATTGAGAAAACATTTAAAGTCAGAGGCACAAAACTCAATTCTAGGCAACACAGTCAGCTCAGGAACACCTAAATGATATCAGAGGTACCTAGGTAGAACCACAAAAGGTGGGCCCATGGTAAAGGTGCAGACCTACAGATATGATGTCCAAATTAAAATTTAAAAATAAATAAATTCCACTGCAGTATGGAGATGCAGAATTCCAAATTTCTGTCCAAAGCTCTGTTGTTCTCCTGTGGCATACTATTGGCTTTTGACTCTGGCTTGTAGTGGGACTGACTACACATTATACATAAGCATGCTGGGTGTAGACAATAAACCAGGGTTCCTTTGCAATCCTGATTCATGGCTGTGTCTGAGACCCATGCAATTTCTGTAAATTTACTTATTTATAACTGAGTTCATTATAAAATATTACAGTTTATTTATTTATATAGCACCATCACTGTACGTGGTGTTTTCCAAGAAAAAGGTCATTGCCTTCAGAACTACAATCTAAAAAGTCATAACAAATTTCTTCTACTACCTCTTCTTCTCTCCTTCTAAGAGCAAGGCAGAGGCATTTGGGATGGAGGGGAGGCCTTTCATTTGCTTCTGGGCCTAGGCATGATGGAGCTGTGTCTGCCTCTTCTTCTCTCCTTCCAAGGCCAAAACAGTGGCAGTTGGGAAGGAGGGAGGGCATTAATGGCTTCTTCCCCATTTTATGAACACAGCAAAAAATCTGTGAAGTAGGTCAGGTTAAGAGTATTATTTAGCCCAAGATCAACCAGTGGGTGTAAAGCTCAGTGGAGATTTGAACCTGAATCTCCTAGATCTTAGTCCAGCTCTCTCGCTACAGCACACTGAGTTCACAAGGTTGAGGGCATAGCCAAACTGATTAAAAAGATCAGAACATCCCAGATTTTGTTCTTGTTCTTTCCTATTTTATTTTGGAGATTCTTGTGCATGTTGGTTATCCCAGAGTATTTTCTGTGAGCACCTGGGAAGATCAGAGAGTTTTTATACCAGCTCCCCAAGTTGGTTTACTTTAACCCAGTTTAAAATTGAAAAGAACAGGACCAAAATCTAGGACTTTTCAATCAATCTGGATGAGCCCTGAATCTTCACATGAATTGAACTAATTTTTCCACCAAAAGTTACAAAATATATTTGTCCACCAAAATGCACACATTGGGCACATCCAAATTCTCAATACATTGATACTTTAATGAATACATTAGAAAATTTGGATGAAAATCCATATAAATCATTGTGCAGGCTTTTAAAAATTATTGTGCAGAAAATGGACTAGAATAAATTGACATTTTTTAAAAAATTAAGAAATCAAGAGGAAGAAAATTGGCAAATCCACCCATCCCTCATCTTGAGATATAGTTTCTGATTTCACTATAGAAAGACTTTTGTGCTGAGTAGAGCCCATAAAATAAAACACACACATCCAATCACTGCTTGCCAGCACTGCCACACATTCCCTAGAATGAAGCAAACGTAGATACAACCATCAAGCATGACAGCCTACGTGCAGCTTTCTGGCTTTTTTGAAACTTTTACTACTTTTACACACACAACTGGTTCCTTGCTTGTAAAATGAGAACTATTAAAAATGTTCTTTAAAATGCTCTGTCTTGTTAAATCATTTTGTCTTGATTGAAAGATAAGTCATGATGTGCAAACTGGAGGAATGTAAACCAATAAACACAGGTCAGAGTAAAAATCAGAATGGGGTGTAACCTTTTGCTAGGACTACTTAAATTTCACAGATGTATGTGAACTCTTGAGTCTTCCAGAACTCTTTTTCTATCCAGATGATACAAAGAAAAATGGTAAGCACAAGGAGGAACGTCCTGATGATAAGAGCTATTCAGTGGTGAAACAGATTTCCCCAGAAGATGGTGGATTCTTTGGTGCTTTTTAAACAGAGGTTGAATTACTATCTGTAAAGGATGCTTTTGCTATAGATTCTTGTACCAGTAGGACTAGTTGTTAGGTGTCCCAATACTACAATGCTATGATCGGAGGTTTGGGAAAAATATTAAAAGTTTTTTTTAATAGATTTTTTTAAAAAACAACAACAACATAAAAAACCATTTAAAATATATTCTTAGTCATTTTTACAGTATGTTTGCCCATAATTCAAACTTCTCAATAGTTCTTTGAAAGTAAGTACATTTTTTTCACATTTTGCATACATAATTTCTGTATCTCTTACTTCTGTCATCATCACAAATCCAGTTCATTTACACAATCTTAATAACTACTTAGCTGCTTTGTTCCCATTTTCTATTTATATATTCTTCCACTGGAGCCCACTCTTCCTCAACCAATTCCACATTCTCATTATTCAATAACCTTGTCAATTTATCCATTTCCTTCATCTCTGACAGTTTCAATAACCATTCATCTACCGTTGGAGTTTCATCTACAGTTTCAATAACCATTCATCTACCGTTGGAGTTGTCTCCTGTTTCCATTTGGAAGCTATTAGTAATCTTGCTGCCGAGACCATGTAAAGTATTACTCTCCAATATTTTCTAGTTATATCCGGTTCTAATTTGTATGTCATATTTAATAGATATAATTCTGGATATAGTTCAAATCTATTTTTGAGTATATCTTCCATCACCATATGTATTTTCTTCCAATACATTTTCATTTTGGGACATCTCCACCAGACGTAATACCAAGATCCAACATTGCGTTTACATTTCCAACATTCGTTCGTTTGTAATTTATAAATTTTTGCCATTCTAGCAGGGGTGAGGTACCATCTTTGTTCCATTTTCCATTGGTTTTCTCTTATATCTTGAGAACAAGTAAATTTTCTTGTCATTTTCCTTGCTTTCTCCCAATGATCTACCATTATTGTCCTACCAATGTCTGCTGTCCACTTGATCATATTATCTGATATTATTTCTTTTTCCTGTCTTTGACACATTAATATTTTATATAATTTACTTATCCTCTTCTCTCTTGTCTCCATCCAAATTTTATCTATGTCTTTCAATTCTTCTTCCACCCCTTGCAGCTTAATATCCATTTTAAATCTTTCCTTTATTTGGGTATATAATAACCAGTGCATTTTATCATCTAAATGTTGAATCTCAGACATGGCTTTTAATTCCAATTGGTTTCAGTCTTCTCCAGTATCTCTTTATATTTTAACCAAATTCGAAGGGCTGTCCATCTTCCAAAAAAAAGCTTCGTGTGGTGAAGTCCATAAAGGTATTTTAGTGTATATTGGTTTTTTAACTTCTTTCCAAGTTTTAAGTAAGCTTCTTCTTATTACATGATGCTGAAATTCTTTGTGAACTCTATCCTTATCATAACATAGATATCCATGCCATCCGAATCTATTGTTGAATCCCTCCAAATTCAATATATCCTGGTCTTCTAATGTTATCCATTTGGATAGCCAATCTAAGACGTTCGCTTTGTGGTAGAGTTCCAAATCTGGTACATTCCTCCCTCCATCTTTACTTTGTCTTGTCATTGTTAGCCAATTGATTCTCGCTTTTTTACTTTTCCAAATAAATTCCCTCAGATCTTTTTGCCACTCCTGAAATATTTGCCTGTTATGTATTATCGGGATGTTCTGAAATAAAAAAATTAATTTGGGTAAAATCATCATTTTTGTCGTCTCAATTCTTCCTGATAATGATAGCTGGATTTTACTCTAATTTATCATATCTTTCTTAATTTCTCTCCATTTTGGTTTATAATTGTTTTCAAATAAGTCTACATTCCTTTTGGATATCCATATCCCCAAATATTTAGTTTTATTTACAACCTTACAATGCGTCTCTTCTGCTAATTCTGTTTCTTCTTTTTTTGTCATGTTTTTGGTAATTATTACTGTTTTGTCATAATTTATTTTAAATCCGGCCGTATTCCCAAAAATATTAAAAGTTTTTTTAAAAAACAAAATAAACCCACTAGCTAGGTATTGCAGCCAGGAGATCTGGAGCAGGACTAATCCCAGAATCAGTGACTAAATTGAAACCTTAAATGTTAAGATTTCCATTTACACTTGGAATGCATTGTCAGTGGCTGCTCTTCCTTTCTGGAGGCAACAAATGGCTCATACCTGTGCATTGCTCTAGCCTAAGCAAATAGGCTCCTAAATCTGCTTACAGTAGAGGTACAGAGTAATATGGTAGTTCTGACATGGCATAATACATAGTTGTTGGAGATGGCTAGAACTCAGTGCAGTGCACTTCCTCATATAGGACAGAAGGGAGTGGCCAGATGTCCTAAAGATTTTCAAAAATATCTAATGACTGATCTGCCTTGAATCTGTCCATCATCTTGGCAGCAGGCTACAAAGCCTAGCACACACCTGGACACTGTCTTTGCCAGTCTGAAACTCATCTAAAAGACAACTGTCCCACCATCTAAAAGATGACTTGTCAGACATTCTGTCACAGCATAAAATACAATGCAGATGTTCTAGATGCACAAGGTGATATATTAGCAACAGGTTCTGGAATGAGTGCTACAGCTGGCCAGTTAGTATGACATAAGGAATCATCCCTAGGTGTCAGTTTTGCTGTTGAAATCTCAGAGTTTTCAATAGGCTGATCTATCCAGGTCTCTCCAGGTCAATGGCAAGCTACAGTCCAAAAACATATGAAGGGTCACATATATCCCATTCTGTTGCTATCTAGCTCAGTACTGATTGGCAGTAGCTCTCCAGGACTTCAGGCAGTGGTCTTCCCCAGCCTTTCCTGGAGTCAACACCAGATGAAGAATGTTAAGGGCTTAAAACTGTGTCAGGTTTAAAGGTCCTCATAATATTACCAAAAATATTGACTGATGCTGCATGGAGGACATAGCTACAATGATGTAGCTATGATCTGTCCCCTGATCCAACCCTCTCCCCCAACCAGCCCCATCAACCAAAAGAATTCTGCAGCACTGGAAAGAAGGATGTTGAAAGATTATGCCTCCAGCCCCTTCCAGCCAGTGAGTCACAGTGCAATGAGCAGTTGCAACAAAACCCTATAGCAGGGGTAGGCAACCTTTCCCCTTTAAGGGCCGAGGGACTGCAGCTCCCAGAATCCCAGGAGCTATTGGCCAACATGGGACTATTGGCCAACATGGCTGAGGCTTCTGGGAGCTGAAGTCCCTCAGCCCTTAAAGGAGAAAGGTTGCCTACCCCTGCCCTATATGGTCTCTGCATCTGCTTGTTGCACCATGGATCACTGCCAAAAGGGAACTGGGTTCATCATTGTTCAGTACATCACTGGCCAATACCACAGAACTCCTTTGGCTGGTACAGTGGCCTGGCTTTTATGGTGGGTTTTAGGGCTCATTGTGGCAATCATACTCTGTATGATTGTAAATGTGAAGAGCAATATTGACAAAGTCATAAATCTAGCTTGCAACATAGTGATATTGAACATAGATTATTGCTTTAGGTTATAAACTATTTTACCTGAGCCGGCTTAAAATTAGAAGCAGCCGGCATCTTGATAGTATCAGATGCATTTAGCTGCCGAAATCACTGCCCGGGTGCAGCCCGACTCCATCGCCGCTCAGAGGGGCATTCCAGTAGCTAATTTTTCAAGCTGGAAAACTTCCAGCTTTGAAAAGAGGTGTGAGGAGTGCACTTGGAGTGGCAATGAAGCCAGGCTGTACCTGGGTGGCAATTTCGACAGAAAAGGGGGGATGCAGACGTGCGGCCCTGGGCCACCCTGGGAAGCGGAGGATCGAGGCTGAGGCTGCTGGACAGCACAGCCTTGATCCTTCCTTTTGCCAGTCCAGAAAGGAGCAGCAAAATGCCACTTCTTTCAGAGACAGCAAAAGGCCGCTCTAAGAGCCACCACATGGCTCTTTGGCACCCCTTCCAGTGCAGCACATCAAAAGGCTGTGCCAGAAGGACATCCTGATGCCGTGCACCATGCGTAATGGCACACAGCATCAGGACGTCTTCGGGGAGGGGTTGAGGTGCTGGCATGGGGCTGCCCCTCATAGAATCATAGAATCATAGAGTTGGAAGAGACCACAAGGGCCATCCAGTCCAACCCCCTGCCATGCAGGAACTCCCAATCAAAGCATCCCTGACAGATGGCCATCCAGCCTCTGCTTAAAGACCTCCAAGGAAGGAGACTCCACTACTCTCCGAGGGAGTGTGTTCCACTGTCGAACCGCCCTTACTGTCAGGAAGTTCTCCCTAATGTTGAGGTGGAATCTCTTTTCCTGGAGCTTGCATCCATTGTTCTGGGTCCTAGTCTCTAGAGCAGCAGAAAACAAGCTTGTTCCCTCCTCAATATGACATCCCTTCAAATATTTAAACACGGCTATCATATCACCTCTTAACCAGGCTAAACATCCCCAGCTCCCTCAGTCATTCCTCATAGGGCTTGGTTTCCAGACCCTTCACCATTTTAGTTGCCCTCCTTTGGACACGCTCCAGTTTCTCCACATCCTTTTTGAATTGTGGTGCCCAGAACTGGACACAGTATTCCAGGTGAGGCCGGACCAAAGCAGAATAGAGTGGCACTATTACTTCTCTTGATCTAGACACTATACTTCTATTGATACAGCCTAAAATTGCATTGGCCTTTTTAGCTGCTGCATTGCACTGTTGACTCATGTTCAACTTGTGGTCCACCTGGACTCCTAGATCCCTTTCACACATAGTCTCATTCAGCCAGGTGTCCACCATTGTATATTTGTGCTTTTTGTTTTTCCGGCCTTACATTTCTCTGTGTTGAATTTCATTCTGTTAGCTTTGGCCCAGCTTTCTAGTCTGGTCAAGTCATTTTGAATTTTGATCCTGTCTTCTGGGGTATTAGCTACTCCTCCTAATTTGGTGTCTCCTGATCCCTGCCTCCAGGATGGCCCAAAGGGCCCATCTATAGAGGCCCTAAATGCATCTAATACTATCAGGATAGTATCACTCTGATACTATCAGGATGCCACCCACTTCTAATTTTAAGCTGGCTCAGGTAAGCTGATTTATAGTGTAATGTGATAGTCTCCATAAATGCCAGCCAATGAGTATCCTTTTAATAAGTATGTAAAATGTGAAATATACTTTGTTGTGTGTTGCTTTGAATATGTAATGGCTGCTCCTAATCTAGACTCTACATCTAACATGGGCAACTTCACTGGGGCTTGAGGCCACACATGGCCTGTTGGCCAAACTTGTTATACTTTTCTAATGCTTAAATTTGTCTGTACCAGAAATTAAATCTGAAAATTTCACTCTGAAAATAAGTGCTCTGCATCTGAGAAGAGCTTCCAGGACCCAAACCACAGAGCCATTTCTAATCAGCCAAAGCAGAAGACATTAATTAACCTATAAAATGGTAACTGTAGTATGTATGATTCTCTTTCAATACCCTCAAGGTATCATTCTAGAGGGTTACCTGATATGTAAGAATTAGATTTACATTGCAGTCACAGAAAAATATATTAGCTACAGATTTTCCTGGAATCCTGGCAGGTATCAGCACACTCGGATCCCTGAAGCCAATGCTGTAGCCTGATTTCTGCAATGCTGTTGTTATCCTCTAGAGAGAGCATTAGGATAAATCTGCCCTTCTGTTTCCCACATCCAGAACATTAAATAATTGTCTGAAATGTAGTAAGATTAAATGTTACTGTATTATAATTTTAATGAATTGACAAGATGTGACTGCTTATTTGAGGATGCAAATAATACACATACCTATGTCCTAGTTATGGGATTCTTCACTAATTGTGTTCTCAAAGGAAGCAAAAGTAATTTTGTCCCCGTTGTTTTCCAAGGGGTGACCCAGACATTATTTTTAGCATGACTATGCAAATAATCTTACTCACATTTCAGGTTTCTTGTCACACTACAGAACCTATGTGCGTCTCTGAGAGTTCTGTTACTCACATGTGCCAGCATTTGAATAAATATGGGGTCAATGATGCAGATGTGCTTGAAATATGTTCAAGGCATATTTTATTCACACAGCCAAGAATGCAGATCTTTTAGAAAAGCTCAGAAAAAAACACGAGATCAATTATCTTGGGCTAAGTGAATTTTTTAGGAGCACCACCACCCCTCCAAACTTAATCGGATGCATTTGAAATGCATGTGAACAGCAAAGATTCAACCTGAATTCTAACTGGATTATTTTCACCATCTGAATAACGCAAAAAACAGTTTCAAAGACAAGTCACAGTTTATTCACTTTTTTGAATAGTATATGTCCCCAACTACAGCATTTTATGCGCAACGTTCTTTCCTGCAGAGAAAATGTTTAGTTTGGGACTTACTCTGTGTAAAATGTGTGTGAGCTTTTTGTGCATGGAGAATAGCATTATTCTTCACAGAAAACAACATATAGAAAGTGCTGTTTTCTGTGCAAAAAGAAAAAAACAAACCCACATGCAATTTTTCCTCAGAATAAACTCTGAACTGTGAAGATTCTCATTAGTCCAGGAATCTTTTCAACAGGGTTTTCTAATGCTTGTGAAACATGTTTTTAAACCATTTCCCCAACTATTTTTAAATTTTCTTTCCATCCATGCTATGAGCCCTTTTTTGACTGACCAGGATGGTGAATTTTTGGTTTGCAGTAGAGACGCTTCCTTTTGGCACCAGTTTTTGCTCCTTGACCATCTTTTTCCAGGAAGGTTTGTGTGAATAGCATAGGCCTCCAGAAGGAAGTCCATCCATCAGATATGACCTGGTTACTTGAGGGGCAGGACCTGAGAAAGCCTGAGCAAAGTTTTCACTCAGGTCTGCCTGCAAGGTATAAGTGTAGGCCCCCATCATAGAGTACTGTTTGACTTTGACCCCTTTCACCTTTGGACATGATGGTATAGTTGTTGTTCACTCCAGAAGACAGGATCAGAATTCAAAATGACCCTGGCAGATTAGAAAGCTGGGCCAAAACTAACAAAATTAATTTCACCAGGGAAAAATGTAGGATGCTACAGTTGGGCAGAAAAAATGAAATACACATATATAGGTTGCTTGACACCTGGCTTGATGGCTGTATATGCAAAGGGGATCTAGGAGTCTTAGTGGATCATAGGCAGAACATGAGTCAATAATGTGATGTGGCAGCTAAGAAAGTCAATGCAATTCTAGGCTGCATCAATAGGAGTATAGTGTCTAGATCAAGGGAAGTAATAGTACCACTCTATTCTGCTTTGGTCAGACCTCACCTGGAATGTTGTGTCCACCTCTGGGCACCACATTTCAAGAAGAATGTTGATAAGCTGGACTGGAGTATATTCAGAGGAGGGTGACCAAAATAGTGAAAGGTCTGAAATCCGTGCCCTGTGAGGAGAAGCTTAGGGAGTTGAGTATGTTTAGCCTTGAGAAGAGAAGATTAAGGGGTGACATGATAGCCATGTTTAAATATTTGAAGGGATGTCATATTAAGAATGGAGCAAGTTTGTTTTCTGCTGCTTCAAATATTTGGACATGGAGAAATAGTTTCAAGCAACAGGATAAGAGATTCCACCTCAACATTAGGAAGAACTTCCTGACAGTTAGAGCTGTTTGACAGTGGTGGAGTCTCTTTCTTTGGAAGTTTTTAAACAGAGGCTCAATGGCCATCTGCTGGGAGTGCTTTGATCGTGTGTGCATTCCTGCATGGCAGGGTGCAGTTATGGATTGTCCTTGTGGTCTCTTCCAACTCTATGGGTACCCAGATTGTTGGAGGGCAATCAGCTCACAGTTGTAAACCGCTTAGACATCCCATAGCGTGATATGAAGCGGTATATAAATAAGCTGCTTTTTAGCTGCTTTGCTATGATTCTATGGCATTATAAAAAAAATCTTATTTTGCCACAATGGTTTTGGCATGTGACCAGATCTAGTGGAAGATAGTTCAGGGTCAGGATGCCCTTTATATAATCATTTGGGGTCCTTCGGGGTGAGAAAAAGGAAGGAGTCATGTCCAGCTCAAGAGCAGTTTATTGCAACCTCGATCCAAGGTGGCAGGGGAAACACACATTGGCTTCTGCCCAGGTGACATCTGTAACAGGACCCCCAAATTCTATCTAGCTGCCACCAACCACTAATTCACCCCCACATGACCAGTAACTTAATGGGAAATGACTAAGGGATTTAATGTGCATTTTCCTCACTTCTGACTCTTCAGAGACATTGCCTCCCCCTGTTATGCCTTGCCTGAATGAGGATGAGGAGGACGAGCCAGAACCTCCTCCGGGTCCTGAGCCTACAGCGGAAGAGCTCTAGCCCAGTCCTAGCAGTCCTGCAGTGCCAACTCCTGTGGAGCCTCCAGCAGAGCCTGTGGCTTGTCAAGAGGCTCCGCAGCCAAGTCTTCTGATGACAGAGTCATTGGACATGGAAGAGGATCAAGGGACCATGCCTACCTTTAGAAAGCATAGAGCCGAAAGTGCGGGTCTCTGGTGCTCAAGGAGGCTTTATGAAAAATGCTGAGATCATCAAGATGATCAGCCCCAGCTGAGCTCTGGGAGCTCGGGGATTTAAGCAAGTGTGGAAACACTGCCTCGGTGCCAGAGATTATCCGAGCTTCCTGGCAAAAGCCTCTGTCTCTGGCTCTCCTTGTTCCTTGCCTTGAACCCTTGACTCTTGACTATCTTGGACTCCCGGTATCCTTGACCTTCAGACCATTGACTACTCTTGGACCCCTGAATCCCTGGACCTCAGACTGTCTTGTTTCTCAGCTTCTCTGCAACCCTCAACCTATGGGCCGTGTTTTATTCTTCGCTTTCTGCTCCCTTGGATTGGTAACTAGGAGTTTGTTGGGACCTTCCCTCTGGCTATCAGCCTGGCTGCCTGCTTTCCAGGACACCCCCCTCCTATGGGAGATGAGAATCCTGTACACATACACATACATATACACATACACATACACATACACATACACATACACATACACACTGTGCAAAGACATGTGAAGAAAATGAGGAAAAGATATCTTTAAAAGAAAACTTTTTATTGTAAGCAAGCAATCTTACATTATCAAAAAGATATCTTGAATGTGAAGGCAGCTTCCTTCAGCCATTACTTAGGAGTTGTTACAAAGTTTTAAAAACAGTTTAAGTTATATTCAGCTGAGATCAGAAAGAAACACAAGCCCTACCTGAATGTTCCTACTCTAATTATACAGATGGTGTCCTGGGCTTTGAATGTTCATGGAAAGCTGGGAGTCTGTACCTCTTAGTCCAGCCTACCACCAAAATTCCTTTGGATAGTAACGCCAGCAGCACCAAAGTCTCTCAAGCTCCTTTGTGATGCTAACCCTCAATAAATGTAACCTAACCCATCACTTCACTAACCCTTTGTTTGCCTGGAAGAGAGCCCACCCACCCCCTCAGCTGTGTTGCCCAGATAATGGGGGAGCTAATTCGTCTCACATTGGTTGGCACTTGGGTTGTCTAATGTCTGGATCTGGACATATGCTAAAGCCAAGCTTCTTCAGCTTTAACTAATAAAACTGGGACCATTTTTGTTCCAATGGCAGGTTGTTTGTGTGTTGATTAAAAGAAGCCAACTCTCACTGCTACCATCCACTCCATCCCCCATGCTAATGCCAAACTCAGGCCTCATTCCCACTATGATTTAACTTAAATTGATGATCAGATTATATGTGCCTCATCCCCACTTGAAACTGATTTTGATTCTATTGAGCTTGGTTTCAGTCACAATGAAGCAAGACAAATGCAAAAAAACAAAAACAAAAACAAAAAAACCCTGCTCTTTTCTGAAAAGAACCAATTCAGAAGCGTGTTCAACAAGTGGGAACTACAGATCTGAATCACATCATTCTGGAAAAGAGGGACTAAAGGCAGAAGGCATGTTTACCATCCTGACACAGTTTTTGGGAAATCACCCATTTTTTTTCCCTCTCAGTGCAGCCTTTGCATTGCAGTGTGACCTATGGGTGATTTTCCTCTCTTCCCCACAACTTTCCCCAAGGCCGATGATGGCTAGCAAAAAGGGGGACACAGACCTCTGATTTTCCTCCCTTTCCCCAAGGCTGATGATGGCTTGCAAAAAAAGAGGAACAGTCCTGTCCTCACCATGTTGCCACATGCATTCCCAATGACGTGCAGATGATTGACATGCATTTTGAAGGGGTGGTAATCATGCCAAAAAAGAAGTAATTACAAGGGAATAATGTAAAGATCCGCTTTCATAGAGGGAACGACAGACCTTTTGGAACTGATTTATTGACATGGAGCAAAAGTGAATCACAAACTGTAAATGGGAATGAGACCAAAGTTCTATGTGAATGGGCCAGACAATGCTCTGCAAAGCTAACTATCACAGCAGAAAATCCCATCTTAATACCAGGCAAGTAATTCTATGCAGCCCTAATTGAGATGGCCCTGTGTCTGCTATCATTTATTATCATAATCAAAAGCCTCGTTTTCTTGCTTGAAATAATTGGCTCCCAGCTCTAAAACCAGTCTGCCCAGATAATCAATCTCCCTTGTTGTTTAGCAAGAAGTAGGAATGCAACCCTTTGCCTGCTGCCACCAGCTGGAAAGTGTCATGTAGCCATTCAGAATAGACTATCTGTGAATGTTAGCTCAACAAGGAGCATAGGGATGTTCTTTGGACCTAACTGTAATAAATGTTGGCTCACAGTACAGTTACTCCATACACCTCATACCCTATAGACACCAGAGTAGGGCTGATTCTAGACTAGAGTATTTTACCACTGCCAACAAACTTGTTCTTGCCTAATAAGCCAAAAGAGGAACACTAATTTCTGTCATGTAAATCTAACAGAGTGCTTCATCTTCACTGCTAAACTCAATCCACATGGCAAAAGCAAAAATAGGTAGGCTCTTCAATTAGTCACTTGTTACCATTTTTGAAATAGTTTCCTCCCCCTGCCTTCCCACTTTTGAATTGCTTGTTTCACAAATTATTCATTGAGCACATTCCTTGTTCTATTTTTTTTAATTTACACCTATGATTCTCCTCTTAGAATTGCACAGTCATGGAAATGTTATATTTGAAAGGATCAATAATAGGGCCAAAGGCCATCTAGTCCAGTGCTGCTTAAGCTAGCTGATGTGGAGGGTCCAGCAATTTCTCCTCCTGATATGCCAGGATCTGGTACAATATTTGTGACCACTAGCTAACTCACCACTACCTAACTGAAGAAATTCCTACAACTGAAACATCCTTGGCCATTAAATCTCTGTTTAATTTCCTTCTCCTTCCCAACCAGGGATACCTCTAGGTGAGCCCATTTAATCCTGCAATTGCTCTGCTTTAAACATTTAATTTTACTAGAAAGGGGAGGAGGTTACACATGACAGCATTGCCCATTGCTATCTATCATAGGGGGGTTGCAGACTGCCAGAAATAGTGTGAACTCAGTCCACTTTTAGGGTTAGGGTTAGAGTTAGGGAACCATGGGAACTGTATTTTATTGTGGCATCAGAGTTGTCTGACAGAGAAGGCTCAATGTCTCAGAAAAATAACAGTTCCCATGATTCCCTAGCACTAACCCTAACCCTAAAAGTGGACTGAATTCACACTATTTCTGGCAGTCTGCAACCCCCCATAGAATCATAGAATCATAGAGTTAGAAGAGGCCATCCAGTCCAACCCCCTGCCATGCAGGAACTCAAAATCAAAGCATCTCCGACAGATGGCCATCCAGCCTCTGCTTAAAAACCTTCAAAGGAGACGCCACCACACTCTGAGGGAGTGTGTTCCACTGTCGAACAGCTCTCACTGTCAGGAAGTTCCTCCTAATGTTCAGGTGGAATCTTTTTTCCTGTAGCTTGCATCTGGTGTTCTGGGTCCTGTTCTCTGGAGCAGCAGAAAACAAGCTAGCTGCCTCCTCAAATATTTAAACAGGGCTATCAGACTTCTTCTGTCTTTCCCCCCCTATGACTTACTATGAAGCAGGTCTTACAGAAGCCCACAACTATTACACCACCCTTTCCATAAGGAGAAACAGGGTCAGCATCATTAAGCAGATGAAAGGCCTAAGCAGACTGCCAGAAATAGTGCACATTAAATTGAGGCACTGCCCTGGCTCAGTGCTAGGGAATCATGAGAATTGTGGGGGTTTTTTCCTGAGACATTGAGCCTTCCCTGTCAGAGAGCTCTGGTGCCACAATAAATTACAGTTCCCATGATTCCCTAACACTGAGCCAGGGCAGTGCCTCAATTTAATGTGCACTATTTCTGGCAGTCTGCAAAGGCCCGAAGTGGCTGCCTGAGGCAGTAGATGCTGATGGGTATACACTGTGCATCACATGGCCTGTCCTGTGTCCCTACATAAGCTGGTTTTACTCAAGGATAGTGAAGGATGTTATCTCACTGACAGTGTTGTTCACCTGCCAGATAATTTTCTGTTTGTTGAGAGGAGACACAACCTTGTCCTTCATGAGGCAGCAATATGCCTTGGGATGACCTTGGCTGGATATAAAATAAGAGCAGGTGGATATCTTCTGAAGTGCGCAGACATGGGGCTGATGAAGACAACACACAGACAACCCACCTTCAGTGAAAAGGGGGCTGTTATAGGAATGGACAAGTCTAAGAGTTTCATTTCCTCTCACCTTTTAATTCTTCATTAATTCACATACTCTGAATCTCATTTATGAAGACACCAGGGGGAATTGAGGCAGTTCTTCTGAAAAATGCAGCAAACAAAATTCTCCTACACCTGCCCTGGGCAGGTTCAATAGGAACAGCTGTTCACAGCCAGGGAGACCAGAGGTCCTCCTTTTCCTGAACACGTCCTACATTTTAACCTTCTGTCCAGGGGTCCAATAGGAATTCCAAAATGTCCTCTGTTTTGAGCCATAAAACCTGTCCTTATGTCATCTGGTGTGCAGCAGGCAAGCAAGAGATAGCTTAACAGATTTATTACTACTACCACTGCTGTTCTTGTGGCCTCTTCCGACTCTATGATTCTATGGTTCTAGGAATTAGCCTGTCAATTTTGCTTTCTCTCATTGTTGTTGTTTTTAACTACCTTTGAGTCAACCTCAACTCATGGAGACCCTTGGAAGGAGACATCTTCAACTCTCCCAGTCAACCACTCTGCTCAGGTCCTGAAAGTTCAGGCCCATAGCCTCCTGATTGAGTCTAGCCATCTGGTGTGCAGTCTTCCTCTCTTTCTGCCTTACACCTTTCCTAGCATGGGTATATTTTCTAATGAGTCATGTTTTTTCATGATGTGCCCAAACTATGATAGCCTCAATTTAGCCAACTTGGATTTCAGGGAGAGTTTGGACTTGATCTGTTCTAAGACCCATTTGTTTGTCATTTTGGCCATCCATGGTATCCTCAGCACTCTTCTCCAGCACCACATCTCAAATGAATTGATTTTCTTTCTATCTCTTTTCTTCACTGTCCAGCTCTCACAACCATACATGGTGTTGGGAATACAATGGCTTAGACCAGGGGTAGGCAACCTAAGCCCCGGGGGCTGGATGCAGCCCCCCGAGGCCTTTGGACCGGCCCCAGGCTGGTCCTGCTGCTGCATCCCATCACCCCCCGCCATGATGATATTGATTATTGTTGTTATTACTTGTTCTTGGGGTTTTCTTGGCAAAATTTCCACAGGGGTTTTGCCATGGCTTTTCTGGGGCTGAGAGAGTGTGCATGCATATTTTTTAATTTTTAAAAATATTTATTTATTTATTTATTTTTGGTGCTTTGGCCCAATTGTCTGAGGGACAGCAACCCGGCCCCCAGCTCAAAAAGGTTGCCTACCCCTGACTTAGATGATTCTTTGGTGTTCAGTGTCATATCCTTGCTCTTTAGGATCTTGTCTAGTTCTTCCATAGCTGTCCTTCCCATTTCTAGTCTTTTTATGATCTCTTGACTGCAGTCTCCATTCTGATCAATGTTTGATTTCTCCCCTACCTGACTTTAAAAAAAAATCATAAACAATATTGTTAAAATCCTTTCAAAATACAAACCAGACAAAAATTATTATTCATTGCTAAGGTGCTGTAACGGAAGAAAGGAGATTAGGAGCTCTATCTTTTCTTTTCTTTTCCTGACTCTGGACTTACTTCCCCTGGGGGAAGTAGGACGCATTCACCATATGACTCCCACCCTTATGACATCTCCCTTCCTGTTTTTGAGGTTTCCTGCTTAGAACTATTTCTTTTTCTTCACTCTTGTCCTTAAGCAAGACACTGCTACAGTCCCAAGGGTACTGGCTTCCACCCCGTTGCGAGCACAAAATCAGAGCAGCCTTATCCTGAAACATTTTGAGTTTCAGCTCAATTCCTAGTTTGGGAGCCTTTGTAATGGACCAGCTAGGAATCCCTGTCCTACATATTATCCTGGGCTTGGCTTGTGCACAAATGGGTGAGTTGGAACAAATTTCTTCCCCTATCTTTGGTCTTCTTTGCAGCTTTGGATCTTCCCCTTGACACCCATCACTCCTTTATCAACCCTTGAACAGCCATTTCCTTGTGCCAACCAATTTTCTTGCCAGAGATCAGAAGAAACTACAATAGATCCTTGGTATCTGCTGGGGTTTGGTTCAGGGATTCCCTGTGGATACCATAATGCGTGGATAAAAATAAATAAATCTGTGGATATGATGGGATGACTGTATCCTATACACACAAAGACTATTCCAGTATATTCTAGTCTAGGGGGTGTTATGCCCCATCCCAGATTTACATCACAGTTTTGGAGTTTATCTCCTTTAATCTGGTTCTCTTCCACCCAAAAAAACCTCATAGATGGTCCTTTCATATCACAGCTTGCTGCCATCTAGCATTGGTAGTGTTTCCCTGGCCTGTTCACATTAATAGGATATATTCCAAAGAATTTACAAGCAAATTCTGACATATGTTTGGGCACGATGGGCACAAGAAATGAGATATGCATACAAAATGGCCTCTTGGGCCTTCTCTTTCTCACAGAGAAATGTGACTAGTTATGCTCTGCTTTACTGCCTGAAATCACCCGCCTCTCACTTTTGTCAGTTGGGAGAGTTTAATTTTTTCTGTATTTAATATTCTGTTCTTATAGGAGTGCTTTGCTCTTGTAGTCTTTACTGAATAGAGCCAGGCAGGCTGCTATTTTCTCCCCTTTAAAAAGTGACAACCCAGATGCTCATATGTTTCTTTGAAGAGTTTCCCTAATAAGCAAACATCTCAGTCCCTCTGTTTTTCTTCACTTTGGCTTCAACAGGCTACAAATAAGGAATAACAATTTACTATCTCAATGAAAGTATCAGTTTTGTATCCCTTGAGACTCCTTGCAAAACAAATCCCATCCTGTCTCTGCAACAAAACCAAGTTGCCTTTTAAAATTGTGAATGGCTAAAAATGGGTGCATATGTAGTGATACATTTTGGTCAGCGAGGGAAATCATATGTTACAAAAGCATGCACAAAAATGCATATTTTAAAAATGCAAAACCCCACACAAATTTGATTGGAAAAAGAAAAGGGGGAAAAAAACAGTCCAATAGAAACAAGGACAAGATGGGAACAGAGGCAGAATTCAGAGAAATGCAACAAAACTGTAATTGGCTTTCACTTACCTATTTGCAAAAGCCCACAACCTCCTTCTTTGCTGCATAAAAGGAAACTGTGGATGGGAAGCAAAGTGATGGTGCAGGCAATGGAGTTGGAGCAGAATGCAAGGAGACCTCAGTCACTGGCCAAATGTTCTCCAAGGTAGAGGGAAGTGGGGCAGATTTCACAAGGAATAGTCCCATTTTGTATGCTGCGAACAGAGCTTGGGAAATTTCCTCTCTAATCTATAGCTCCCAGAATCCTCTACCAGCATAAGTACTGCTTGGATTCCGTGGCACGTAATCTAGTCAAGTACATTTTCTCAGCTCATTCAGGATGTCCCTAGTTACTTTTTGAAGTACATTTTTAAACATTTTAATTGGCATTTTGAATATCATTTTCCAGCTTTTATGCTGTTCCGTCCGAAAATTCCCCACTCCCTTTCCCCACCCTCCAAAAAAAAAAAAACATAATGGGAAAGTAATGTAAAGCGAAGAGTCATTGCATGAGATTTACTTTTAACACTGCAAAAAATAATGGTAACAAATGATGGCAACAAATAACTTTCCGGAAACGTTTGGAACAAATGACTTCGAAAATGAAACTTTTCAAGCTCTGGCCAATCATAGCCAATGGGCACAAATAGAGTACTGGTCCCCGCCATGTTAGGAAAAGGATTTGCTGGTCATCCACATTAGAAACCTGAGAAGCACTGGCCTATAGCACTTGGCAATCTCCTTTCCAAGTACTAACCAGGCTTGACCCTGGTTAGTTTCCAAGATAAGACAGGATCTGATGCCTGCAGGGTACTGAGGAGATTTATTTATATTACACACACACACACACACACACACACACACCTTTTTTCCATCAAATTTGCTCAAAATAGCATTCATGGCTCTCCTTCCAGCTTTCATCCTCACAAAAACCCTACAGTGTATTTTAAGCTGAGACTGTTCCAAGAACATTCAGAGAGTTTTATAGCTCATTGGGAATATTGAGAACACAGATCTTCAAATCCCAGTCCAACACCACTACACCACACTGTTTTCCCAGTGAAGCTGGTGAGGATGGGAACGATGACAGTATGATGGCAGCAGTCACCCCCTGCATTTTGTCTTCAGCAACTGATCAACAGAGCAATACGCAGCCTTAGATAAAGCTTCTATTTTTAACTGTCAAAGCTGTCACAAGCCCAGGCTGAGCTGGGGGAATTATCTCTCTTCTCAGAGAACTATCTCTTAAAAGTGACACATTATTTATGACAAAAACAAAATGTGCCACTGGAGATCTGTGATCATATCTCCTAACTTTTTTCTTTCTCACACGGAAGCAGCTCTGGTGGGATGCTGTGTGGGTTTGTGTGTTCGTTTTGATAAAAACATTCATTTTTCAAGAGACGGCTTTTTGACACATCTCTTTCTTACCATTTCTCTGGTCTAAATTTATCCTGCACACTGCTACAACCCCCTTCCCCCAAAAAGTCAGGTTCCAGTACTAGCATCAACTGGTTAAGTTATAACACAATAGGAAAATAAAAGGAGAGCTTGAGATTTTTTTTGCAGATTATACTCTCAGAATACTCAAGCCAGAATAGTCAATGATCATATTGACTGAAGGACTCTGAGTAGTCCAAAAAGTGGGAATGGGTATGAATTTTGAGCTGTATTTGTTTTAATTTTTGCAAAATACCAGACTGGGGGAAGGCAGGAAAATAATGATGCTGATGAAAATATTGATGGTGATGGTGGTGGCAGCTGTCATTTTGGGGGGAATTTGTTGTTCTTGTGTACCCTCAAGTCATTCCTGATTTATAGCAACCTTTACCCTATCACAGTTTTCCTGGCAAGATTTATTCAGAGCTGGTTTGCCACTGCCTTCCTCTGAGGCTGAGAGTGTGTGACTTGCCCAAGGTATTCCAGTGGGTTTCCAGGGCTAAGTGGGGATTTGAATCTTGGTCTCCAGGGTCCTAGTCCAGCACCCAAACCACTATACCTCACTGGCGTGAGATTTAACATCTTTGTAAATGGCCTTAAATGTACACAAAACTGAATTTAGTAGTTTTGCAACATCCATATTCACTTGATGTTACAATATATGAATGTCCATTATACAATGGTAGCCAGTGGAATGGCTGATGCCCCATGGCTCAATGTGCAATGGCATGAAAGTGCATCTAGACACTCGCTTTAAAGTGCCAAAACAGAGCAAGTGCAGCCAATATTTAGCAAAAGTGCCCAGTGCACATTGGAGCACACTTTCAAGTCCCTGGATGCTCCTCTTTACAATTTACTAATAGGTTTCTGCAAGGTAACTAAAAATTTGTGAAGTTATAAAATATAGACTCTGAGATCAAACCCTGGCAAAGATTTTTTTTTCATCACTGTCTGTTTATTATTAATAATTTTTATTAAACTAAAGAAAAGAATGACACAAATAAAAACCAGAAAAAGACATTTAAAAAAAGAAGAAAAATATATAAATAGAAACATTTATATTGCCTGGTCAAGTCTTCCCTTTATCATAATCCTCCCATAGGACACACACTTTTGCTAAATTTTATTTATATCAACCCTTTTTGTACAAATCATATCTCTGCTGCTTATCATAAATGTACAAATCATATCTCTGCTGCTTATCATAAATCTTCATTATTCTTTTTTACAGAAGTACCGAATTTAGTAAACTAAGCTATTCAATCTATTTTAATAGTGTTATGTCCCCTTTTCTATTTCATTTTTTTAAATAATTCTTTTTAAAGAATTAACCAAAATTACTATTTTTTTTTTCAGAATGCAGATTTTTAAATGACAAAAAAGCAAAGCTAAGCAACTCACAACCATTCAGGCAAAGATTCCTGAAATTTCAGTTTTAAATCCTTGTGTTTCATATGGTGGTGAATCAGGGCTACTCCAAATATGTGCAATCCATATGGTATCACTAGGAGGTGCGGACTGCACCAGGTGAAACCCTAAGGTGGGTTTACACCACTGTTCCTCAAATACCTATCTTTTGGCAGAAAGAGGCTGTGGCATTCATCTGCTTCACTTTAAAATGCTTAAGAGATGGTGATAGTAGGGTGAAGCTCAGTGGGAAGAGAAAGGAGAGGGCCCAGATTTTTTTTAAATTAAAATTTCAAATTTCAATTTTTTAATTTAAAAAATTAAAATATTGATATATTTTTTTAAAAATATATTTTTAAATTTTCTTTTAAAACATCACATTAACCCTATCTTCACTATGTATATGTAAATATATTTAGGTTGTACATATGTTATTGTTATTTGAAGGTATAATTTTGATTTTGCTAATTGCTTAGCATTACATTAAGTGGTATATGGGAATTATGATTTATGAGTAACATTAGTGCAAAAAAGTATTACTAAGGATTCAGTATGGTGTGAAATGGAAGGAGGTCACCAACCTAGTGACACTACTGTAGAATAGAAATAATTCAGGAAGATAGATGGATCACATATAAAGACATATTAAAATGTATAGAAAACAAATACAGAATGAAAACAAGAGTAGACTTAAAAGAGGAAGTAATGATCTGTCTTCCAGTTTATACACAGACAGCTGACAGAAAGATTCAAAATGGATGAAACACTACCAAATATACAACCAGAAAAGGCAGAATTTGAAGAGATATTCTTCATGGAAAAAGACCACTTAATTTCTGAAAACTACAAATGGATACTAAAATTAGAGATGGATGGAGAAACAATAAAAGAATAGATGATTACCTGGGCACAGAACATAGGCTGGACCATTAGAAAAATGGAGGGGGGGGACTAAAATATGAATTTAAAATATGTATTATGTAACAGTTTGAAAGAAAGATTCTCCAAAATATTTTCTGGATGGTATCTAACACTGGAAAAATTAACAAAAATATGCAAAAGTGGGAAAGATGGATGTTGCAAGTGTATGGGGGAGTAACTTTTTCACATGCGGCGGCTCGGTGAAATGGCAAAAAAAATCTGGATTCAAATTTATAACATGATGGCATGATGACATGATGATGATGATGATGATGATGATGGTGATGGTGATGATGTCATCATGATAATAAATTCTAATAATTGAGATCCCATTCAAGTCAGAATCTTTTTTGTTGAATATGACAGATTGCCAAAATGAAAAACAACATAAGCAAATTATATTTCTATGTTGTAGGCTTTCATGGCCGGCATCCATAGTTTTTTGTGGGTTTTTCGGGCTGTGTGGCCATGTTCTAGTGGCCATGTTTCTCTGAAGATGCCAGTCACAGATGCTGGTGAAACGTCAGAAAGAAACTCTTCTAGAACATGGACACACAGCCCGAAAAACCCACAAAAAACTATATTTATATGGTTACGGGTGCACAAATAGTTGCTCAAAAGCGGAAAGGATATTATCATCAATAGATGACTGTTTTTTAAAATTTATTGATCTCACAGATATGGATATGTTGATGATACTAATCAAGGATAAAATGGCACATAACTTTAAGAAGGACTTGGTGAAAGTAATAGAAAGTTTGGAAAAAGAAATGGGTGAAACAGCCATTTTAAACTTTGAGGAATATTAAGGGATAAAATATTATACACACACACACACAAATAATAGACTGGCATGTATTTTAAGGATGAGAAAAATACCAAGTTTAACTAGTAAATATATGGAATAATACAGATATATTGATATCAAGATATATAGAATGGGAGGAATAATTTTGTGTAAAGTCAATAAAAAAATGATGAATAGAACAGATAAGGAAACAAAAAGAACACTGAGAGGGAAGCAATAATAAGATGTAATTAAGAGTGACATCTAAAATCAACTTTGAGGTGGAAGATAGTTAAATTAGGAGAATGTATGTGCTTTTCATAGAATCATAGAGTTGGAAGAGACCACAAGGGCCATCCAGTCCAACCCCCTACCATGCAGGAACTCCCGATTAAAGCATCCCCAACAGATGGCCATCCAGCCTCTGCTTAAAGACTTCCAAGGAAAGAGACTCCACTACTCTCCGAGGGAGTGTGTTCCACAGTCGAACAGCCCTTAATGTCAGGAAGCTCCTCATAATGTTGAGGTGGAATCTCTTTTCCTGGAGCTTGCACCCATTGTTCCGGGTCCTAGTTTCTGAAAACAAACTTGTTCCCTCCTCAATATGACATCCTTTTAAATATTTAAACAAGGCTATCATATCACCTCTTAACCTTCTCTTCTCTAGGCTAAACATCCCCAGCTCCCTAAGTCGTTTCTCATAGGGCTTGGTTTCCAGACCTTTCACCATTTTAGTTGCCCTCCTTTGGACACGCTCCAGTTTCTCCACATCCTTTTTGAATTGTGGTGCCCAGAACTGGACACAGTATTCCAGGTGAGGCCGGACCAAAGCAGAATAGAGTGGCACTATTACTTCTCTTGATCTAGACACTATACTTCTATTGATGAAGCCTAAAATTGCATTGGCCTTTTTAGCTGCTGTATCACACTGTTGACTCATGTTCAACTTGTGGTCTACCTGGACTCCTAGATCCCTTTCACACGTAGTCTCGTTCAGCCAGGTGTCCCCCATTGTATATCTGTGCTTTTCGTTTTTCCACCCTAAGTGCAGTACTTTGCATTTCTCCGTGTTGAATTTCATTTTGTTAGCTTTGGCCCAGCTTTCTAGTCTGTTCAAGTCATTTTGAATTTTGATCCTGTCTTCTGGGGTATTAGCTACTCCTCCTAATTTGGTGTCATCTGCAAATTTGATAACTATACCCCCAATACCGTCATCCAAGTCATTGATAAAGATGTTGAATAGCACTGGGCCCAGGACAGAGCCCTGTGGCACCTCACTGGTCACTTCTTTACAGGTTGAAAAGGAGCCATTGTTGAGCACCCTTTGTGTTCGGCCAGTCAACCAATTACAAATCCATGTAACAGTTACTTAGTCTAGCCCACATTTTACCATCTTGTTTGCAAGAATGTCATGGGGAACCTTGTCAAAGGCCTTACTGAAATCAAGATATACTATATCCACTGCATTCCCTTCATCTACCAAGCTGGTAATTTTATCAAAAAAAAGAGATCAGATTTGTCTGGCATGACTTGTTCCTCTGAAACCCATGTTGACTTTTTGTGATTATGGAATTACTTTCCAGGTGTTCACAGACTCGCTGTTTAATGATCTGCTCCAGAATCTTTCCCGGTATTGATGTCAGACTAACTGGACGATAATTGTTGGGATCCTCTTTTTTCCCCTTTTTGAAGATGGAGACAATGTTTGCCCTCCTCCAGTCTGCTGGGACTTCTCCTGTTGTCCAAGAGTTCTCAAAGATTATTGCCAGTGGTTCCGATATTACATTTGCCAGTTCTTTTAGTACCCTTGGATGTAATTCATCAGGTCCTGGAGACTTATATTCATTTAGATTAACCAGGTATTCCTGTACTATCTCTTTACTTATTCTGTGCTGAAATTCTCCTATTCTGTCCTCTGCTCCATTATCCTCAGCTTGAGCACCCCTTGCCTTTTCTGAGAAGACTGAAGCAAAGAAGGTGTTGAGTAATTCTGCCTTTTCTCTGTTCCCTGTTAACTTTTTGCCATCTTCTCCACACAGTGGCCCTACCATTTCCTTCTTCTTCCTTTTGCTGCGGACATACCCAAAAAAGCCCTTTTTATTGTTCTTAACCTCTCTAGCAAGCCTGAGTTCATTCTGTGCTTTAGCTTTTCTGACTTTAACCCTACACATGCTAGCTATTTGTTTGAATTCCTCTTTGGTGATTTCCCCATTTTTCCATTTCTTATACATGCTCCATTTAACTTAGTTCAGTTGAAAGTTCCTTAGTCATCCATCCTGGTTTCCTGAGACACCTCCCATTTTTCTTCCTCCTTGGAACTGTTTGAAATTGTGCCTTCAGTATCTTCCTTTTGAGAAACTCCCATCCATCTTGAACTCCCTTCTCTTTTACCATGGGATCACCCCCAGTATTTCCCTAAGTTTACCAAAATCAGCTCTCCTAATGTCTAGAATGCATGTCTGACTATGCCTGGCTTCTCCTTTCCACTGTATAATAAATTCCAGGAGAACGTGATCACTCCCACCTAAAGATCCAACCACTTGCACCCCATTAACTAGGTCATCCCTGTTAGTTAGGATCAGATCCAAAATAGCTGACTCCCTTGTTGCCTCTTCCACCTTTTGGACAATGAAATTGTCTTTGAGGCAAGTGAGGAATTTGCTAGACCTTGAGGATTTTGCTGAGTTTGACTTCCAGCAAATATCAGGATAGTTGAAGTCACCCATCAGTACTATATTTCTCCTTTCTGAGTGTGTGGTCATCTGTTCTAGAAAGGCATCATCCAATTCCTCTGCCTGAGTCGGGGGTCTGTAGTAGACTCCCACACTAACATCCCTGTTGTTTCTTTCCCCTTTAATTTTTATCCAGATGCTCTCCACCTGACTTCCATGACTGATGTCCTGGATTTCTTCACTGGTGTAAATATCCCTGACATATAATGCTATTCCTCCTCCTTTCCTGTTTGGCCTGTTTCTCTTGAAAAGGTTATACCCCTGCATTTCTACATTCCAATCATGAGACTCATCCCACCAGGTTTCAGTGATGCCTATTATATCATATTTGCTTTGTTGTGCTAGGAGTTCAAGTTCGTCTTGCTTATTTCTCATGCTCTGTGCATTAGTGTAGAGACATCTAAGACCATGTGTCCCCTTTACTTGCTGCCTGTGCACGTTTTTTTGCCTCCCACTGTTGGGTCCCTGTACTGTTTACCTTGTTTCCTCTATGACAGTTTGACTATTTTTTTCAGTCCTTTTGTCTTCCAGGATGCTGTCTCCCTTCCCGATTTTTTCCATCTCAAAATGAGCAATTTATTGAATAACCACAATATTTAAACTTAGCGTACAAGGGTGCTTTGGAGTTGGTGTGTCAACAACTCAGTTCTTTGAAGAAAGTCACTGTGATCATGTTGAGCTTTCCTCCCTTAACCAAGTTCTGTCCGCTGCTGCAAGGTCCTGTTAGCTGCACAAAATGGAGGCTTCATGCTTTCTCATAGACTCTGGTCGAGACAATGTTGTTCATTATACATTCCATTATCAGCTTTCCATCATCTATTTTCCTTTTTATTGTGGTTTCTTTGCCATCCCATTTCTGCATGTGAACCAGTGTGCCATTCTCTAATGTCACAACACTCTTTACTTTCCTGTCATCTGCTGTGGTTTCATCAAATTCTTCCCCCAGTTTCACAGAAATCTCTGTGTTCTTGAAACTGCTCTCTGATCTGATAGTTATGACATCCCCATTGCAGGTGATGATGACACTGGGTTTGGCAACACCAGCAATCTTCCTTGTGGCAAAGCCAACTCCATGCTCTTTCATGTAGTCATGAAATTTCTCACTATAAGCTAACTTCCCAAAAACTGTTCACACATTGTGTAGGATCTGCTCTGTGAAACAAATTCCTAAAAATCACACAAAGAGAACACACACTATGTTTTTCCCATTTTTGTTGTTTAAATGTGGGTTTTTTTAAGAGATATAGATTATTTGTGTGTGTGTAAAAAAAAATTCTTTTGTTTTTCTTTTCAAGTTTAATAATCATGATTTAAAAAAAAAAAAAGGACCTGCATGGATTGGCCTGCAGGTGCAACATGATTCTTTTAATATTGGAAAATTCTTTTACCAAGGCACTGAGCAGATGAAGAGGAAAAAACCAGATTGCTCCTGGGTTTTCCCGAAGTGGGTGGAACCTTTGTTGTCTACATTGCTTTCTCCGAAGGAAGGGTGGGCAAACATCCATGGGTAGTCTGCACCATGCGGTGTCAAACCATACCATTCCATTATTATTTTGCTCCCCCCCCCCATGTACGCATACCAATTATCTGCCAATGACCTCCCTTGTCCTGCCCAACTGCCATCCAATGGGATGCCCCATGAGCCACACAGTTGCATGAGCAATACACCACCTATACAATGCATCCATGCACCCAATGACACATGATACAATTATAACACTATGATTCCACTTTAACTGCCATGACTATATCCAATGGAGGGCACTAGAGCTCTCGACCTGAAAATTCTAAATGCCCCTGCCTAAACTGCAAATCCCAGGATTCCATACAATGGAATTAAGGCAGTTAAGGTAGAATCATAGCAATATAACTGTGCAGTGCAAAATGGTTCTCAGTTTCACCAACCTAAACTTGAAGGCACGAACTAACTTCGGGACCACCTCCTCCCATACAATCCTCCCTGTGCACTCTGGTCCTCTGGGAGAAATTTGCTGCAGCCAATAAAATCAAGGCTGTCTGCAACCTCCCAGAAGGCATTCTCGGTAATCGCCCCCCGATTATGGAATGGCTTGCCAGACAAGATCCGTCAGATCAGAACCTTAAGCAGCTTTAAAAAGGCTGTAAAGACAGATCTTGTCCGACAGGCCTTTCCTGATTAGATTCCTGACCTCAGGAGTTTGTACATCTCTAGCTCTTTCAGTTTTTGGCTCTCCCACTGTTCTTATTTGTTTATAGTCTCTCCAATTAGCCTGTTTCATTTGGTGATGTTTTATGTTAAAATCTTTTAAAGTATATATAGTTTAATACTTTTTTAATGGGGGGAGCGGGGTTTTAGGTTTTTTAGTCTGTATTTCTGGTTGTAATTTTAATTGTTGTAAGCTGCCCTGATTGTTCGACAGAGGGGTGGGGTATAAATAAATATTATTATTATTATTATTATAAACTTATACCTGGATTCTTATTTTCTTGCCATGAAATGGATTCTTTTTAATGGATGGATATATTTCCTTTTTCATACACACACCATGCTGGGGCACAGAGTTGCACCAATGTGCTTTTATCTTATCTTCTTTCCTACTCTTGCAATTCAACCGGAAAATATTATTTTCAAAGTGACCGCGGTATTGCAGTCAACTTGACATGATCATATCTGCTTCCTTTTTACTATTTTGAGGTATTTATTAGATTACTAGCCTGCATTGTCTGTTTTCTGTCCAGTAATTCTGCATCTTGTAAGTACAGAAATTGTGAGTGTTCTCAGCACAATAGCCCTATCCTGAAAAGAGGAGAGAGATGGTTTTAAAAGAGCTACCACGACCATAAAGTTTCTAGCCTTTATGCTTCTAAAGATAATACAGTACAATAATATTCCAAAGGCGAGGGACAGAATCTCTATTTTAATGAGAAAAAGAGTTGTAGTGACTTTTCTGTCACTACACACAGACAAGCTAAATATGTTAAGCAACAAAGTATAACTTCACAAGATTTCACTTTTCCAGGGACAGGATATTGATTGTCCATACAGAATACTGTAACTTTTCCCAATACTGCAGAGAGTTAGAAGTGAATTGTCAGTAACATAAGAAACTTTAAAGGAAATATAATATAGTCTGGAGGAGGGGGAGAAACCAGTTCTTACATGTACCAATATTTTCCCCCCAGATATTTCAACCCAATATTTATTTATTTTTTAGAAGAACAGTCTTCTTCATCAAGGGCAATTTTCTAAAGATAATAGACTTTACAAACAAAGGTTGAAATAAAAAACAGTCTATACAAAATCATTTAAATGAATTAAACATACAAAATATTTGTATTAACTGCCATCAAGCAGTTATGTAAATAATCTGTGGTAATTATTTTTGTTTTCTTACTGTTCAGATGTAAGCCTGCCTTTGCACTTTCTTGTTTTTCTTCCTTCAGTAATCATTCCAAGTCTTTGCTATTTTCTGCTAGTAGTATGGTATCATCTGCATATCTTAAATTGTTGGTGTTCCTTCATCCTCCTTCCATCGAGTCTAATCCTGCTTTAGATATATGTTTAGCATATGTTAAACAGGGTGACAGACTTCTGGCCATAGAAACCCATTCTTCAGGTTGTACTTTGGCATGATAGTTGGTTTAGTATTCTTCTTTAGCTTTATTCTATTTTCCAGTAGTTCATGGTCTGTGCCACAATCTGCTTCTGGTCTTGTTTTTGAAGAGAAAATAAAGATGGAGAACCATCTTCTGCTTAAAGTTATGTAGTCTATTTGCTTTCTATATCAGTGATCAGGTGATGTCCATGTATACAGTGGATTTTGGGGTTAATGTTGACTTCACAAAATTCATTCAGTTGGTCTTCTTCATTTCTGCTTCATGTCTTGATCCTAAGCCAATTTTTCCTACATTGTTTTCTATTTTTGTATTTCAGTCACCTGTGATTAAGAAGAAGTACCATCTTGGTGAGAACCACCATGATGTATAAGCTTATCGCACAGCACTTAAGGAATGGTAACGGAACGGAACAGAGCAAAAACGCATTTTCCTGGATGGGAGAATGCCACCGATGCCACTGGGAGTCCCCAAGGCATTCCCCAGTTGTTCCTGGCAGCCGATTTTTGAAGGATGATTTTGAACCTTCCTTCAAAAATTGGCTGCCAGGGACAGCTGGGGAACACCTTGGGGACTCCCGGTAGCATATGTGGCATTCTCCCATCCAGTAAAATGTGTTTTTCCTCCGTTCCAATCCATTCCATTCTCGTTCTTGTAAGTGCCGTGCAATACAAATCCTCACGGCCATAGAAACCTATAACCCATCTTGGGCAAGTCACATACACTTAGCCCAAGAGCCAGGCAATGGCAAACCCTCTCTGAACAAATCTTGCCAAGAAAACCCCATGACAGGATATTGCCATTCTAAGATTACCAGGGTTCACACACAATCTCAAATTTAGGCCCGATTGTCCTGACTTGGCAATCCCAGCCATAGTTGCCTTGCCCTAATATCCAAGGTGGAATGCTGAGCAAAATCTAATGAGAACTTTGGGCTCAAAATTTGACAATGGAGAAATCCAGAGTGCAATATAGAAGAGATCTTGGGGGTGGCAAATTTTTCTTTTTCAAATGTTGGAAGGCGCCTTGGAATTTCAGTCTTCCCATGCAATTTGTGAAGATGCCTTTCATCACAAAACTGGTGGAATATGAGAGGGTGGGGGGGGTCAGGGGGGTATTGCATCCCTTGTAAGGAAAAATGGAAGTAGAGGAACCTAGAAGCAAGACTGAAGATCCAAACTGATTCCCTTTCCCCAAAGTCCAGAGTCAAATTCATTTTAGTTTGTCCCAGTTGGTCCTAATTAGTAAGACTCACTTTAGGTTGGAAATGTTAGCAATTCCCAGAGACCAGCACCTCTTCTTCTTATTGAAGGATTTTTTAATTTCTTCCATTAATCAAACATATTGTTGTTGTGTGCTTTCAAGTCATCTGTAACTTCTGGATGCCCTAAGGACACCTATAATGGAATTTTCTTGTCAAGGCATGTTCCAAGGAGGTTTACCATTCCCTTCCTATCAGGCTGAGGGAGTGGGACTCCCCTAAGGTTAGTTTCTATGGATGAGCAGGAATTTGAACCCTAGTATCTGGGAGTCCTAGTCCAACACTCAAATCACTACACCACACTGGCTCTCTTTTTAATCAAACATACTTTGAATGGAAACAAATTGAGGGAGGGAGAAAAATGAAAAGTGTCACCTCAATAATGGACTAACTCCGATTTATTTTTCTTGTAGGAGCAGCTCAACAGAGAGGTAAGAGCCCACTTGTAATGCCTTTTGTAATATTTTGGACTACTAACTTTGTAAATCATGGGCCAGGGGGACAACTTTGAAACTTACATAAATTACTTTGTTGATTTCTCAGGGATGTTCCCAGACATAGGACGTTATCACACAGGGTCTAAAGCAGACCCAATCCATACTCAATCCCATCCTATTGCAGTTTTTTTCCCGTGTGTTCACACAACGTCGCACACAACCCCGTCCCAACCCCGTCCCAATGCGACATCATCCCCGTTCTTTTGAATGCCGGTTTCTTGAGGAAGTACAAGTGCGCGACCAAAATGATACCGCAATGATAGCACTTTCACCGTATGTCTGATCACCAGATACGTATCCTGGAGCCCAGGCCCTGCGAAGGCTTGGGAAGGTGTGTGTGTGTGTGTGTGTGACAGCCCCCTTGCTGCAACAGTTATTGAGTCCTCTCTGTCTCACACACACACACAGTTATTGAGAGCCGGCTGTCACACACACACACACCTTCCCAAGAGAGAGCCGCTCTGAGCAGAAGTCCTCAGAGCAGCTCTCTTTCCCGGCTTGGGTTGGGAAGGTGTGTGTGTGTGTGTGTGTGTGTGTGTGTGACAGCCGGCTGTCTCACACACACACACACACACACACACACACACCTTCTCAAGCCTGGAAGCCTGGTTGCTTTCCTTGGGACGAGGCCGGGCTTCCTCTGACCCTGCCCTCCTCCCAAGGAAAGCAACCAGGCTTCCCTTGGGACGAGGCCAGGGTCGGAGGCATCCTCCAACCCTGCCCTCCTCCCAAGTCCCAAGGGTTGCTGTCACACACACCCCTTCCCAACCCTGTGCCAGCTTGGGAAGGGGTGTGTTTGACAGCCGCGGCAAGTGACAGCCACGGCTGTCCTGTTTCTGCGCATGTGCAAGAACATCCTTGCTGGGTTCTGGAAGGGATCTTCTCACTTGTGTGTGAACGGCAGATACGGTTCCCAGGAGCGCATCTATCGTGGTTTCGTTAATTGCGCAATGGTGCTAGTTGCGTCTGATAGCCATTTCCGTCTTGTGGGGTCTATACCGGTATAGTTCTGGATTGATTCCATACCGCTTTCTTGCCGCTTTGAGACCTGCGTGTGATAACGTCCATAGAAATGTCCTGTGGGTTCCCTCCTTACTTGTCCTGACATCTTCATTTCAAGGATCTTTTTGATAATTGGCTTTCTTCTGAGGGCAGTATTTTTCCCTACCTGGGGGGGGGGGGCTGTATTTTATTTTAAAAGGTTGTTTAAATTGTGTTTAAATTGTTTTAAATTTCATTTTAATCTAAATCTGATTAATTATTTTATTTTTATGTATTTATTTTATTAAAATATTTATATCTACCCCATATCTGAAGATATCAGGGTGGTAGACTGCCAGGTCTGAGGACCTGACCATGAAACTGAAGAATATCCAGATTCCAGGTGGGAAATGAGGATGCAACTTCCCTAGTTGGGGGAAGGGGGACTTAGCTCCAGGCAAGAGGAAACCACTATGTGCAAATCCCCAGCTCAGCTAGAAGTGCAGCAGCAGCTTCCTACAGTTTGCAAGGCTATAAGTTTGCACCTGCACTGCAGAAATAATTCAGTTTGACACCACTTTAACAGCCATGGAATTCAGGGAATTGTACTTTTGTGAGATATTTAGCTTTCTCTGTCACAGCACTCTGGTGCCACAACAAACTACAATTCCAAGAATTCCATGGTAGTTAGTAGTGTGAAACTGGATTATTTCTGCAGTGCAGATGCAGCCTTAATTGATTTGTTGCTGCCACTTGCAACAGTTCTCTGGGAGGTTAATGTAGTTAGTGTCCTTCTTTCGCCCTAGTCATTGTGGTGCCAGATGTTGTTACCCAAATTGCTGGGGTCCAAGGAGGACATTCACAATTTAATATGTCTTAGGGAAATTTAATATTAGCTCAAATGAGAGCTGTAGTATGGCTAGGGTAACAGGCAGCCTGGGATAGTGACACAAATGTATATCAGGTCCAAATCACACAACTCCAGAGACAAATTGAAATAGGTTTTTGTATTTTTATTAGAGAGATAATCAACACACACACACAATACATACACACATACACAAGCTAGGAAGCAAAGGTGGGAGAGCAGGAATAGTTTAAGGCCTTGCTAATGGCGATACATTACCGACTGTGTAATATCAGCCCTGGTGGCGCAGTGGTTAAATGCCTGTACAGCAGCCACACACTCATAAACCACAAGGTTGCGAGTTCAATACCAGCCAGGGCTGAGGCTCGACTCAGGCCTGCATCCTTCTGAGGTCGCTAAAATGAGTACCCAGCTTGTTGGGGGGCAATCAGCTCACAGTTGTAAACCGCTTAGACATCCCATAGCACGATATGAAGCGGTATATAAATGAAGCTGCTTTGCTTGCTTTGTGGATCTGGGTTCCAATTGATGAGAGTATGTGTATTGCGGAGCCTAGTTTAGTCAAACTGACAGAGTGCCTACTGTCTGCTTGTAAACTAGACCAGAGAATGGCTGTTGTACTAGCTATATATATACCCAGAATTGTGTCTTGAGGGCAGAAACCAAGGCTTGAAAGGATTAGGAGCTCTGCTAAATGGTTTGCCAGGGGGAAAGAATAATCCAAGATAGAAGTGGATAGTCAGGTGATTGGTGAGAATGCTCTGGACATACCCGGCTGGAGTGTCCTTGTTCCCAGGTAGTCCCAAACAATCACCTTTTTGGCTAGGATCCCCTTACCTCATTCTATCTCCAAAGGGCTGAAGCTGGGGACCCAGTAAATCCCTTCAGGGTGGGTGCCCTCCAACTCCCATACTAGCACAAACTGCTGTGGAGAAGTCAGGAGTCCTCAGATCACCCCCCGGCTTCCCTTTTAATATTAATTTGATATGAAACATAAGGGGCAATTGGAAGCCTGATCTTCAGGTAACATCATCACCCTCTTCTCTGCTCCTCATCTATTTTCTGGCTAGAATCAAATAGATTAAATATGCCTTATTGTGTCTCCCTAAATAGGTGAAAAGGAATAACCCACTCATTTCATATTGCTCTTGGAATAGCTCCTTTAATTAAAACAAATGTCTTAATTTTCAAACGGGGAAATGTGTTCCTTGTGTGTATGTGTCTGAATGATAAGTTGTGATTAACTGTGGTTGGTACTTGAGGCATAATGCTAAATGATCATCACGAGAGGCCATCCCTGGGTCTCAGGTTTTGGTCTGGGACTATCCTGAATTGGCAGGATATTATACAGCTTTGTGTATAATAAAATCAGCTTACGACAACAACTAAGAAGAATTTGAAAAGACTAAAAACATACTAAATTATTTATCACTTAAAACCAGACAATTTAAATTCAGTTAAAACAATTTAAAATAATGCCAACTGTAGCACATATGAAAATTGGATAAATTTGGTTAGGCCCCAGAAGCTTTAATAAACAGCCATACTTTGATTTGGCACCAGAATGACACCAGTATTGACACCAATTACACTTCTGGTGGGATGGCATTCAGTAAGAAGGGTTCCACAGCCAAGAAGGCCCTTTCCTGGGACATCCTACAAAGTCTTGCCTGCACTGTTGGAACACAGAGGAAGGCCCCTCCAACAAACCTCATTTCTCATATAAGTGTCAATACCGTATTTTCCGGCGTATAAGACGACCCGCGTATAAGACGACCCCCCCCCCATTTTTCCAGACAAAATATAGAGTTTTAGCACCTCTATCCTCATTATCCTTATATCCGGCGTATAAGACGACCCCCCCCCCCACTTTAGCCACAGATTTTGCAGGTAAAAAAGTAGTCTTATACACAGGAAAATAAGGGTAGTTTATTTTGTTTTGTATTACAGTTTTTTCTTCTTCTTCCTTATATTACTGTATGAGACATCTTGAATCCCATATTCAGGAGAAAGGTAGAATATATATCCAATAAATAAATATTTTATTAGAATGTCAAGATCCATCCACTAGACTAGTACAAAACACTTATGCTCAAATTTTCATTTTTTAAAACCACTGAGTTGAGGATTTTATTTACTTCTTTTTTTAAGTATCAGAAGTTCATGGAGCATATTTCCACATAAAATCTGCCTCTAATTCCCACACTATGACAACGAACACACCTGCACTTTTGCATTTCGACAGTATTACTCAGGGCAGGAGGAAAATCATTTTGTTACTACTATTGTTAAGCAATTAATTGCAAGTCAGAGAAATACTTGGTGATTTACTGCAAATTGCCCAGAAATCCATTGGTAGATACAGATCTACCTTCTGCCCCACTGGATTGTAAAGTGGACAAACAGATGCTGTGGGGATGTAGAATAAAGAAATGTTTAAGCTGCTATTACTTCTATATTTAAAATTAGGCAGATGCAGCTTAAATTTTCAATTCCTTGCTTTGTTCCTCTTCCTTTAAATGGCTTCTGTGCAAACAACTCAGGAAACTCTTTGGTTTCTACTGTCAGTCACTACACCAATGAATTTGATCTTGTGGAGTCTTTAAAATGCACTTCCATATTATGTCCTATTCTGAGAGAGAACACCTGTCCTGTCTCCCATCTAGACTACTAACAAGATTCACAGTTGGTTCCTTTCAATAATGCCACATCATCTGGTCTCATCTGCTAAAGTTCCCAGGTTCGGGGCCTGGCTTCTCTTTTCTAGTTCTCAGGGAAATAGGGAGGAATCTCAGGGCAAGAGCACTGTTTTGAAATGTGTGTGCATGTGTGTGTGTTTTCCTCATTTAACTGACCTAGTGTTGGTTATTTGAATGACATACTGTGTGCAACTGTGTTTGACACCTAATCTATCATGCTTATATAACATCCACAGAGACTTTTACTACATCACTAGGGAGATTACTACATGTGGCTTTTAAACCTTTATTTCAGTCAGGAAAAAAAAATGGGTTTGGCAATATTTATTGCATGACACTACATCGGACCCATAGCTGCTTCCAGATAGGCAGTCATGTAGTGTCAGTGTTTCCTCCTCACCCTTACCCCTTGTTATGCCTAAGCAGCCTGTTCTTTTTCGTTGTTGTTACTGCTGTTGCTGTTGTTTTGGTATTTTTTGTTATTTTATTTTAAACTTCAATCACAGTAGCAGAGCTCTGGAATTGCATTAAAAATTAAAATAAATAAAATAAAATAACCCAAAGGTATGCTGAGTAGAGCATAAGGCAGGGAGAAGGGGTTACGGGAGAGTCAGGGAGACAGCATCATGGTAGCAGCAGCCTGAGTTACATGCTTGTGAAAACATGCAATAATGGCTGCTCTGAAACTGGTGTTTCCATTTTTGACGTGACTGCTGAGAGAACAGGGCTCATGTGTAATGTCCTAAATTTTCTGTGCCAGAATGGGCTGTAGTTTCAGGCTGCCCCAAGAGTTCATTCAGTGATGAACACTGGCACATGTTATTGCTTTATTGGTGATAAATGATGCAGCAGATGGCACAGGGCAGAAAAGTATAGGGTCATCATCTCTTCACAGCTCATGGTAAAACTGGGCCACTAAGGGGGGGTGGGGTTGCAGACTGCCAGAAATAGTGCAAATTGAGTCCACTTTAAGGGTTAGGGTTAGTGCTAGGGAATCATGGGAACTGGTTTTTTTCTGAGACATTGAGCCTTCTCTGACAGAGAGCTCTGGTGCCACAATAAAATACAGTTCCCATGATTCCCTAGCACTAACCCTAACCCTAAAAGTGGACTCAATTTGCACTATTTCTGGCAGTCTGCAACCCCCCTAAATTAATTCTATCTAGACTGTCCCTCTCTGATAATCCAATTCAGTCCCCCTCACTGGATAAATGATGCCCCTGGACTGGGGAGCACCCTCCTCCAGAGCAAGGCCAATGGAAGACGGACTTTCAAGGGTTATATATTGCAGAAACAAAGAAATCTGGTATACACAAGCATGACTCATATCCCCCTCAACAGCAGTGAGAACTGTACAAGCAGATTAGCAACAGAGGAAAATTCATTCGCAAATCCATTCCCAGCTTTCATGCCTTTTTCCAGCCTCAATCTGCTGAGCTAATGTAAACAATATCTTACAGCGTCACCAATGCAAGTTAACTCTTTCACACCACTGGACAGTTGTTAATTTTAATGGTAGTACAAGGACACCAAAACCTATTTGTCAAGTTGTAGAGGCCCAACTCACTACACTAGGATTCACCCCTGTGAGATCACACGTGGTTGTCCTTAAGTCTCATGTTTTTTGCACTGTGAAGCACTTGGATAGTCCCGACCTGCAGCCTTATAGCATCTGCTCACCCACATCCTTACTTTGCTCATTTCACTCCTTTTCTAGAGGAAGCAGTCCCACAATGATATATCCAAGCCTTTCATGGTGGTCTCCTCAAAAAAAGCTGTCAGATCAAAGGCTAAAGAGCATTCCTGTACTTTTAACTCTTCCACATAGCAAGAGAAAAGGTAGTCTATTGTACTGGGAATTTGCGAAGAATCTACTCTGGTGGAATTTTTGTGTAGGTTCCTCTGGTTCATATCATAGAATCATAGAGTTGGAAGAGACCACAAGGGCCATCCAGTCCAACCCCCAAATATTGATCAGGCTGCTCACAGTCCAGGAGCCCTTTCACATTACATAATGCTAGCAGTATGATTCCACTTTAACTGTTATGAAAACATCCCATGGAATTCTGGGAGAATGGGAGATGAAGTACTGGGGACCTGGGGATGGTACCTGGTGAGGCACTGAGAGTGTCATGTAGAAGTTGGAGCAAGTTTGTTTACTGCTGCTCCAGAGACAAAAACACAAACCAATGAATTGAAATGAACAAAAAAAAAAGATGCCACCTAAACATTAGGAATAACTTTTTTTTCCTGTAAGAACTGTATGACAATGGATTGAAGATAGGGGACTTCTCGTCTTTGGAGGTCTTTAAACAGAGGTTGGTTGAATATCTTTCAGAAGTGCTTAGTTCTCTACATGGCAGGGGATTGGACCAAATAGCCCTTGTGGTCCCTTCCAGCTCTAAGATTCTATGATTCTACTATCCTATTTCTGATAGAGAACACTAAATACCACTCCCTAGTCCTTCTTCACCAGCAGCAACAGTAAAAGAATACCCTCAACCTCAAAACCCAGGATTCCATAGGATGGAATCCTGGCAGTTAAAATGGTTCATACACTGTAATCATGTGGTTCAATCACTGTAGTCATTATGAAGTTCTTGCATGGCAGGGGGTTGGACTGGATGGCGCTTGTGGTCTCTTCCAACTCTATGATTCTATGATTCTATGTAGTGTGACAGGACACCAGATGAACATCCAGGCTCTGCACATGGCTGAAAAAGGCCACAAAGGGAAAAATGGACACAAAAACATAACACAAGCATGCTATAGTCCAGTGTAGGCAAAGTGTGACCCAGAAGCTGTATATATGCCCCAGGTCTGAACCCTTGGGCTCCCTACACCCAAAAATGTTTTGGCCTGAAAAGGGCCCCCAATTACACAGAGAGAGAGAGTGGGGAACTTCTAATGAATAAATAATAAACTTTATTTTTATATTCTGCTTTTTGCCGAGACAATCAAGGCAGCTTACATTATGTAAAAACAATTTAAATAAAACATCCCTTATACTAAATGATAAAAAACAGTAATAACAATTAACACCCCCCCCCTTTTAAAAACCCTGGGGGTATAGCTGGTGATTCAGGGCTATCAGGAGACTGTTTTATGCCCAAGGTGTTTTTTAAAAACCAGAAATCACTTTGAGTTTTAAATAATAATAATAATAATAATAATAATAATAATAATAACTTTATTCTTATATCCCACCTTTCTGCCAAGACAATCAAGGTGGCTCATATAGAATAAAATTAAATTTAAATAAAACATACCCTGCATTAAAACAATAGCCCCAAATGATAAAATGGGCACAAAATTTTGGCCATCCCATAAGTCTAGACCAATGGGAAAGAACCTGGAATAAAAGATTGAAATATACTCTGAGTAACGATTTGAAAGAAAATTTTTACAAAATGCAATATAGATGGCATCTCACACTTTTTAAATTGGCAAAAATCTATAAAAATGAAAAGAATAAATGTTGGAACTGCGAGCAAGAATTAGGGACATATTATCACATCTGGTGGAATTGTAACTTGGGGAAAAATTAGGGATAAGATATGGAAAAAATATTGAATACTAAAATTATGAAAGACCCGATGCGATTCTTATTAAGATTGAATCAAGAAGAAACATTAGAAATCAAGCATGGCAGATTTATTTTTTATATGACTACAGCTGCTAGAATGGTATACGCGGCAAAGTGGAAACAGAAAATAATACTGACATAGATGATTGGATTATGAAGATATATGATGCAATGGAAAATGATAGATTAACACAGATTATATAGAAAAAAACACACAAGGAATTTAATGAAGTTTGGAATCCCTTTATTGAGTATTTGAAACGAGAGTGGGGTCAACAATGGACTACGTAAGGCAGTGGAGAAGCGGAGGCCAACGCTAGCCAGGACTGTTCCCCCAACTGCCTCCTGTGACCATCTCCCCTGGCTCCACAGTATCTGTGGCGGCCCTTGCTCCTGGCCCAAGGGAGGACTACTTAAGTAGCCCCCAGGAACACCAGCCAGAAGCATGGCACAAGCGACTGGGAACCAGAGGCAGACTGGATGGAGCCAACATTTTGTCATTAGCCCTCAGCAGTGGAGAGGCGGAGGATTACTCAGCCAAGACTGTGTGCCCTGCCTGTTAGTTTAGACCTGATGAGGGGCTGGGTTGTATAACTTCTAGCCACAGGGCTTTACCATTTGTTATCTGCCATTATAACTATTAGGTTATGGGGCTACAATATTCTATTATTACATATAATAGTCTAGATGTAATTATGAAAGATTATAAACTAGGGAAGAGATTCAATATGACAAATGAATCCATGTGCCATCAGTGAAGAGCGGGAAGCTCAGGGCGGAGGGGGGAATGGATATTTTGTTGTCTCTGTTGTCCAGTTTCTCTATTTTTGTCTATGAGATTTTCTTTTTTTTCTTTTTTCTTATGTAATTTTCTCTTTATCTTTTGTTGATATTATCATTGTCTTGTGACAAATTTTATATTTTTTTTGTGCAAACTGAAATAAAATATATTTTAATGCTAAATTTTCATGAAAAAAACTGCATGATAAAAAAATTATTTGAATTAACAGTGAGGAACACTTTCAGTTTCAGACCAAGTTCATTTTCAGACCAGAATTGGAAATAGTCTTCCAAACTGTGTAGATTTCAATGGTTTTATCTCAGTGAGGAGAAACAAAATGGTAAAATTGTTTGTTCTTGTCTGTAAGAATGAAAGTTACAAAGGTTTACATCCTTACTACTTAGCTGAAGTGTATCTTTGTCTTCTAAGTCCACAGGGCTATGTTCCACTGACAGATGTAAAAGGAGCATCAACTAGTGTTGTAGGTTGTTTACACACAAAATGCCCAGCAATGTACAGGTATACCTCAGTCAACAAAGCAGATGTGTTCCTAGGCATTAATTCTTTAACAGAATTTTTACTATCAAAGTTAGAAATAACATGGAAAGAATAAGGATAGGCTCCTATACCACCAAAAAAAAAAGAACAGATAAGCATGTTTCAGCAAAGAGTTTTATCCAAAATTAAGAATGTGTACATGTGAAATGAAACTACCAAGTCAGGGAAGTCTTCCATAACTGTACAAAAACATGGCAAACCTTCTGGAGACTGCTTGAAAGTTTCTTCCAAAGTGCATCCAGGGATGAGTTGTGTCTTTTATTCTTCCACCATTTTCCACCTTTCTTATGATATCCATTTTGGTTGCCAGACTTATAGAACTTTGCTTTTATAACATGGATGGGGTAGTTGTTGAGACAAGCTTACCTTCTCTTGCCTTTTCTCTTTGTTTTGCTGTTCAGTAAGGGAATCTTGAGGCAGCTAGGCTACATACATTGTCTCTCATCATTAAGGCCAGCCTGAGACATTTTGTGGCCTGAAGCAGAGCAGCAAATAATAATAATAATAATAATAATAATAATAATAATAATAATAATAATAATAATATTTATTTGATACCCCGCCCCTCTGAGCGCAATCGAGGTGGCTAACATCATAAAGTTAAGAACAATTCCCCCCCTCCCCCCTTAAAAAATTATTAAATCAATTACAATTTAAAACAAGTATAAAGGAGGTAAATTCCTACATATAAAACAACAACTAAGACATAACCGAAAAGTGCTGGCAAATGGTGTCACACCCTCCCAAATCAAGATGTGTAGCACCCCAAGCCAGGAAAACTGTTTTAGTATGTGAGGCCAAAACTCCCATAAGCACTTCTCCCCACCTCTAGTAATACACATGGAACCACCAATGAAATGGCTGTTGGCTGCCTTTTGATGATAACACCCCAATCTCCTGAGGCAACCACTTCATTCTGCCTAATGATAGGGCCAGGACTTGCTTCTCCCATGTCTATCCATTACTATTTCTTTTCAGATTGTGGCAACTGTTACCAGCTCAGTCCAGGGGCCATCGCTGGTGTAGTGCTGGGAGATCTGCTCCTGACTTTGCTCATCGCCTTGGCAGTGTATTACATGGCCAGCTGCATCTATCAACGCCAGTCATCCCGCAGTGGTGAGGAGGAAGGGGTTTTTTTATTGCTCCCTCTTGTGTATATGGCCATACCCCTCTGTGGCTGTATTCCACATATTATGACAATTTGCTAGCTAGATCCTTTTTATGGAATTGTGGAGTTTGCAGTTTGGTAAGATACTGAGACAACTCTGTGTGAGAAAGCTTTATGCCAATGATTAACAACCTGTGGTCCTCCAGATGTTTGGGACTTCAGCTCCCAGAACTCCTGGACACAGGCTGTACAGGCTAGAACTTCTGGAAGTTGTTGTCCAAATTATCTACAGGACCAAAGATTGAGAACTACTCCTCTAGTCCTGTCTCCTGATCTACAGCACCATAGCTCTCTGCAGAGAATTCTAAGTGCTCCTCACCAAACTCCAAATCCCAGGATTCCAGAGGAAGGAGCCATAGTAGTTAGTGGTATCAAAGTAGTGTAACCGTGCTGTGTGGATAGACCCTGTGTTACATCAGCAATTGATAGCACAGTATATGCCAGTAAAAGGACTGGAAACCTGTAGGGATGTTCCAAATGAGTGTACACTAACTGTGTGCATGAGGGTAGTACGTGAGTTTAGAACTGTTGGTCTTGCCCTCACATATGCCAGGGCTTGGACAACTACAAAGGATCCAAGAGCTGTACCCATCCCATTTTTCACACACACACTGAGTACTAAGGACTATTCTCTGTGGCAGCCAGTGGCTTCCATATCAGCGGGATGGTGAATCTGCTTCAGATAGAATCACATAGTTGGAAGGAGCCTCAGGACCCACTGAGTCCAAACCACTGCTCAATGTAGGATTTACAGCTAAAGCATCCCCACCAAGTAGCAGACCTTAAACTGAATTTTAAAGGAATTATATCCAAAGTGCTGGCATCTGTCTGCATATAGATTCAACACCATGGACAAGTCCTTTATAGTTGACTAAAATCCACATTTACCACCCCATGGACACAAGAGTCATCAATTCCCCATCCACATATTTTTACATATTTTTACACAAGTAGGAAATTCTATTTTGCTATTTTTAAAAAATGCTATTTGTGGGCCTACAAAAATGTGTGCTAGGAGAATAAAGTCGTCTGGTATGCAGAATGACTAGAATAACACATTAAATCCTCCCACAACTGAACATGGAGTAGAGTCTTTTAGGAAGAAACCATTAAAGGACAATTGTCACATACATCTACCCTGCAAAAACCATCTCAATAAAAAGAGAACATGCTTATAGGTAAGGGTAAAGGTTTCCCGTTTGAAAAAGTTGTCAAGTCGTGTCCAACTATAGGGGGCAGTTCTCATCTCCGTTACTAAGCTGAAAAGCCTGTGTTGTCAAATGTGGCCAGTATGACTGCACAGAACACTGTTATCTTCCCACCAAAGTGGTACCTACTTATCTACTTGTACTTTTACATGCTTTCAGACAGCTAGGTTGGCAGAAGCTGGGACTAGTGATGGGAGCTCACTCCGTCACTACAACTACCCTGTCACTTACACCTAGTGATGTGACAATTATTCATCATGATTCACTAAACACACAAATTGCTGGTTTCTCAGACCCTTTAATTGATTTACATATGAGCCAAGAAATTTGCCACATGATTTCATAGGAGTGAGAATTTTCACATGGCTCAATTGGAAATGAAGTAAAGGGACCGGGAAATTTCTTTTGAAGTTAATTGTTCCAAATTGTGTTATTCTTTTATGTCATCATTGTCATAAATGCAAGAGTGTATTAATTTTCACACTCAAGTCACATACAAAGTTGTCTTGCCAATAAGATGTTTTTGCAATGACTGGATTTCCATTTGTCAAAGCTCAAACAGAAAATGTCACACAAAAGAGGATGGGAGTGAAGGGAGATATTAATATTTTGGTAGTACAGGGAGTGGGCTGCATGTGGCCCAGTGCCAAACTACCTGGGGACACATGTGTCCTACTAAGTGTTTTTGCAGCCCCTGACTTCTCCAGTCTCTCCTGGCTACACTTTTGTGACCACAAGAAAGGGTGAGCTGCCTCTCTTGGAAGGCTCCAGGAGAAAGACTTGGGCTTTTAAATAGCTTATGTTCCTCCCAAAAAAACCATCCTCTTTTGAGTGACATTTTCTGTTTGAGCTTTGACAAATGGGAATCCAGTCATTGCAAAAGCAACATTTCATTGGCAAGACAGCTTTTTATGTGACTTGAGTGTGGAAATTAACACACTCTTGCTTTTATGGCAATGATGCCATAAAACAATAAAACGTGGAACAATGAAATTCAAAGGAAATTTCTCACCCTTGATTGGAATGGGTGATGGCTGCCCTTTGTGATGGAAGGAGACACTGTAATATATCTCACACTTCTCTTGTGGGGAGAACAGTAATTTTATTTTCCACTATTCATTAGGCATGAGAAGAATTATTATGTCACTTTACAACAGTACTTACACCTACCTTGCAAAAAACGTCTCTGTCAAGAGAGAACATGCTTAATAGTCATCAAAAGTTCAACTCGAAAAGTAAAATGGAGCATTGGGGTGCAGTAAACTGGAGGAGGGGTGGCTGATACTCTAATCATTGGTTAGAAGATTAGAATATGCTGCAGCATTTTGTTGCAGGTGCCACTTGTTTTGGTTCATTTTGCTTAAGTCAAAGTAAAGAAAAACAGTACTATACATGTAGTTTCCTCTTTGGTTCTTACAGTATGCAGACACTGCCTTTACCTGCCATCTTTAACCACAGTTTTGAACTGTGTTATATCCTCTTGAGTCAGAGTTAAGTAACTTCTGTTCCCATCTGCTGAAGATTTCTTCTGTTTGCCTTGGGCAACAATTGCTCATGCTGGAGAGGTTGGAAAATGGCATTTCTTGGCCTGCCATTAGTAGTAGTCTAGTAAGCTTTAGCCAAGGGTCCATGTGTGGCCTGAAGAGCCTGGTATCCTGGACATGAAATCTTGACATCCAGAGCAAATTTGGCATAACGGTAGTCAATATCTTTTCACATCTCTGTTTTACTCCCATATGAAACAGGCAATTATTGTTAAAAGTTTTAAAAGAGAACATGGAAAGGGAGTCACAAGCCTCTCCCCTGCTTTATGCATTGTAGTTATAGAATGGATATTGCACAGCTACTTGATGAAAAACAGAATTCCCAATCTTCAGGATTTATTGTTGAGGAAATCTAGATGTTATAAGATTCAGAATTGTTCAAAAAATTTGCAAACTTGACCACACTGAAACACATAGAAGTGGATAAGTGTTTACACAGGAATATTATTTGCAAAGAAAACCAGGCTTTCTGCACAGAAAGCAGTGTTCATTCCTGCACAGAAAACTACATTTTCTGTGTTTAAAAAACACATGCATTTTTTAAAGCAAATTAAGTGGGGGAAAATGTGAATAGTTTTCTTATGAAGAGCCCAGATAACTACATTTTGACTAAAATCTTTTCTCACAGCAGGGAGAAAATGTTTAATTTATTTGCTCTTGTTGGCAAGAATTATTTTTTTTTAAAAAATGCCTTGTATTTTATTATGAAGAACCCTCTTACCTCAGATATCTTGTCCAAAATCCTTTCTGGCAGTATACAAATGGCTTATTCTTTCTTGCCTTCAAAAATGGAATTATTCCATCCCTTCCACCCTTTCCTAGGTCAGTAAAATGAGCACCTAGCTTGTTGAGGGCAATTGGCTTACACATTGTAAACTACGGTATTTAGGGAGTGCTAGTTCACTGATAAGTGGTATAGAAATGTATTTGCTATTGCTATTGCTATACAGGCAAGAATAAATTATAATCATATAGTTTGGGATTTATTCTACACAAAAGACACACATGGGCTGAGTTCCTGCATCAGGAGACATAACTGTGGCAAGGAACTCCATTTTCATAGCTACATCTCATCATGAGAGATATGTTCTACCAACATCTGAAGGGTCACATGCTTCCTAGCCCTCACCTGTATAATCTTCACAAACCAACCCATTTTGACACAAAAACATAATGAAGAGGTGGTATACTGAAAAATGGAGAACAGTCAGAAAGAGAAGCATGGATGAGAAAGAACAGGACACATATATTGTCCCTGTCTCCTGCCATGTTTCAGTGTTTTTATCACAGTGGGGTAAAAAAACAGAGAGCATGTCTTTTCCTCAACTTCCCTCTTCACTTTCTTCTTTGCAGACATAAAGAAGACTCAACATGAGTCCCACTATGAGGTGAGTGTGACAAAATTGTGACACCCCCCAACTTCGTTATATTCATCCAAATGCAATGCTAGCATTGACAATAGGCATTGGTAGGGAACTTAACATAACACCCACCATATTGGGAAAGAATTGAGCACAGACTTGTCTCTCATAGGCACCTTCACAAAGTAAGCATATCTATAGAGAGGAAGAGGTATGGTGTATATCTGGCAGTGGTAACCAACAGCCATGCCTTATGAGAGCTCTGGTGAAAGCAGGAACTATAGTAGCACCTGCAAATTCGCACTAAATTGAAACTGTCATACTTCGGCAACATCATGAGAAGGCAAGACTCACTAGAAAAGACAGTAATGTTAGTAAAGATAGAGGGCAGCAAAAAGAGAGGAAGACCTCATGCCAGATGAATAGATGCAATCAGGGAGGACATGGGCCATGGGCCTGCAAGACCTGAGCAGACCAGTAGAGGATAGGAGGGCTTAGAGATATCTCATTCCCAGGGTTGCCATGAGTGGAGGTCAACTTGAAGACATCTAACAAAAACAAAAGGGTCCAATTGGTGACACTATGCCAATGAAGTATGGCCCTAGTCTGGGATATTGCTGTAGACTTGAAGTATTTGGACACTGTTGAGGAAATTTTAAGACAAAATGTCTGCGCTAGCAGCACTCTTCATAAGACAACTGTTAGGCTTGCTGAATAATATAGATATGCCTTGACACTCTGCTTCTTTCTTATCTCACAGGAACTTCAAGGGCACAGACTGGATGTTTACAGTGACATAAGGAGTCCTGCAGCCACATACAAATAGTTTCCCCTCCTTTTCACTCCTCTTCTGTGCTTCAAAATTCAAGCTTTCTATTCAATCTTCTCTTGAAGAGGCCTACTCAAAATGCTGTCCTTTCAGATCAGACCCTTATCTGTGAATTATGTAAGTTCCTCCAAGGAGCTCATCTGCTCTGTTTTAGGTTAGGTAAAAATACTATTGTGCAACACAATACAGAATTCTTTCACCAACCGGCCTCTACAAGCAAACATATTCTGGGTTAGCCATGTTGGCCATGCAGCAAAATCCACCAAAGTCCACAACCCAGAAAAGAGTGATGCCTTTATTGGCCAAACAAAATGCATAAAATAAATCATGCTTGCATTTGAAACTTTATTGACTTCTTTTTTTAATTTTATTTTTTTCAAAATTACAATCTTACATTCTTACATTATAGATATTCGTATACAAGATATATGTCCATTTCTTTTCTTCTGTTTTCTTGTAATCTGTTTTTGTCTTCTTTTTCTCTTCTAGTTAGTTTCTCTAAAGACTTCCTTTTCCTCACTCTTCAAAAGTTGATTATCTTCCTTGACTTTTCTCCAACTCTTCTTTTAAGTATCATTTTATAACAAATAAAAAACCAATTTACATTTCTAATAATAATAATAATAATAAATTTTATTTTTATACCACCCATTGGTAGCCCAATCCAATAGATTCTCTTTCTCAATATTCTCTAGCTAGTAACATGAAAATAATACTCATAAGCTATAACCAAAACTCCCTCCTTTTCTCTTATTGATTAATAGTTAATGTTTCACTTCCCCTTTTTCTTTTATTCTACTTATTTTAAATTGCTATTATTTTCCCCTTTAATTCCTCTGCTCTCTTTCTATTGCTTCTGTCATCGGTTTCCATTCTTTTTCCCATTTATCCATGATTTTTTATTTAAAATCACTGTCAGTCTGTCCATTTCTTTCATTTTGTAAGTTTTTGTTTTCCAGTTTTCTACCTTTGGAATTTGTTCTTTTTTCCAGTTTCTTGCTATTATAATCCTTGCTGCCTTTATTAAATATAAAAATGATTTTCCAATGTTTATTCTCATTCTCCTTTCCCAATATTGGAGTTATGTACAATAGGTACAATTCTGAATTAAGATCGTATTCCATTTTAAGCATTTCTTTTATTTTTGTGTGTATTTTCAACCAAAATTTATTATCTTGTACTTCACCACATGTGTATCCATGAACCTTTTTCTTTTTTACATCTCCAGCATCTATCATTGTTTAATTTGTAAATTCTATCTAATATCAGTGGAGAGTAATACCAGCGGTTTGCTATTGTATAGTAGTTTTCTTTTAAACTTTGTGACAATGTAAATTTATTAGTTCTTCTTCTTGCTGATTCCCATTTTTCATCTAGTTTGATATTGTGACCCACTTCTATTGCCCATTTTATCATATCATCTTTTATTTCATTTCTTTCTAAATCTCTTTTCAATAAAATCTTGTAATTTTTTTTCTTTTGGTGCCCATAATATTGTATCCAAATCATTTTCCTTTTCTTCAAAGCCTGTTGTTTTAAGATCTTCCTTGAACCTTTCTTTGATCTGCCAGTAATTCATCCAGTGAAGTTTCTTTCATTGTTTTTCTAGATCATCCCTTGTTTTTATAACTATTTTATTCTCTTCATTTTTATGCAATAGTTCTTTATAGGTTGCCCATTTTTTGTTAATTTCATTATGCAAAAAATACCCAGAGTGGTATTTTTGGTAAAAAAAATTCTTTTGATTTGCTGCCAGTTTTTTAGCAATGCTATTTTTATTATATGGTTGTTAAATTCATTGTTAACTTTATATTTTTCATACCAGATATAGGCATGCCACCCATATCTGGCATTGTATTGTTCTAAATTTAACATCTTTGAAGTCTGTAGTTTGATCCAGTCCTGCAGCCAAATCAAACTTGCTGCAGCATGATATAAATGAAAATCTGGGAATACCACTCCTCCTCTTTCCTTTGAGTCTCTTAGTGTATCCCAATTTATTCTGACATTTTTTCCCCTTCCATATAAATGTCTTGATTTCTTTATTCCATTTCTCAAAGATCTTCAAATTATGTATTATTGGTAGATTGAGAAACAAAAATATTAATTTGGGAAGAACATTCATTTTGTTTTTATTTTATTTATTTTTTTTGTTTTTTTAATTTTATAAATTAAAATCAGCATTACACAACATACATACCAATTAATCTTTCGCTAAAGGTTTCATACATCGACAAACTAAAATACTTCCTTAGGCATCAGTTCTAAATTATACAGAGAAAAGAAAAGAAGGAGTATATACATAAGTATACTATCCCTTACTTATACACTTCTCAAACTTCTTCTACACTAATTTTCTTATTTAAGATTTTATTGTCTTCATCTTTAAACTCTAATAATTCTATCTCATATATATATGTTCTTACTGTTTCCTGGTCAGCTTTATGCTCTTCATACAATTGTATATAAATTTGTAAAAAGTTTCTTAATTTTTTCTTGTTCTGTATGTAGAGTTTCACACAGAACATTCATTTTGATTGTCACAATTCTTCCAAAACTCCATTGACTTCATCATCAAGCAAATGATGTTTAAAAATCATTCAAGAGATGAAAAGTTAGAGTGTTGTTAGATGTTAGAGTCATGGGGCTACATTTTGAATATTTTTTTGAATAATTTTTTATTAATCAGTTCTGAAACAAATAAGCAAACATTCAACAATTTTTCACCCTCCATGACCACCAAATAATTACACATTTCTTCTTTAAAAAAATAACTAAAATTACCTACTTTACTTAGTATAATATCATTATTCTACTATTTTAATTTCTAGTATCTTCCCTATTCTACTTTTCTTCTTTTTCTTCTTATAATCTTCTCTTTCTTCTACTCTTTCTCCATACCAATATCATTTTAATTACACCAAATCTTCCCTTTTGTCTTCTACTCCCTCTATCCTTCCTATCTTCCCCTTCTTCCCATCCCCTTCCTTCCTTATATTTCCATTTCCTAGTTCTCTCCATCCTCAAATCACAGGGATTATCTAATCCCTGTGATTTGAGGATGGAGAGAACTAGGAAATGGAAATATAAGGAAGGAAGGAGATGGCATTTCAAAATTTGAAAGAAAATTGATATAAAATGTTCCATAGATGGCGCATTACCTAGATAAAATAGCTAACATTTATAAACACAAAAACAATAAATGTTGAAAATGTGGAGAAAAAGGAGGAAAGTTTTTCCACTGTTGGTAGAACTGTAAATATGCAAAATAAAAATTGGAGGAATATAAAAACTTTAATTTGTAAATTTTTATGTATCAAATCAGAACTGAAAACAGAATCCTTTTTACTGGGAAGGTCTGAGGATGAAACAGAAAAGAAACATGGGACAGTTTTGTTCTATATGACAACCATTGCTAGAATTGTGTGTGCACAGAAATGGAAAACGGCAAGTATACCGAATGAGAATGAATGGACAATGAAATTATTAGATATAATAGAAATGGACAGGTTAACACAATTGATAAGGAATGAGTCTCTAGAAAAAAATTAATAAAGATTGGGCTTTAGTATTTGTCTTTATGAAGGAGCAATAGGGTGATACAATATTATATAAAAATAAGATAGACTGATAATATTAGTCAGTTTTAATGATGATGTAAAAAATGGAAGTAAGGAAATAGAGATGAGAGTAGTATAGTAGTAGTAGTAGTAGTATAGTAATTGAGTGAGAGGAAAGTCAATACAATATTAATTATAAGAGTCAATATAGAGACTTGGTAAATGGAAGGAAGGAAGTCACTGCAAGAATGGCATTAGTAGAGATAAGCAGAGGAGTAATATAGTAAGGTGAGATTTTATGAAGGATAGGTAGGCAACTGAAGATATAAGTAAGTAGAAGAAGGTGAGTGGATGTGCAGAAGAGAGATGTGAGGATGTGACAGGCCTACATATTGAATCAGATGTTGTTTCCATTGTAGTTTATTTGTTCTGGAGGTATCTCAATGTAGGCAAAAATCACACTTCTTCTTGGCCGTGTGGGGACCGAGAGAAAGGGAAGTAAAATTTAAAGTCCATTAGCCGAAGTAAAGTAATTTCTCTTGGAATCTAGGTTGTCTCTGTCCTTTGTGAAGCCACAGGCCCCTTTCTTCATCAGATTTCTCAATAACTGTGTACTACTACATCTGGAAAAATTTCTAGGTGTGGTATAGGTCAAATATGCCTATTACGGTCCAAATGAAAAAAAAACAACAACAACCTTTGTGGAAGGTAGAAACCTCAGAGTTAAGTTGCAGTCCTTAGCTCCTTCTTGTTTAGGATTCCCATGTTGCAGCTAAATACCCATTTTCACATATATTTAGGCTCTGACTGATGACCAAACATGTACTGAAACTCAGGTCATGCCAAATGAGGCACAGGATCAATTAAAGCTAAGTGATAACGCACAAATGCCAATAAAATATATGTTGCCCAGTTTCCATTTTTGGCCAAGAACCAATAAGTTGGATTCAGAGTTAATCATACGTAGTGATGTTACACTGAATTCAAATTAGTTTACTCAAGAATGATTATATGTAAAAAGACATAAAAGAATCCTGAAGTACTTCTGAGACTGGATGGGAAAAAGAAACTCCTAGCATATGCTTTTGTGGACTCAGTTTCATCATATGCACAGAATGGAACCTTAGTGTCCAGATGTATTTAGAGCAGGATGGAAATCTAAAAAGTAATGGAAATGCAAAACATGTTGAAATGATGGTTTATTGTAGGGTGCCTTCAATTCATTTCTGACTTATGATGACTCTAAGGCTTATCACGGGGTTTTCTTGGCAGAATTTGTTCAGAGGCTGTTTGCTCTTGTCTTCCTCTCAGGCTGAGAGAGTGTAATTTGCCCAAAGTCCCCTAGTGGGTTTCCATGGCTGAACGGGGACTTGAACCTTGGTCTCTCAGTGTCCTAGTCCAACACTCAAACCATTACACCATGCTGGCTCTTTTGGAGTGTTGGTAAGTGTCCATATAGCCATGGTCATAAATAGTAGTCAAAAGGACAAAGTGTGGGACAGGTCCATCATTATATGGATACTTATCAGCACTCCAACATGTTTTACAATTCAATTTCTTTTCATATTTCTGTCCCCCTCTCAACTCTGTATATGCCAGTCCAAAAGGCATGGAATGGGGCCTTAGTGGAATGAGCAGACTATGGGGGGTTGCAGACTGCCAGAAATAGTGCAAATTGAGTCCACTTTTAGGGTTAGGGTTAGTGCTAGGGAATCATGGGAATTGTGTTTTGTTTTTTTTCTGAGACATTGAACCTTCTCTGTCAGAGAGCTCTGGTGCCACAATAAAATACAGTTCCCATGATTCCCTAACCCTAACCCTAAAAGTGGACTCAATTTGCACTAGTTCTGGCAGTCTGCAACCCCTTACAAAAGCTTGTTCTAGAAATTGCTTCTTCCCATTTACTCATAAGTGCTACTGGATTCATTTATATCTTTTTTTATGGTACAACAAACATTGCTATCTCTTTGAATGAATGATTACATCTGAGTCCAACCTAACAACTTGCAATTACTATTGCAGTTGCCATAACTTGCAGTTATGGTAAATTGTATCATTCCAGGTTAAGCTCTTTGTCCATCTACCATTGTATTGTCAACTCAGGCTAGCAGAAGGGTCACTGCTACTTGATTTTTCTTCTTGTGGGTCATGCAGGTTTTGCATTTATGTTTGCTATACACTTGTGATTGTGGGTGTTTGCATATAAAATTGCTTTCCTCATTCTTTTCTGTGGAGTGTTTTTCATTTCAATGAAATGAAAAATGGTAACGTAAGGCATAAACCTTCACTGATTTGCTACTTTCCTTCAAGGTGGTCATGTTGCTGTTGGGGTCCACCAATAACCTGACCAGTGGCATCACTAGGATTGGTGTCAACCAGTGTGGTAACTCATGGTGTTACACCACCCCCCATGACCTCCTCCTATACCATACCATACAGATTCCACAGTAATATTTTTGAACTAATGTTACTCATAAATCATAATTCTCATATATAGCAATAGCAACAGCAACAACAGTTTCATTTACATACCACTTCATACTATCTAAGGGATGCAGTGGCTCAAGTGGTTAAGACGCTGACTCTGTTGATTGCAAGATTGGCAGGTTGGCAGTTCAAGGCCCAGGTGCTGCATGATGGGGTGAGCTCTGTCACTAATCCCAGCTTCTGCCAACCTAGCAGTTTGAAAGCATGCAAAGGCAAATAGATAAATAGGTACCACTTCATTTTTAACCATTGTAAGCCATTGTTTTTAACCATTGTTTTTAACAGAGGGGCGGGGTATAAATAAATTTTATTATTATTTATTATTATTCTCAGTGGGAAGGTAAACAGCATTCTGTGCAACATGCTGGCCACATGGTCACAGAGTAGTATCTGACAACACTGGCTTTTCGGCTTAGTAACGAAGATGAGCACTATCCCCTACCATCAGACACGACAACCTTGTCAATGGGGAATACCTTTACCTACTTTCTAAGCAGTCTCTAAGTGGTTTACAACTATAAGCTAATTGCCCCAAACAAGCTGGGTACTCATTTTAGCAACATCAGAAGGATGCCAGGCTGAGCCCTGGCTGGAATTGAACTCACAACTTTGTGGTTTGGGAGTGAGTGGCTGCATTATCAGCATTTAACCACTGTGCCACCAGGGCTCCTATTACTGAATCTAATAGTAACAGTTGTGACATAAACAATTAGCAAAATTTAAATTATATATTTAAACTGCAGTATCATATGCACAGCCTAAATGTATTTACATGTAGATAGGTTCATGGAATTAAACTGAAAATTTTGGTAAGATGTGATGTTTTTAAATAATTTTTTTAAAGAATTTGAAAAGAATAAAAGAAATAAAATATTTTTTTAAAAAAATAAATTTAAAAAAATTAAAACCTGAGGCCTCTCTTTTTCCCTCCCCCTGAGCTTTGCCCCACTCACATCTTCTCCAGCATTTTAAAGGGATGCAGGTGAATGCCACAGCCCATTTCTATCAAAAGGCACAAGTTTTGGGAGCAGCAGTGTTATACCCCCAAGAGCGTCTCCTGATATGGTTTGAACCCCTCATATCCCACTAGTGACACCACTGAACCTACCCATATGTGCTATTTGCCCACTTTGTCCCAAGGTGCCGCCACATCCTTGATGTCTGAATATTTTACAGGAGAATTCAAATGACATGGGGGCAAATTACAGAAGAAACAGGGTACTCCTCCTAAACCTCTGGGGGTGAATTTATTTGAAGAAAGAATCAGAGCTTTGAAAAGGACTTTGGTACGTCATCTCCTAGCCATGGCTGTACTTGCCTTTAAAATCTCCCATAGTACCACACTGGGATATTATGGGGGGGGGGGGGGAATTAAAATAGTGACCACAGCTACCCCCAGTAAAGGTCATCAGAGCCCAAAAGTGGATTAGGAATCTCAACACAAGGCATTTTGGCAGAATCCACAAGTAACTAGTTACAAATAATAAGTTTCTTGCAATTACTTCATTTTTACACAGCAGAGCTTAGGAATGCTACTCTTCTGGACAGGCCATACTGGTAAGGAGATTCCAGAGCAGTAGTCCAAAAATGTAACCTTTGCATGCTCTGTAAATAGGATGTAACTATGTTGCATTGTGATTATAAGATAACATGGGATAACTTCGCTTTTTATTTTTATTTTTATTTTTATTTTTTACAAGATAGCTGGAAGTGTATGAGACCTCACATTGGTGCATTTTGTACCACAGACCAGCAGCTTATGACATTCTGATATTGTTTTCTTTTTTAAAAAAACTAGCTATTTTAGTTATTTTTGGAAACAGGAAAGTAAAGAGTTACTTTTTATATTTGTCACATTATATTATCTAGGGTGGCCACATCTAAGGGACAGCAGACTCCTGTACATTTAGGTTTTTTTCAGGTCTCAGTACCTCAACCTTCTTCTCTGGTCCTATGACAAGGAGGAACAAACTCAAGATGAAGGCACTGCCTTTAATAATGTGTGTGTACATATATAATATTCTTTGTTATACTTTTTAAATAATACAGTCTCGGGTATCTATGGTTGATGCTTAAGGCCATCCCCTTATCTCAAGTGTTGCCTTTCTAATCTCATGACCTGAGATAGTCCTGACCTAGCTACCCAATCTTTAAGTTACATGAAGAGGGAATTTCAGCAAGTGTTGCTTGTTTAAACCTACTAAAATTCCCTATTCCACACCATTGTTAAAGATACATGCACTCTATCCTCTGTTTTTTATGTCACCACTCTTATGGTTTGTTATTTTGTGCTTTCAAATCATTTTCAAGTTATGGTCACCCTAAGGCAACTCAATCATAGGGTTTTCTTGGCCAGAGCTTGCATAATTTGGACTTAACTTCCAGACTCACTCAGCCATTATGGTGGCTGGGGGTTCTGGATGTGATGGTCCAAAAATTAACCTTTTCAAGCTCTGATCTGTACTTGCAAATTAGAATATGCCAATGTTATGTAATTCTGGGTGTATTTACACTACAAAATTATAGCCCTATGATAAATGTCGTGGCTGCATCCTATGGAATCCTGGAATATGTAGTTTGGTGAGACACCAGAGCTCTTTGGCACAGAGTTCTAAATATCTCAAAAACAACAAATTTCAGAATTCCATAGGATACATCCATGGCAGTTAACATGTTATCAAAGCAGTACAATTCTGTAATGCAGATATACTTTCTGTGTCTTCGGCTTTCACCTCTCCTGTTGATCGTGATGTGTAAGTGGCCTAAGAAGACTATGGCAAAGATGTGAAAGATAAGCTGTCTAGTTAATTTGGAAATGGGTGGCAAGTCTGTTCTTGTGGTTAATTGCAAGAAAGAATTAAGCAATTATTCTGTCTCTGGTTGGTTTTTAATTTGATATTTCTCAACAGTGGCAGTGAGGAGTGTGAGATCAGACTACTTCCTATTGTCTTCTCACCTGGAATGTGAGGCTGAAGAAGGAACTGGCTGCTGTCCCTCCTACAGAGAAGGGCCTGTTTCAAGGGACTGGATCCAATGCTTGCACAAGGCTCAGTTAGCCACGCAGTATGTTAATGGATGACACTACAAACTGTGTCATTAAATACCTCTTAAAACAGTCCATCTAAAATAATCAAAAAGACACCAGCATGACAACTTGGGGTGGGGGGGTGGGGAGAGAGAATAAACTAGTCTTTAAAAAAAATCCAAACCATTCCTAAATACACTTCTGGTTGGAAATAGGAATGTTTTCAGGACCTGCAATTTTGAGCACAGAGAAAATCCCACAGTTGTGGTTCCAGCCTAAGGTGCTCTTCCAGGCCCTGAGACTTCAAAGCCTGAGATCTAGGAGATGACCTGTTGTGATATCACAGAGGATGTCATTAAGCATCAACTATGTTAAGCAACTATGATAAGCATGATAATTGCTCAGAGGATGCCATTTAAATTTTTAAAAAAACTCAGAGGGTTTTGGGGGTTTTTTGCAATGAGTAATGAGTAAAAATATAAACACACACACACACACACACTTCAAGACAGTGCTCTTACCCTGAGCTTCTTCCCCTTTCCCTGAAGATAAGTAAAGAGAATCCAGGTGTTAGCGTGGTTATGCAGTGTGTGATGATCCACGTCAATGTGCAGCACCAGGATCACGATCTTCTCAGATGCAGGCAGTAGCTTGTCAGCTGGAGAAGTACCTCTTCCCTTCCAGACAGAGGAAAGAGACTCTACAGACAGAAATCTCTCAGATGAGGCTTTAATCTTAGAATCATAGAATCAGAGTTGGAAAAGACCACAAAGGCCATCTAGGCCAACCCCCTACCATGCAGGAACTCAAAATCAAAGCATCCCCGAGTTCTCAAAGATTATTGCCAGTGGCTCCGAGATTACATTTGCCGATTCTTTTAATATCCTTGGATGTAGTTCATCTGATCCTGGAGACTTAAATTCATTTAGGTTGACTAGGTATTCCTGTACTTCCTCTTTACTTATTTTGTGCTGCATTTCCCCTATTATGTCCTCTGCTCCATTTTTCTCAGGTTGAACACCCTTTTCCTTTTGCGAGAAGACTGAGGCAAAGAAAGCGTTGAGTAATTCTGCCTTTTCTCTGTCTCCGGTTAGAATTCTCCATCTTCTCTCTGCAGTGGCCCTACCATTTCCTTCTTCTTTCTTTTGCTATGGACATACCCAAAGAAGCCCTTTTTATTGCACTTAACCGCTCTAGCAAGCCTGAGCTCATTCTGTGCTTTGGCTTTCCTGACTTTAGCCCTACATGTGCTAGCTATTTGTTTGAATTCCTCTTTAGTGATTTCGCCCCTTTTCCATTTCTTATACATTTCCTGTTCAAAACTTAGGGGCTAAGCAGACGGCTAATTGGGCCGTCTTAGGGGCAGGGAAGGGGAGGGGCAGCCACACGATCGGCGCCCCAACCCCTTTCCCAGGTCATCCTCGGAGCAGCCGGCCCTCCGTACAGCCGGCGCTCCGAGGAGGATCTCCCGCTGCAGCATTTGCACGTGCTGTAGTGGAAGAGTCACCGAAGGTGCGCCGCAGCCTTTTGCGGTGCACCTTTGGCAACTTGTGAAAGGAGCACCAATTTAGCGCTCCTTTCAGGGGCGGTGAAGTTGCGCCGCGGGACCGAGGCATGGGGATGCCTCGGTCCCACGGCACAGCTTCCTGGGGCGGCCCAGGGCCACCCGTCTGCTTCCCCCCTTAGTTCAGTTGAAAGTTCTTTTGTCATCCAACCCGGTTTCTTGAGACATCTCCCATTTTTCCTTCTCTATGTACAAGGCTACAACAACGCAGCCAACCAACCAACCTCCAACTCAACAACCACTAACCACAACCACTCCCACATGTGTGTCCAGAGGCTTCTGCCTTATATAGCCAGGGCTCCATGTAGCCTTCTGGCTCTGCCTCTTCCTGCTGACACCTGTCACCTGAGTGACTCTGCAGTTTTGCAGCAGTTTTCTGTGCTTTCCAGCACCAGGTGACCATCTGCTTGATGTCACTTCCCATGACTCAGCATGACTCAGGATCAGTCAAATGCTGTGTCATTGTGGCTGCTGCTATTCCCCACATTGTATATTTTCCCCTGGGGACTCCTTCCTAACACCAGGCCCTGAGATCAGGAAACCTAGGTGCCACCACTGAAGAGCTCAGAAGGTCTCAGAACTCAAGTATGTTCAGTCTGGGTTGGTGAGACTTAAGGTAATACCATCATAAACCATTAAGGTTCTGGCAGGGGGTTATCTAGGGGGAAAGAGCATGGGGAGTAAGGAGAATCCCTTCTAAGACTATCCCATCTTGGACAGGATGGCATCTATCTAGATCAGGCCTGCACAACATACAGCCCTGGGGCCGCATGTGGCCCACTAAAGGATTTCCTGTAGAATGACTTCAGGACCCCTCTGCTGCTTGGCCTACTCCTGAGGAGAAGGATTTGTTGAGGAGGAAAGGCAAATACTCACCCTGCAAGGCTCCTCTGCTGCTCAGCTTTCTCCCAAGGAGAAGGCCAGACAGTGGAGGAGGAGGATGGGCAATTGCTTCCTGAGCAAGGCTCCTCCACCACCTGGCTTTCTCCTTTCTCCAGTAAATATACTACTAATAGTATATTTAATATAAATAATAATTTATATAATTAATTAATATTTAATTAAAACGTATCTGCTGCCCAAAGAAGTTTAGCCTATTTTAATTTTGGCCCCTTCCTACTGTCAAGTTGTGCAGATGAAACTAGTCAGCACCATCTTGGAGTCATGTGTCCTCTTCCTACCATTTACTGGACAGAGGACGTTTTCACACGGGGCAAAAAAGGGAGTCATTCCTACCTCCATCTGGCCCCACTCCGGCTCTGTGCAGGAAAAGTTCACACGACGTCGCAGCAAGCCCCTCCTCATCCTTCGCCATCCCTGCGCCATCCCTACCTCACTCCGGGGTCTTGCTCGTCGTGTTCATACGACGTCGCAGCAAGCCCCGCCCCATCTTGCGCAATCCCTGCGCCATCCCTGCCGCTAGCCGGCTTTAGCCCCATCTTTTTAATTCCTTTTTTAAAAAGGAATTACAGGCGCTTCTGCCGGAGGCAATCAGGAGTCATTCCGGCGGCTGCTGTTTTCGCCACCGGAATGACTCCTGATGGCTTCCAGGGGGCTTCCAGGCGGCTTTAGAGCCGCCTGTGTGAAAACGTCCAAAGATGCAATACTGGTGGAAGCACTGAGTGCAGGGAGAAATAGCCAGAGGAGAACAAATAGGCAGGAACAGAGACTTCATATGGGAGAAATCAGGAATTGTGTGTTTTGAACCTTAGGTTAATCCAGTAAATTGGCATGGATGGTTCATGCTTCAGCATCAGTGTCCTCCTGAAGCACATAAAAAAGCACATCACATTAGCACCTACGATTCACTTGGCAATGCGATGCCTCAAGCCTGCTTTTTCTTTTCAACTTTTTGTTGCTTTAATGCACAACTTTTTGTAGTGTACAGTCCCTGCAAAATTTCCCCACTTCCTTTGTCTTGTTAAAACTTGCTGCAATCACCCCTGCAAAAGGACACAAAGTGACTCACACAAACCATCTGATCCTTTTAAGTTTCCGTTTTCTATTTTCTGAACAAACAAACCAACAATTTCTGATCAATCATAGGAATATACTCATTCTCTGAAATCATTTTTCACATCCCTTCATTGCCTGCAGTGACTGCAGCATTTCCACATTTCCTTTGCCTATAAATCAGTTGGATGCATTTCTTAAATATCTGATAACCAAGTCAGATCTTTTTTTTCCCTGAGTTAAAACTTCCTACATCATTTCTTTATTTATTGTTTATCAAAACATTCTAGCACACTTTTCCCAGCAATTTGGGACAACTACTACAAATATATCATATGTGATTGTTGAAAACAGTGTATTTTCAAGCAACAGGTGCTTCCAGGTGAATACCAGCCTGCAATATCTATTCAAAAGGCATTATAAAGTGATTCCTCTTTTCCATCAAGCATGTTTCAAAATGATGGTAGAAACTGGGGAGGGTTACAGGCAAAGGAAGATGGAAATATATGGACACTCCACAAAAACCTGTGCTGCAAGATTTGCAGAACTGCCTTGGCAACATGCTCCAAATGCTTGAATGTTGCCTTATAGGGGCAGGAGGGACATGGAAGTGCACATGTTTATGCTCCACCCCCACAGCATAGAATGCTGACCAAGGTATCTTTCACACTAAACAATTATAGCACTTTGATATCTCTATAACTGCCATTGCACCATCCTACAGAATCCTGGAATCTGTAGTTTTGCCAGAAAGCTCTAGCGCCTTACCAAACTACAATTTCCGGGATTCTGTAAGACAGAGCCAGGTAGTAAAGGTGGTATCAGCATACTGCAATTGTGTAATGTGAAAGAGCCTTGACCTTAGATTTGATTGTATAGATCACAAAAAGCTATGGAACACACTCAAAGACATTAGAGTGCCACTACATCTGATAGTCCTGATGAGGAATCTGTACCATGGACAAGAGGCCACCTTCAGAACAGAATTTGGGGATTTCCAGATGATAATGGCACTCTGCTGAGATATCCTTGGAGGCGCTCTGGAGAGGATACCCCACTGAATGTGGTGGTCAGATCTGGAGGAACAGTTAAAAGATCTGAAAATATCTCCTAGATACAGGGGATTCAGAGGGGACCCAATGGAAGTTCATTCCTGCTTTCTGGAGGACAGTGCACTGGGGAAAGTAATTTGCCTAGGATTGGCGGACTGAAGAAAACAGGGAACCAGAGGGCAAGCCACAACCATATTTAACTAAAGCAAATTAAGCACAACAGGGACACCACCAATTTTAAATAATTGTAAGTTGAAAAGAACTAATTGATTTATACTGGACTTCTTGATGTTTCTAAATAATTAACATCCACAACGTATCGCCTTACGATCAGACTTATAACATAAGAGACTAAAAAGGGAAAACATAAACTTTAAAGATGTTAAATTGGCTTTTCGGTTTCCATTGCACATGTTTATGCTCCATCCCCACAGAAATAGGAAAAAAATGAGATTCACTAAATAAAAATATTTTGAATCTGCAAACAAACTGGGGAAGTTATTAACTTATATATTAAAGAAGAAAAAGGAAAGATGTACAATTACAATAATTAAAGAGGGAGAAAAATTATTGCTAAAACAGAAACAATAAAACAGGCATTCTTGAACTATTATAAAAAATTATTTAAGAATCCAGAAATCAAAAAAGATAAAATATCTGAATATTAAAAATATATATATTAGCAAATTATCAGAAGAGCAAAAAAAAGGGACCAAATAATTTAATTACAATAGAAGAATTATCAGATGCAATTTAAAAAAAATAAAATAGGGAAAACACCAGGGCTTGATGGCTTTTCCAATGAATACTATAAAACATTTGAAAATAATAATAATAATAATAATAATAATAATAATAATAAAATTTATTTGTATTCCACCCCTCTGCAAAACAATCATGGTGGGAATTGTGAAAAGTAATTATTAATACCATTACAGGAAACAATGACTGAAATATTGAAAGGTTATATACCCCAAACATGGACTCAAACAGGTATAATACTAATTCCAAAAGAAAGTAAAGATTTGGCAGATCCTAAAAATTATAGACCAATTTCATTACTTAATTCAGATTACACTTATTAGCAGAAATTTTGGCAGAAAGATTAAAGAAAAATTTGATTAATTGGATACATGATGACCAAAGTGGCTTTCTCCCAAACAGAATGATTAAAGATAATATTAGAAATGTACTAAATTTAATAGAGCTTCATGAAAAAACCTTGATAAAAAAATTGGCTTTAATTTTTATTGATGTGGAGAAAGCCTTTGACAGCATTAACTGGGAGTTCATGTTAGGGGTACTGAAGCAAATGGATAAAGGGGACAACTTTTTTAAATTGATGGAAATGATATATAAGAATCAAGAAGCAAAGATTATAGTGAATGGTGAAAAACAGACTCATGTAAAATCTTTAGAGGAAAAATCAGGGCTACCCCCTGTTACCATTGCTTTTCTTAATAACAATGCTAATACTATTAAAGTATATCAAAGAGAACAAACTCATCAAAGGAATTAAAGTGAAAAATATGGTTTATAAACTAAGAGCATATGCCAATGACCTGGTGTTAACCATAACAAATCCAATAGAAAATATAGATCATCTATTAAAAACATCCAAGCAATATGGTGACGTTTCTGGTTATCGCATTAATAAAAACAAAACCACAATGTTAGTGATGAATCTACTGGAAAATGAAGTGAAAGAACTGGTAAAGAAAAGTGAATTTCAGGTAAAAAAAGACAGTATAATATTTAGGAATTACATTATCAACTAAAAATACCGAATTGTTTAAAAATAATTACCAACAGATTTGGCAGGATATCAAAAGAGACTTAAAAAGATTGAAGAAATTAGATCTAACATGGCTGGGTAGAATCTCAACAATTAAAATGTCTGTATTCCCTAAAATGATATACTTATTTTAAAATCTTCCAGTCATTATAAATGACACTCCCTTTGACAATTGGAATAAAGATATTTCAGCATTTATATGGAAGGGCAAAAAACCTAGAGTAAAAAGGAAAATATTATATGATTCAGTTGAAAAAGGAGGACTAACCCTTCCGAATTTGAAATGGTATTTCTATGCATGCACTCTAATTGGCTCATGGATTGGATAAGATATATTTAAAAAAGAGTATTGACGTTGGAAAGTGTAGACATAAGATATGGCCTTCATGGATATATGTTTTACAACAAATTGAAAGTAGATAAAAACTTTAATAATCATTTCATAAGAAGGACTCTCCTGCACATTTGGATGAAATATAAAATGAAGTAGTGCACTAAGATACCTCTATGGACATCAACAAACGAGGCACTATTTAGAAGAGAAGAAATATATAAAGATAAATGGTTTCATATGCAGAAATTACCAAACTACTCCAGAATAAAAGACAGATGAAAACCCAAGAAGAATTGATAAAAGACGGTTATAATTGTAATTGGTTTTCATATCAGCAATTAAAAGAAAGATTCCAAATGGATATGAATTTGAATGGAATAGGCTCAGCTGATCAAGATGTTAAGAAAATTGTAAAAGAAGGACCTACCAAACAAATATCAAAGCTGTATAAATTAATAATTAAATATGAAATTAAGAATGAAGCAATTAAGGAATTTATAATAAAATGAGCAAAAGATTTAAAGGAAAATATCAAACTAGAATAATGGGAAAAATTGGGGGGAGAATTAAATATACTTAAAATTATGATATAAAAATATGTATAAATCACAATACAGATTTATTTGACACCATTCAAATTATCAAAAATGACCAAAAAACCCCCACATAAATACATGTTGGAAATGTGGAAAAGATGTAGGCGCTTATTACCATAGCTGGTGGAATTGTGAAATAGCCCAAAAATAATGGGAAATGATGCATAGCCAAATGGAAAAAAAATCTGTAACCTTAAAGATCATGCAGACCCAAGATGTATCTGTTAAATATAATAGAAAACACAGAACTGGAAAATAAATATGGAAAAATCTTGTTTTATATGATAGTGGCATCAAGAACATTATATGCAAAGTACTGGAAAAGTACAGAGTTACCCAAATTAGAAGAATGGAAGTTAAAACTGTATGATTATTATGAAATGGACAAATTAACTTGTTTAGTTAAGAAGAAATCAATGTCTAAATTTAAGTTATAATGGAAACTATGGATTGATTATATCCAAAAAGAAAAAGATATAAACATATGTATTGGTTTGGAATAAAGAAAGTTAAAGTTAAGGATATAATAAATGTTAAAATGCAGAAATAGATTATAGATTCAGAATTATAGGAATATTGATATAAAAATATTACAAAATAGAAAAGAATAGTTGAATGTAAAATCCGAATGTCTGAGAAATAATGGATGATTATTAGATATGGAATAAGACATGAATAGAAAAGGATAGTACAGTTATATTGTATAGAATAGTTAGGATAACCAAGACTGGTTTTTGTTTCTTATAATTTCTGTTTTTGTTTTTATGTAATTTGTATGAATGTGTGAATAGGTTTTTAATTTTTTTCTTATGTTTTGTTTGTTTGTTTTGCTTTATTCATTTTTTATTAATAAATTTATTTTTAAAAAAAGAGAGGGAAGAGAATAGAATTTGGAGAAACAGTGTGGTTCTCAATAGGTAAAGGAGTCAGGCAAGGCAGCACCTATCACCCTGTTTGTTTAACATATGCTGAAAATATAATAAGAAAAAGCAGAATTGGAATCAGAAAAAGGAGAAGTTAATATAGAAGGAAGCAACATTAACCACTTAAAATATGTGGACCACACCATAATATTAGCAGATGACATTCAGGAATTGGAACAGTTAATAAGGAAGGTCAAAAATGAAAGTGCAAAGGCAGGTCTGATGCTGAACATAAAGAAAACAAAAATAATGACCAGAAGAGAAATACACAAATTCAATCTAGACAACGAGAAAATTGAAATAGTTTCCCATATCTAGAATCAAACATTGACCAAAATAGAGACTGCAGTCAAGAAACAAGAAGAAGACTAGGAATGGGAAGAGCAAAGAAAGAACTGGAAAAGATACTGAAAAGCAAAGACATATAACTTAGCACTAAAGTCAGATTCATCCAGGCCATTGTATTCTCAATTACCATGTACCAGCTGCATCCCAGGTCCCAGGCGCACTTCGGAGGCCACTTTTCCAAGCCAGGAGCTTACCCTTTTGGAAAAGTGGCCTGCAAAGCATGCCTGGGACCTGGGATGCAGCTGGGATTCAATTGCCTGGTGGCAGCAGTGGTGAATTACATCTCTTAATACCCAGTAGCAACGTGCAACCCAATTGTATCCTGTTGGGGAGCAGTCAGATTTTATGTCAATGCGATAATCTCCTAAAATTATAAAATTGAGACTACCGTACTTTGGCCACATAATGAGAAGGCACTAGAAAAAACAATAATGTTAGGAAAGGTAGAAGGTAGGATAATAGTAATAATAATAATAATAATAATAATAATAATTTTTATTTATATCCCGCCCCTATGTCACGCAATCAAGGCAGCTCACAACAATTTAAAAACATCATACAATATTAAAATACCATCCAAATCCCAGAGGAAGAAAGAGAGGAAGAACACAAACCAAATGGATAGACTTGATGGGGAGGGGGGTTATGGGCAAGGGCTTGCAGGATCTGGGCAAGGCAGTGGAGGATAGGGATTCTTCATAGGGCATGGTTTCCAGATTTTTTACTATTATTGTTGACCTCCTCTGGACACATTCCACTTTCTCCACATCATTTTTGAATTGTGCTGTCCAGAACTGGACACAGTATACCAGGTGAGATCTGACCAAAGCAGAATAGAGTGGTATTATAGTGTAACATCTTGTGAATATTTTTAAATTATAAGCACTATTTCCATGCTTGTATTTCTACAGTGTAAAAATGGGGTGGGGAAATCTGCTTTCCCCACATTGAAAAAAAATAATCTTATTTCTTCTGTGCCAGTTTGCATATTTGGTAAACTTTTCAAAAACAAACTGAAGCTAAGTTCTCCTACATTAGCAGTGGTCAAATTCAACAGGTACATTTATTTCAAGCCTGTAAAAGGCTGTGTTTCCCTTCCTATCATAAATATGTTAAAGATAAAGAGCTTCTGAAGAGGAGACAGAGTAACCCTAATTTAACAGTATAGTTGAATATACAGATATTCAGTCCTAGACTTTTAAGAGTCAAAATCCTGCACCTGGATGACCAAACCTGACAAGCATGGTTCCCCCAAATTTTTAATTGTTTGTCTCAAGTTCTTTCAATCCCAAATATGAAGAAAGATGCAAATTTTGATAAATTCATATCAAAGAAAGCTGAAATGAAAATTTCACCCACTACATATTACAGTATATTACAGTATATAAACTACTATATAAAAAATTTATGCAAAGTCTTTCATGCTTTGTTTTAGTATTCCCCAAGTGGTCACCCTGGACACCTGTCACGTAGGTTTGCCTAATAGTATAAGAGACAGGGCTCCTGTCCCTTTAACAGTTGTGTAGAAGAGAGAATTTCTGCAGGTATAGCTTGTTACCTGGTTGCATGACAAGCAACACTATAGAGCTTGAAAAGCTATGGAACACACTCAAGGAAATGGGGGTGCCACAACATTTGATAGTCCTGATGAGAAATCTGTACCAAGGTCAAGAGGCCATGGTAAGAACTGAATTCAGAGGAACAGAGTGGTTCCCAATTGCTAAAGGGGTCAGGCAAGTCTGCATACTATCACTCTGTTCAATTTATATGCTGAAAGCATCATAAAAAAAGCAAGGTTAGAATCAGAAGAAGGAGGGGTGAAGATAGGAAGGAAAATCTACAATCTACGGTATGCGGATGACACAATAATACTGGCAGAAGACATCACAGACTTGGAACAATTACTGAGGAAGGTCAAAGATGAAAGTGCAAAGGCAGGGTTAATGCTGAATATAAAGAAAACAAAAATAATGAACACAGAAAAAAATACATAAATTCAATTTGGACAATGAGGAAATTGAAATAGTCAAAGAATTCCCTCACCTAGGATCAAACATTGACCAGAGTGGAGATTGCAACCAAGAAATAAGAAGACTAGGAATGGGTAGGGCAGCTATGAAAGAACTAGAAAAGATCCTGAAGAGCAAAGATATACAACAGATCACTAAAGTTAGAATCGTGTAGGCAATAGTATTCCCTGTCCACCATGTACAGATATGAGAGCTGGACAGTGAAGGAACCAGAGAGAAAGAAAACCAACACATTTGAGATGTAGTGCTGCAGAAGAGTGCTTAGGATACCATGGACAGCCAAAACATCAAACAAATGGGTCCTTGAACAGAATGCTCCTGGGAAGCCAAGATGATCAAACTGAGGCTGTCGTACTTTTGGCCATAATGAGCCCTGGTGGCGCAGTGGTTAAATGCCTGTACTGCAGTCACTCACTCATAGACCACAAGGTTGCGAGTTCAATACTAGCCAGGGCTCAGGCTAGACTCAGGCCTGCATCCTTCCAAGGTCACTAAAATGAGTTGGGGGGCAATGAGCTTACAGTTGTAAACCACTTAGACATCCCATAGCGCAATATGAAGCGGTATATAAATGAAGCTGCTTTGCTTTGCATAATGAGAAGACATGAATCACTAGAAAAGGCAATAATGTTAGGAAAGGTAGAGGGGAGAAGAAGGAGGGGAAGTCCACAAGCAAGATGAATGGACTCAATCAGGGGAGTCACAGGCATGGGTTTGCAGGACCTGAGCAAAGTAGTGGAGGATAGGGAGTCTTGGAGGTGTCTCAACCAAAGGGTTGCCAGAGAGGGCTCCAGGGCAGTTAACAACAAACACAACAGCAGCCCTGTCTCTTATATCACCAGGCAAACCTACTTGACAGAGAAATAGTGTGTTCACTCCCATGAGCCATAGAAGATTCAAAGTAATCTTTCAGTTTTCAGATGCCTTTGTTCTTTGTAACTTATTAACTATAAGAATGGTTTGACAGTGGAATAGATTGCCTCAGAGGGTGATGGACGACTCTCCTTCTTTGGAAATTTTAAAAATCTTACAGGAGTGCTTTAGATGTGTGTTTCTGTTAGACTAGATGGCGCTAATGTTTTATTACTTTTTCCCATATTTCCAAGAATCTCTATTTTCAAGTGTTAATTTGAATTTCAAGCACTGAAAATATGGCCCCCAGAGTACCCTTTTTGAAGGGAGAGAGGACTTTGTAACATTCATTATTGACTTTCACTCATTTGTGCCTATATACCCACCACACAATCCAACACATTGTAGAGAGGTGTGAATAACTAATCTCATACATATATAAAAGGTGTCTCAGGAGACATATTCCAATTTTATTACTTGTAAACTTGATATCTGAAGCAGAGTAAACTGAGTACAAATTAGACTTTTTTCAGTGCTGTCATCTTGTGGATTTAGTTAGAATAGCTACACCAGACAAAACAGTGTAAGGATGGTTGAATGTCAATCCTGATTTTGGTTGTGTCATTTTTCCCTCTAAAGTTCACTCCATTTAATTTCTTGACAAGATAAAAAGTATACAAAGTATACATTTCAAAGATGGGTGACTAGAATCCTGTTGGGGAGTTACACATTCATAACTGCTTGGTATTCACAATTTCTTCATATTCCCTATTAGAGAATACATTGGAACCATGAAAGCGCTCCAATCTTTACAGGAGATTATCACACTGCCTTTCTACCCACTCTCAATATGGGCTGAAACTTTTGACAACTTTTTTTAAAATGGGTGTTATTGCACACCTCAGTGTCCAGTCTGGAGCATTGCATGCCCAATTTTAGCATCCCGTACCTGATCCGTAATTCTCCCATACTTTGCAAAGAACAGGAAACTCCCATCTTTCCCAATGGGAAAGAAACTCCCATTCTTTCAAAAAGTGCCTGAAAAGTACAGATCAGGGATGGGATGCCAAGTTTGGGTATGCAATGCCTCGGGACTGGGCACAGAGGTGTGCAATAACACCATTTTTAAAAAAAGTTTTCAAAAGTTTCAGCCCACACTGAGGCTGGGCAGAAAGGCAGTGTGATAATCTCTCTATTGGGAAATAGCTGCTGTGGTCAATGGGAGTCCATTCCTCACTCACTGGAGAAGATGCTGACTGATGCTCCCACTCCATCATGTGCGCAATCTCTGATGTGAGCAAGATTGTGATCAGGACACCACCTCTGTCTGTTGCAATGAAGATCACTCACAGGAGCTTTGGGAACAAGAATCAGCTGCTTACTGAGTGACAGGGGAACAGATCCCTAGAGATCATTGCAGCTGCTGCCCAGGATGTGCGGATTAAGAAGGGTAGGGCTAGGAGTCACTGCCTGGCCAGTGTCTTCATTTATGTCCATTTTTGTAGGCACATCTGGAAATGTACACATTTTTGAGCGAATTTTATGTTTTATCCACATTTTAAATCATAGTGCTATTTTTAAAAGAAAGAAGGTAGTGCAGACTGTAGGAGGAAAGAAAACCTGGCATGCAACCCATCCTATCCATATTGAGTATATTTTCTTTAATTTATGACCCCCTTCTTACAGCAGCCCCACTGTTTGATGGTTTCTTTTTGAGCACAATTCAAAATACTGGTTATTGTCTATAAAGCCCTGTACAGCCCAGGTCCAATCTATCTAAAGAACCATCCTTTCCCATATTAACCTGCCCAAACGTTAAGATCTTCAGGGGGAAAGCTTTTCTTGATCCCAACACCTGTGTAGGCACATTGAATGGCAATTCAAAGAGAGGGCCTTCTCCATGGCTGTTCCATAACTCTGGAATGTCCTTCCTAAGGAGACTAGATGAGTCCTTTTTTGCTGTCATTTCATTGGAAGTTGATGCCCTTTCTACTCCAGCAGGCTTTGGGGAAATGATTGTTTGACGTGTACTTTATGTGTGTACTTTTGTGTACCATGTTAGGGCCTATACAGACTGGCCCAAAGGGCCAGCCTGGAGACAGAGATGGGGAGGGGCAACAGCACACTGGGCCCCCCAACTCCACGCCAGTGGCATCAGGATGTCCTTCTGGCACAGCATTTTGACACGCTGTGCTGGAAGGGGCACTAAAGAGCTGTGCGCTGCCGGCTCTTAGGGCACCCTTTTGCCAGCTTTGAAAGGAGCGATATTTTGCCACTCTTTTCCAGGTCGGCAAAAGGAAGGATTGGGGCTGAGGCTCTCTGGCTGAAATTCTAAATGCCCCTTCCTAAACTGCCAGTTCCAGGAGGCCATGGGATGTTGCCATGACAGTTAAAGTGGAATACTGCATAGCACTATAATTGTGTAGTGTCAATTGTTCCCTGGTCCTCCTCACCAGATTTTTCACTTGCCACATAAACCTATATTTTGAGTCAGACCATCCCAAACATGCGTTCCAAATCTGAGGTAAATCTTTCCATCCATTTTTGCGAAATCATTGGGGTGCCCCAGTAGGAATGCCCTTAAATTAAATTTCATGTACACTAGATAGCCTATATTGTTAGTTATACTATTCCAGAATACTCTCTGAATATGGTACAAATCTGTCCAGCCATTCTGGAATTTAGTCCAGTTGCCTCACTGTGTCCCCTCCAAAATAGACTTCATGAGTGCCATATAATCTGCATTTTAAGATCAACCCTCCCCCCTGCCCCCAGGCATAACTTTCACATTTGATGAAAATCCATCTGGTAACACACAGAGAAATGGAAATTCAACTTTATTTATATAATTGTTCATGCTAGAAATTGCAGAGGTCAACTCTGGTGCAGTCCGCACACATACATCCCATACCCTCTCCAGTGATGCCACTGCATGAGGGAGGAAAGCAAATTACAAACAAGTTTGTGTTTTACACACTGTTAATAATTAATTAATCAAATAAAAAAAGTCAGTGATATATCTTCAAAGACTGACCAGTTTTAATAGATGTGGCTGGTTTATGATTGTTAACTGATCTTTCAGTACAGAAAATTTAACTAGGCATTTGTTTCTAGGTTTCATCAGCAGTACTCTCAGTTAGGGATTAGTTACCCTCTCCTCAGCTACTCTCACATTCTGTTGGTAATAGTGTAGTAAGAGTATAGTAGAGCAAGGCTTCATGGGGTGAAAGTGCCAAAATGTGAATATTATCAGAAATAATGATATCATCTGTCAACCACCACCCCCCCCAACTTGGACTAGCTGGATGGAAACCAACAACATATTTTTCTAAGCTATTTCTGTTATACTCAAAAGTATTTTGGGAAAACTTGGTTTGGAATGGGCAATTAAGTGCTACTAGCCTGACAAAAGACTTTCTCCTGGTGGAAATACAAACTGGTTTGTTAGTATAGATCAACACAGCAACCTGTATTTTGGGGACTCTCATTGGCACTTTAACATTCCACAATGACCCACAAGTTAGCAGTAAATATGGAAAGTGATGCCAAACTGGTTCAAAATATCAGCATTCATACTACAGTTGTCCCTCCATTTTGCGAGCTCGAAGTCTGTAACCCTTGCTTATCCAAAATGGGGGGCAGGCATGCTTGAATATTTGCATTTTTCATTTTTCGCAGGGAGTGTCCGGAACTGATTTCCACAAAAAAGGAGAGGCAACTGTACTCATACTTCTGTTATTGGTGCCAATGTTTCTTTTGCATATGAAAACACAATATTTAATGTTAATTTAGCATTAACACAGTTGTGGGTGATATACAGCAGAAATGGGTAAAAGGTACATCAGGATCTATTGCTATTGCTATGTCTCTGGGTAATTTGTAATGCATCAGCAATGGTTTCTGATTCCCAGTTATCTGATAAAAAGTAAAGTTGACAAATTCAAAAATAATTCTGTCATGGCTAGCCTTGAGCTAATCATTTATCCCCAGTGTCCTCCACCAATAAAATTGATATATTCAGTGGCATCAAAGGGGGGTGCAGGGAATGTGAACCACATGAGTTGACACCCTAAGAGGGGGTGACACCACTGCTTCTCAAACATCTGCATTTGGGCAGAAACAGGCTGTGGCATTTGTCTGTATCCCTTTAAAATGCTCAAGAGATGGTGTGAATGGAGTGAGGCTCAGTGGCAGGAGAAAGGAGAGGCCCCAGGTTTTTTTTAAAAAAAATAAAAAATAAAAAATAGAAATTAAATTTAAAAATTTCTTTAAAAACATCACATTTTACCACATTTTCACTTTAACCTCATGAAACTACGTATATGTAAATACATTTATTCTGTGAATATGATATTATAATTTAAAGGTTTAATTTTAATTCTGCTAGTTGTTATGTCACAGCTATTACCATTACATTCAGTGATATATGGGAATTACAATTTATGAACAAATTAATACAAAACAAAATTACTAAGGTTTCTATATGGGTGTGGTATGGGAGGAGGTCAATGGGGTAATGACATCATGAGTTACCACACTAGGTGACACCAAGCCTAGTGGATATATTAGTCCATTGCCTTTAACCAGGTAAGGGGCCTAAATACTCTAAACGTACCAGATCCCATCCGATTTTGGAAGCTAAGCAGGGTCAGCCCTGGTAAGTATTTATATGGGAAACCATCAATGAATACCATGTGCTGTGGGCTATATTTCAGAGGAAGGGAATGGCAAAACCAATTCTGAGTATTATTTTGTTGTTGTTGTTAAATCACTCCGGTTTTGAGGTCCCTCCATTGGCTGCCTATCCGCTTCCAGGCCCAGTACAAGGTGTTGGTTATTACCTTTAAAGCCCTAAATGGCTTGGGTCCAAGTTATATCAGAGACCGCCTCCTCCCATATAATCCTCCCCGTGCACTCTGTTCCTCTGGGAGGAAATTCTTGGAGTCGAGGAAAGCTAGACTATCAGCAACCTCCCAAAGGGCTTTTTCTGTATTTGCCCCCAGACTCTGGAACGACCTGCCGGACAAGATCCGTCAGTTAACATCTTTGGACAGTTTTAAAAAAGCTGTAAAGACGGATCTCTTCCGGCAGGCCTTTCCAGACTAGATGGCCGGCCTCGGGCTGCCTCGGGCTGCCTCTCCGTCTGGGATATCATGTGGCACCTGTTTCCCTTATTGTGTAAAAATGTGAAACATCTTATGGGGCTCTTGGAATTATAATTATTGATTTTTATTGTAGCTGTTATATTGATTTTAAATTGTAATTGTTTAATACTGTTTTAAGGGTGGGAGGGATATATTTAGTATTGTATTTTATGCTGGTAACCACCCGGATTGGGAAACCATTGGGCGGTATACAAATAAATTTTATTATTATTATTATTATTATTATTATTATTAAACTTAAACAAATTTACCAGTTCTCGACGCACATTTCTTATTCATTACATATAAATCCTACTATAAACTCTATATGTAACAACTAATACACTAATAAACTTCCACAGTCTTCTTGGCAATAAGACCTTTTGCAGTATACCTATGCTGTGTTATTGTGTTTTTAAAAAAATTATTATTAAGTTACAATGATTTCTTCAGGTCTAATCAATATTTCCATTTTCTTACTCGCTTTATCATTGCCATCTTTTTTTGCAATATTCTACTGTCAGAAACCATTCTTCATCCATTTTATCTGTATCTTTGTTATTTAACCATGAGGTTAACCTGTCCATTTCCTGCATATCTAACAATTTCAGAAGCCAGTCATCTATTGTTGGGAGATCCGGTTCCTTCCAAAATTGGGCTATTAATAATCTTGCAGTCGTAATCAAATATAACAAAATTCTCCACCATTTCTTCTCTATCGAAGGGGGCACTAAATTTAACATATTTAAAAAATATATTTCAGGTTTTAATTCAAAATTGATTCCCAGAATTTGCTGTGTTAACATATGTATCTTTTTCTAATATTGTTTTAATTTTAGGCACCTCCACTACATGTGAAAGTACGATCCAATGTTCTCCTGATACTTCCAACATTTATTTGATTTTAAATTATCATTTTTTGTCATTTTTACTGGAGTTAAATGCCATCTATGTTCCAATTTCCAAAATCTTTCAAATCTTGAGATTTTGTAAATTTCTCCATTTTCTCTCTCACATAATCCCAGCTTTCTAGGTCTATTACCCTTCCTATATCCATGGCGCATTTTATCATTTCCTCTGATATTGGTTCCTTTTCTGAATGTCTCTTGAATTGTTCTTTATAAAGCCTTGCTATTTTCCCCTTTTTTATTAAGAAAAATATCATCAAATTCTGTTAGATCTCCTTCAAAGCCTTCTAATTTTACATCCATTTTATATCTTTCTTTAAGCTGGCTAGACAAAAACCAGTGTACGTTAGGATCTAGCTCACCCAATTCTTCAATTGTTTTCATTTCCCATTTGTCTGTGTCTTTCTTAAGGATATCCTTATTCATGGGAGAGATTAGAGGGAGTGTCCTTTTCATATAGGCAAAGAAGATTTAAAATTAATACTATTGCTAAGACTTTATGCAGAGAGGGAAAGGGAAGACCAGAGGATGAGAGAACACAAAATGCCAGAGCAAGACAAAGATGAAGAAGGGAGGAATGGGAAACTTAAGGCAGAAGAAGACCAAGGACAAAGACGAGAAGAACCCAGAATAGCAGATGAAAAAGGGGAACTATTCTCAGAGGAAGAAAAAAGATCTCAGGTCTACCCCATAGAAGGGGAAGAAGGATTATAAAAGAATGACATGATGTTGAAAATAATTTCTTGGAATGTGGAAGGTTTAAATTCAAAGTATAAAAAAATAAAGTATTTACTGTCTGACTAAAAAGAAGGTAAAGGTATCTTCAAGAAATTAAGATAAGGGAGAAAAAAGAATTATTTGACAAATCCAAAATTAGGACAAACTTTTGTAGCAGCTAATGAAAAGAAAAAAGGAGGAGTTATAATGTATATTCAAAATAAATGTCAAGCAAAAGAATGTTTAAATGATGTAGAGGGACATTATTTAGGAGCAGAAATCCAAATTGGAGGAATCAAGTATTTGTTATAAGGAACCTATGGACCACTTGAGAGGCAACAGAAATTCTACCAAAAAACCAAATAAGAAATTCAGTCTTTAAGCTATGATTATGTGGTAGCATTTGGTGATTGGAACAGGGTTATAAATTCAAAAGTAGATAGAACATCTACCAACCAAATTAAAAAGAATCAGAGTAAATTACCCTCTTCTTTTTTTTGATTAAAAGATGAAATGTGTTGGACAGACATTTGGAACAAGCTATATCCAGGAGACAAGGGACATACATTTTGTTCTGAAAGTTATAAATCAACATCTAGATTGGATGTGTTCCTTGTCTCAAATGTACTAATGCCACAAACAAACAAAAAAGTGGAAATACTTCCAAAAATAACATCAGATAATAGTCCTATATTACTAGAATTAGAAATAGGGAAGAAAGTATTTGCTTCGAAATTAAATGACAAACTTCTGAATGATGCAAAAATTTTAAATAAAGCAAAAGAAAGGTTGAAACAATACTTTATGGGAAATAATGTAGAAGAAACAAAGGCAAGGACTGTTTGGGACACAAGGCAGTTATGCAGGGTTTCCTAATTCAGAGAGGAGCTGAAGTGAAATGTCAATATTGTTTAACAATGGAAAATTGGAGAAAGAAGTTCAATGAGCTGAAATGGAGTTAAATAATGATCCAATGAATGGCAAGAAAAATAAAAATTTAAAGTATTTTTTAAAAAATTGAATGACCTGCTTACGGAAGAGATTGCTAGAAAAAGGAAATATATTAGACAGAGACATTTTGAAAGTGCTATCAAATCAGGAAGATGGTTATCAAACAGACTGCGGAAAGAAAAAGGAAAAAGAATCATAACAGGAATTAGAAAAGGGGATAAAACTTTTAATACACAAGAAGAAATAGAACAGCTATATTAGGCAGATAACATTGACTTTGGGGGGTTGCAGACTGCCAGAAATAGTGCAAATTGAGTCCACTTTTAGGGTTAGGGTTAGGGAATCATGGGAACTGTATTTTATTGTGGCACCAGAGTTCTCTGACAGAGAAGGCTCAATGTCTCAGAAAAAAAACAATTCTCATGATTCTCTAGCACTAACCCTAACCCTTAAAGTGGACTCAATTTGCACTATTTCTGGCAGTCTGCAACCCCCCTTTGAGAAAATTGAAGAATATTTGAGCAAACAGAGGATTGATAAAATGAGAATTTAACAGCAAAGAAGACTTAATGCAACCTTTTCAGAAATGGAAATTGTGCAGGCAATACGAAGATTAAAACTAGAGAAAGCTCCTGGACCTGTACCACACAGTACTATAAAAAAATCAAAGAAATTAAAATTGCTCTTCAAAAGACATTGAATGACATAATAAAGAACGGAATACCGGACACATGGAGAAATGCAAATATCACACTCATTCCAAAGGAAGGCAAAGATAAGAGACAAGTGGGCAACTATAGGCCAATATTATTACTGAATGTGGATTACAAAATCATGGCTTTGATTTTGGCTGACAGATTAAAACAGATTTTAAAAAACTATATTCAAGAGGAGCAAACAGGATTTCTACCTACAAAACAAATGAGAGATAATATATGCTTGGTAATTGACCTAACTGAATATTATGAAAAGAACAAAAATAAAAAATGGCTCTGATTTTCACAGATGTGGAAAAAGCCTTTGATAATGTTACTTGGCCATGCATATTAAAATGTTTAGAGAAAATGGAGATGGGAAAGAATTTCTGTACCTGGATTAGTAGTATATATTCCCAACAGAGTGCACAATTGATAATAAATAGGAAATGTACCAATAAATTTGAAATAACAAAGGGGACCAGACAAGGTTGGCCCCTCTCTCCTCTACTTTTCATTATGGTGTTAGAAGTCTTATTTAAAAAGATAAAACAAGATAAGCAAAAGCAAAGCAAAGCAAAGCAGCTTATTTATATACCGCTTCATATCACGCTATGGGATGTCTAAGTGGTTTACAACTGTGAGCTGATTGCCCCCCAACAATCTGGGTACTCATTTTAGCGACCTCAGAAGGATGCAGGCCTGAGTCGAGCCTCAGCCCTGGCTGGTATTGAACTCGCAACCTTGTGGTCTATGAGTGAGTGGCTGCAGTACAGGCATTTAACCACTGCGCCACCAAGAATGTAAAAGGAACTAAGATTAAAGAATTCAAATACAAATTTAAGGATGATCTGGTAATATGTTAGAAGATCCAGTGAACCAAATACAAGGACAATAGAAGATTTTGGGACAATATCTGGATTTAGGATAAACAAAGAGAAAACAGTAATATTAACAAAAATATAAATAAAAAAGAAGATTCTCTATTGGCAAATCTCATAAACTGTTCAATCCAAAACAAAGTTAAGTATCTTGGAATATGGATATCCAAAAGAACCATTGATTTATTTAAGAATAATTATAAGCAAAAATAGAAAGAAATTAAAAAGTACTTAGAAAATTGGAGCAAATTGAAATTAACATTGACGGGGAAGATTGAAATGATGGTTTTACCAAGAATGAACTTTCTCTTTCAATGTATTCCAATCATAAATAATGACAGACCATTTCAAGATTGGCATAAAGAATTAAGGAAATTTATTTGGTCAGGGAAAAGACCAAGAGTTAAGTGGACAACATTGATAAAACCTAAAAAGGAAAGGGTTCCACCATTTCTTTCAAGAAGTTTTATGTGAGAATCCCTAATCAGGGATCAGGATCTATTGTATAATAACACATGTGCAGACTTCTGTTTCCTAATGAAGTACTAATGGACTCCATTGCCTACAACCTCACTGTGGGGAGTTCCCAAAATGGCCAGGGGGGTGCTATACTGTGTATTCCCTGGCTATCAATGATGAAAACTGAAAGCAGGAAGATTTTGCAAATAAAGCATGTACTCTGCATCTGAACTATCACCCTTCTTTAAGAAGAGATGCTGGGAATTATAAGAGAGGAGTTTCCAAGTAAACACTAGGAAGAATTTCTTCATAGTAAGAGCTGTTTGGCAATGGAAGTTGGTAGTCTCTCCTTATTAGACAGTTTTTAAACAGAGGTTGTATGCCCGTTACTCATGATTCTTGCCCTAGGAGGGATTTGGACTAGATTGCTTGAGGACCCCTTCTGACTATAATTCTATGAATCTATAAAACATGGGTGGACAGCTTTTGAATGGAGATGCACTGGAGTGGTGGCAACAACAACTGCAATCACAATATCCAGAGGCTTCCAAGGTTGCAGTTCAGGTTAAAAACAAGATTCATCCTCACTGCATTGTTGTTGTTGTGTCCCTTCAAGTCATTTATGACTCATGGTGACCCTAAGGCCCTATCATGGGGTTTTCTGGGGCTGAGAATGCATGACTTGCCTAAGGTCACCCATAGTTGAGCAGGGATTTGAACTTTGGTTGCCCAGAGTCCTATAGTCTGACACTGAACACTGGCTCTGATATCCTCCCTGCATATCTTGTTTTAAAGTTTAAGAGCAGGGTGGATGGTACCAAAGATCTACCAAGACATTATATGGTGGCAGGAGGTTGCAAAAAGAAACGGAGGGGAAGACATGGCTCACATGCATGCAGGGCCCACCTCTGTTGTACAGCAATGACAAACACCAGAGTAGTAATTGCATGTTAGCCTTTTTAGCAAAACTGTCTTGTGCCTTCAAGTCACCTGTTGATTTATGACAACCCCATGAATGCCATAGTATTTTGTTAGGCAAGGAATAAGGGAAACCAAGTTATTTCCGTGTATTTGCCACAATCGAATATCTCCGTGGCATTTTGTCCCTATTGCTGTTCACACTTGGGGAATGGCAATAGGGATAAAAAGCCACAGAGAAATGAGTCTCCTTCTTTTGAGGTCTTTAAACAGAGGCTGGATGGCAACCTGTTGGGAATGGTTTGATTTTAAGTTCCTGCATGGCAGGGGGTTGGACTGGATGGCCCTTGTGGTCTCTTCCAACTCTATGATTCTATGATTCTATGATCATGACAGGAGGGGAGAAAGAAGAGGACAAAGGAAGCAAAGACAAACCGTCTCCGGACAAACCTTGCCAAGAAAACCCTATGACAGGTGCGCCCGAAATAGAAAATTACTTGAAGGCAAACAACAATAGAGGAGGGGCAGTGGTGCAACAGGAAGGCTTGGGCCCTGGTGCTCAGTCCCCAGTGGCTTCTCCTCTTTGGCTTCCCTCTGGGGTGCTCTTTGCCTGGCCACTGCACACCAGAACTCTCCAGGGGACCCTCTCCATTTATGACAGTGGCAACAGCAGCATTCTGTCTCTCTGTCTTCCTCCTTGCCCTGCTGGCTCTCTCGCAAGCTGGCCTGGGATCTCCTTTCCTCAGCCCTGCTTCGACCCTAGCCTAGAGTTGCTCAGTGGTGCTGGACCCTGGTGACAGGCAGCTCAAGATCCTCAAGGGCTGCAGCCCAGGCACCAAAGGAATCAGGGAGACTGGAGTGGGAGTGGACATGGCAATCACATCAGGAAAGGAGGAGGAGGAGGAAAGACTGCATTTGGGGGTCCCATGCGATCTGAATCAATCCGATAGCTTATTCTCACTATAGGAGGTTCGGATTGTTGCGGTTCTTTAAAAAAGAATCTAAGGCATCTGGTGCCAAATGCACCAGTTTAATTGGGCTTTTCAGTTGCCTCCCCCCCAAACTGAATTGATTGAGGTAGGAGCAAGTGAGAACTTCACAGAAATAAACCAGTTCCACACTGGTTTATTTCCATAGTGTGAATGAGCCCTCAAAAGTAGTTTACCATTTTCTTCCTCTAAATATAGCCTACAGCACCTGGTGCTCCTTGGAATTCTCCCATCCCAGTATTAACCAGGCCTGACCCTGATTAGTTTTCAAGAGCAATGGGATCTAGTGCCTTCTGGGTATTTAGCCCTGTGATGACACCTTAAAACAACAGATGTATTGTGGCAAGAATCCTTTTGGCAAAACAAAGCTTCTAAAGCACTGTAAGACATGATTGATGCCTTCCCAGAAAAGTATCTTTGTGATCATGTTACAGGAAAGTTTGGGTTCCTCTAAAATGGCTGTTTTGAAAGAGAATTGGTCCCCTGATGTTGATGGATTACAACTCCCACCATCCCCAGAGACAGCAGGGGTAATCATCCACTGCAAAGGGAGTTGCAGGCAACTGCTTAGGACAAGTAGACTGTGCAGCCTGCACTGTGTGAGCCAATGTTGCTTGATAAGAGTGAGGGGGGGACTAGGATCGGAGATAATCACACAGGGATGGGATAGGGATGAGATCACTCCCCCATCCTTATCCCATCTGTGACCACGATCACACAAAAGAAATTCAGACATGTCGTGCTGATCCGGTCATGTCCTGTCAGTGAAGTGGAAATGTATTAACAGTTTCTCCTGTTAATACAAAATGCCAGCAAATGATGGAACAATGATAGGATCAGTGCAACGTCATCTGGAACTCTTTCATGCAATCGCTATTATTCACACTTTCTGGATTGGGTAATGTCCAGATAAGCGCAATGTTGTTTGAAAGTCCTTCCTGCAATTGTGCAAGAAGAATAGGACAGGGATGGGACAATGACGTTCCATCCCCCATGTGATCATCTCCATTGAGTAAATCAATGGGTCTGGTTTCCATCTTATAAAAACCAGGAAAACACAATACTTCATTAGGAACTTTGGTACATAACACAAGAAATCATAACTTGCTGAGTTTCCCCCATTCTCCACATTTTCCCTTCCTGTAGAAAACAGCTCCACATTTTCCTGTCCTGTAGAAACAGTCATGTCAATGCAGATACACTGTGGAGGTCAGACACAGATAGGAAGTGATGTCATTTGTATTTTCCAATCATGTTGATGTAATCCCTTGCTTCACCTGTAGGAAAACATAAGGTATGACAGTGAGCCTTAATGTAGTGTGTGGAAGAGCCAATGTGGTGTAGCTGTTTGAGCATTGGACTATGACTCTGGAGACCAGACTTTGGATCCTGGCTCGGCCATGTAAACCCACTGGGTTTATTTATCTAATAACTGGGTAGGTTTACAGCCTCAGAGGATGGCAATGGCAATGGCAACCCCCCTCTCAAGAAACTTGCCAAGAAAACTCCATGAGGGTCGCCTTACAACTTGAAGGCACACAACAACAAACAACAAATGGTGTGTGAAGGTTGTCACCTAGCAAATAATAATAATAATAATAATAATAATAATAATAGTTTTATTTGTACCCCGCCTTTTGCCAGAGCAATCAAGGTGGCTTACAGCTAAAAACAGATACAAACCCCAACAATAAACATAATGCCCCCATTAAAAATACATTAAGTACAAATCTCAATTAAAACAGCTTAAAAACAGTAGACAAATTTAAAACAAAGACAACAGATTGCATCAATTAACACAGTAGGCACTCTGGGTCGAGCAAAATAAAGGAGAGGAGGGTATCTAATGAGGAGAGACCAGTTTTAAAGTGATTTTATTGTGGGTAGGCCTGCCGAAAGAGATCCGTCTTGATGGCTTTTTTAAAAAGCATTATCTGATGGATCTCTACCGGCAGGGCGTTCTAGAGTCTGGGAGCAGTAGCAGAAAATGTCCTCTGGGAGGTCGCCGTCAGCCTGGTTCTTATTGGTTGAAGAAGCTTCCTCCCAGAGGACCTGAAGGCACGGAGCAGATTATATGGAAGAAGGCGATCCTCAAGGTAAATTGGACCCAGGCCATGTAGGGCTTTAAAGGTCATCACCAACGCCAAACCAATAGGCAGCCAGTGGAGGGAACTTAAAATTGGTGTGATATGATCACTCCTAAATGCTCCAGTGATCAGCCTGGCTGCCATGTTTTGTACTAATTGCAGTTTCCAAGTTGGGTATAAAGGTAGCCCCATGTAGAGTGCATTGCAGAAGTCGTGAGGTTACCAATGCGTGTACTACAGTTTCTAGGTCCCTTACTTCCAGGAATGGGCGCAGCTGGCACATCAGCCGAAGCTAATAACAGGCATTCTGATCTGTCATGTGAAGCGACGAGTCTAGGAGCACCCCCAGACTGCGAACACAGTCCTTAACAGAGAGCGTGACCCCATGCAAGACTCGAGGTCGCAATCCAATTATTAATCACTTGGCCTATTGTTGAGTTTGAAAACGTCCCCTTTTTCTAGAGTACACTTGCTAGCATTCCTTGGCCAGTATTGCATTAGCTGAGATGATTCTGGGAGTAACAGTCTAAAAAAGAGAAGTTTTCAAAGCTCTGGTACCATTAATTTAACCTCATCAGTGTCAGTACTACATAATGGCCAGAGTTTCATATTTGCAAACATTTAAACTATCTAATAACAATATTAAGGTCTTCCATCTGAGGCAGCTGCCTCACATTGTCGAATGGTAGGTTGGCCCTGTACACACAGGTGTTTGGGAGAATCCCATGACTTCTTTTTTGTTAATATTACAGTTCCCAGTCACTCAGGCATGTTTTACTTACTTGTGTCACTCTGCTTTGTGTCCTTGGGACGAGTGCAGTAATAGACCGGGATGAGAAGGAGTGCAGTGAGCAGAATATCTCCAGCTACAATTGCAACCATGATGTCTGTGGTGATATGATAACAATCTCCATAATGCCCTGTGTAAGAAAGGAAAGGACAGCCCTGAGTGCAACCTGTTTCCCATACTGATCAAGGGTGACATGCAATACATACAGAGCACAAGTAGAGGGTGCTGTGACATCATATGATGCCATGTCATCAGTTGCAGCCTTATCACATGAGAAATGAGAGCTGAAACGGTGCAGGAAAGTAGTAGATTTCTCCATGTCTCTCTGCATGCCGTCGTAGAACTTCTGTTCTCTTCCTGAGGGTGATGGTCGGAAAAGCAACTCCAGTGCAGTCCGCACTCACACACCCCGTATCCTCCCCAATGATGCCACTGGATGTGATGATAACTCATTTTAGCTGCAACAGGGAATCTTAAAGAGGAATCCAATGAACTGAGACTTAACCATCTTTCATAAACCTAAATTAAAAACTATATTATAAATAATACAAATATAAAACATAGTCATTGTAATTTTTCAGCCAAAAGAACAGGAAAATTTGCATGTTATAGAGCAGGGGTAGGCAACCTTTTCCCTTTAAGGGCCGAGGGACTTCAGCTCCCAGAATCCCAGGAGCTATTGGCCAACATGGGACTATTGGCCAACATGGCTGAGGCTTCTGGGAGCTGAAGTCCCTCGGCCCTTAAAGGGGAAAGGTTGCCCTGTTATAGAGCTATCATAGGAACCAGGAAGGTTCTTCTGCAGCTTCCCAGTTCTCAAAAGTGGTGGGTTTTTGTTGTTGTTTTGTGGAGTTTTTGTCTTTTTTAATATTTATATTTATATATTTATATTTTTAAGCATCTTTGTCCCCTTTCTACCCTCTGGGCAATGTATACATTCCAGTGTGGGGTGTGTACTACATTTTGCAAATGAAAGCCAAAGCACACAGGGCCAAGCAATACCAGAATATGGTCAAGATGGCAAAAATGAGAAAGAATAGACAAGAGATGATATGATAGCCCTATTTAAGTATTTGAAAGGGTGTCATATGGAGCAAGCTTTTTTTCTGCTGCTCCAGAAAATAGGACACGCAACAATGGATGCAAACTACAGGAAAAGAGATTCCACCTAAACATTAGGAGAGACTTCATGACAGTAAGAGCTGTTTGACAGTGGAACACACTCCCTCAGAGAGTGGTGGAGTCTTCTTCTTTTGAGGTTTTTAAACAGAGGCTGGAAGGCCATCTGTTGTGGGTGCTTTGATTATGAGTGCCTGCATGGCAGAATGGGGTTGGACTGGATGGCCCCTTTGGTCTCTTCCAATTCTATGATTCTATGAAGCTAGGAGAGGCAAAGTAGTTTGATTTTGCCTGAGCTTACTGGGAAGGGCAAAAATCTGTTCCCTCTTCTCCTCTTGCCCTTGTTGAGTTGAATGCAAACTACTTTTGCACTTTGAACTCAAGCAGCAGCAATGGAAGCAAGTGATTACAAAGGGGGACATGGAAAGAGAAGATTGAAACAGGGACATTTTAAAAGCTGCTGGGAAAATGGGACAACAGAGGGTTGATCAGAGCTATCTCTGGCAAACTGGGGTAATTGGAAGGCATGGTGTCATCTCCTTGTCTGTAAAGGGGATGGCTGTGGGTGAGCAACATTTCCAGTACATTTCTCCTCTCTTTTATTTACAAGGTTGCCTAAGGTTTACAGACAGGATACCATATTTGAAACAGAGTTGGTACCTAGTAAAACCCAGTGAGCCTTGCATTGTGAGGAATATAATAAACAGAGCTGAAATATTTGCTGAAATGTAAAGTGAAATGAAATGTCTAGTAAAATCTTTTACAACTCCATGTGGACAGAGGAGAGAACATCTTTCTCCTGTTTGTAGTGTCCCCCCATCTGCACCATTAAAGTTTTACATGCTCTGATCTTTTGGTCTTTTCTTTTTAAATTCCCCATTTGCTTCCCTTTTTATTCCTCTATTCTTTTTTGTTTAAAATATTTATTAGTTACACTTATGTCCTGTGGTTCCTCAAACAAGCTCAGAGTAGCACAGCATAACTTTCCTTGTCTCTACCTTTTCCTCACAACTGTGTTCTGATGTAAGTCAAGCTGAAAGAGAGTGACTGACCTAAATTGAGTTTCATGGCTCAAGTAGAGTTTTAAGCTTATCTTCCAAATCCCTGTCCAAAATTTAAACACTAACCAAAAGGTTTATTTATTTATTTATTTATTTATAGCCTCCTATACAAGACAATATAAATGAAAGTTGGTAATTGTAAATGGTTCAAAATGTGCGGCACTGAATTTAACATGTTAATAACCCAAAAGAGAAGTTGGGGGAGAAATGGAAATGTAGAAATATACCTCAGTTAACAAAGTCCCTGATAAATAACCTCCATTTTAAGAAGTGTTTTTAGACATGTAAAGCCGCCCCTCCATGCTCTATTTAGCTGGTAGATTTTTTAGCAACATCAGCACTGGGAAGATAGCGAAGGTGGACTGAAGAAACACAGACTTTTAATTTCTATAGTAAACAATAAAATAAAATAATGGGATTCTACTCCAGGCAAACCCACTGTATCTATGGGAGTCTGCCTACAACAGGCAAGGTATAGAGCAGCAATCTCTAGAATCTCTTACTGAGCATGAGTGACCAGTAACACAGAGTGAAAGAGGGAAAGCAGGTAAGTCTGCTTCACCAGTTCCCCATGCAAGTTTAAATTATAGGTATATAGCTTCAGCCACCAAAATGAAAATCATTTTTTTAAAAAAAGTGGGATGGTGAAAGAAAGAAAGAAAAATCATTGCTGGATGCATTTTGATAGGAGTTTTCAGGTAGAACAGGAAGAACAGACCTGCACAACCTGACAGTAGGTAGGGACCAAAATTAAAATAGGCTAAACCTCTTTGGGCTGCAGATATTTTTAATTAAATATTAATTTATTAATAATATTAATTAGAATTAATTACTGTTGATTCCATTCTCCTTCTCCTCTGTCCAGCCTGTCCTTCAGAAGAAAGTTGAGTGGCAGAGGAGCCTTGCCTGCCCTTCTCCTCCTCCACCTGGACCTCTCCGCAGGAGAAGGCCAAATGACAGAGGAGCCTTGAGGGTCAAATGTTTGCCCTTCTTCCTCCTCTGCCACCCGGCCTTCTCAGGAGAAAGCTGGACAGCCTTGCAGGGCAAGCGTTTGCCCCTCTTCCTCCTCCTCCTCCTCCTCCTCCTCCTCCTCCGGAGAAAGCTAAGTAGTGGAGGAGTCTTGCAGGGCAAGTGTTTGCCCGTCCTCCTCCTGTGCCACCTGGCTTCCTTCTTGGGAGAAAGCCAGGCAGCAAAAGAGCCATGAGAGGCAAGCATTTGCCTGTCCTCCTCCTCCACTCAGTCTTTTCCTCAGAAGAAAGCTGAGTAGTGAAGGAGCCTTGTAGGGTGAGTGTTCACTTGCCCTCCTCCTCGTCCTCCTGCTCTTCTGGCCAGCCTGCTCCTCAGGAGAAAGCTAGGTGATGGAGGAGCCTTGCTGGGCAAGCGTCTACCCTTCCTTCTCCTCCAAGCAGTGGAGAAGCCTTGAAGTTGTTCCACATCCTTGTGGGCCAACTGAAATCCTTTGGCAGGCCACATGCGAGACCCAGGACATATGCTGTGTAGGCCTGCTCTAGAAGGGTAAAATGGTTTTCTTATACAAGGCTCCCCTGACCTGGATATTTCATTTTGTATTTGCACATTATTAGTATTAGATAAAAAAAAAATCTGCTGAAACATGTTGAACTGTGGGAGTTTGTGTGTTTGATATCCATATTCTTTCCATGTATGTTCTTTCTTTCTCTGTTACAGTATTTTCTGTTAAAGAAGCAAAGGCTGGGACACATTGACTTCATTAACTTAGGTATGGGCCTTTACAGACTGCCAGAAATAATGCAGCTTGAGTCCAGTTTAACTGCCCTGGCTCAGTGCTGGGAATCATGGGAACTGTATTTTTTTCTGAGACATTGAGCCTTCTCTGCCAGAGAGTTTTGGTGCCACAATAAACTACAGTTCCCATGATTCCCTAGCACTGAGCCAGGGCAGTTAAAGTGGACTCAAGTTGCATTATTTCTGGCAGTCTGTAAAGGCCTGTATATCTATATTGTTAGAAGACTGATACTGAAAATTGTGTGACTGGATCAGATGGAATTAATGTATTACAAGTAAAACCCCTTTTAAAATTTCATCAATAAACAGGAAATAACAAAAGATATGAATGTTCCCAATTTAAAACTACTATTTTTAATGCAAATTTACTAATGTGCTTTGAATATTACAGGATACATTTGTGATGGGGACAGTGTGGGTGTGAAGTGGAAATTCAGAAATATGTGCTGTTGTTGTTTATACGTAAGTAGGTATAATTATGGCTATATCATGTGAAATTCATTATTTAAAAAAACAAACAATAATTTCAATAATTTCATGCTGCTTGTCCGAAATCCCTCACCTGTTTCCTTGGTGGCTGTTCTTACTGTAAGAAAGGAAGAAAAGAGGACAGTTATGTTATTCTAGACAGATAAAATCACAGTAAAAGTCAGGCTAATGTGCAGATCAGAATGCAATTATCTTTTAGATTCACAGTTCTCTCCAATGTAATTCTCATCATTCCATGACAAAAGTAAGCTGACGTGCAGCAAAACAGAAGCAGCTTTCTGCTTACTTCTCCGTATGCCTTTAAAGCACTTCCGTTCTCTTACCGAGGGAGAAGATAATAAAAGCATGCCTTTTACTATACCTACTTGCATATAAATAGCAATAGCACTTATTTCTGATTTTCCAGTAGTCCCACTTTCATGCCCTTCACTGTGTTTACAGGGTTACACACCGGCCCCTGTCTTGGTTGCCAGGAACCTTGGAGTTCTGCTAGATGTCCCTACACCCCTTTATTGGGGCAACTGCTAAGGTGTGTAATTTCCATCTTTTGAAAATCCATAGGCTCTGTGGGTTTTTGACCATTGAAAGTGTCCATTTGCTTATCCAAGCCTTGGTTTTTACACATCTGGACTATTATAATATCCTACTAGCAGATTGGCTATCTTGCTCTCTTGTTATTCTGGTTTCAATCTAGAATAGTGCTGTTTGGATAGTCTTAAATCCCCCCAAATACTCACATGTCTCTTCCATTCATATATCCCCCCCCCCCATTGTAATACAACAGGACTCATTACAAGCTTTTGCTCCTGATATTTAAAGCCCTGCTCCTTGTGGCGAATCCTCTTGCCACTTTTCATCTTAGCACTGACTTTCTAAGGACGTTATCACACGGGGTCCAAAGCAGAATGAATCCAAACGAAATCTCGTCCTGATATGTATTATTTTTCCGTGTGTTCACACGACGTCGCACAAAACCGCTAAGAACCCGTACAGAACCCCGAACGATTCCGAAACAAATTGAGATCTTTTGAATTTTGGTTTCTTTAGGAAGTACAATTGCGCAACCTGAATAATTTCGCAATTACCGCGATTCCGAAATGCATATGAACAGGCAATACATATTGTGAAGCATTTCCCCATCATGACCCATGGTTCTCCGCACTGTTTCCCATGGGTCTGTGTGTGAACGGCAAATACGTGTCCAGGATGCGCTTTCTTGGAAGCGCGATAAAAGCGCGATGATGGTAATTGCGTGTGATAGCCATTTATGTATTGTGGGGGCTCTTTTGGTTCATTTCAGTATAGTACTGGATTTATTCTTATTTCGGTTTCTTATCGCTTTGTGGCCCGAGTGTGATAAGGTCCTAAGTTTTGTTTTCCCTACCCTCAAAAGCTTCAAAAGGTTTGGTTTGAAAACATAGGCCAAGTGATGTTTAAAGGAGAATAAAAGTTTATTTTAGAACAGAATGGAATAAATATAACTTGTATCAAAATTTGTTACTATAGGTTCTCTTGTTTACATATAAACAACATTTGTTTCCAATTCCCTTTTAATATTTCAGCCACACAGGCTAGCAATATCCCTCAGGATATAACACAACAGTCACTCCCTTCCTTAGAGTTCTGTATGTGTCCCGAGTCCCTCCCATCTGGATTCCAACTAACAAAATTTTCAGATCCCTCAGGAACTCAACGAAATGCAGCCCTCTCTCTCTCTCTAGCTTACGTAGAACCCCCCTCTTCTGTCAACTCTCTCGAATCCCCAACTGCTCCCAGCTTGAATTCTATTGGTTGGCCCTCAGTTGCCTCCTGATTGGCCAGATGGATATCCTATTCACCACCTGCCTTACCTTCCCATAGTATCTGACAGCTCAGCTAACATCATCTAGGAATGTAAGATCAACAATCAAAGGATTATTGCCAGTTCCACCGATGCATACAACTCTAACAAGGCTGCAAGCCTTTCAGGATCTGGCTCTACATTTATGCAACAGTCTTCCTTTACACCTCCAACTAGAGGAAGATCTTACCTCCTTTAGTAAAGGGTTGAAGACCTTCCTCTTCAATTTGCCAGACTGATGAGCTGCTGTGTGCCTAAGGTTGCTGAGATGTCTACTGACTGATATAGAGATTGTTTTAGCATATTAGCAATATTTTCATAGTGTTGTGTTATATTGTTTGTTTTTGATTATATATGTTTGATGTTCCATCTTTTGGCGAAGAGTGTTATAAATAAATGTTGTTGTTGTTGTTGTTGTTGTTACTTTTGTCCTGCCCAAAAAACTCATTTGGCAAAAGGTATGCTTTCACAACTATCTCCTTCTGGAATGACATCATGCAGAGAATTAAGCAGAAAGCCACTTCTCTTGTGCTGCCTGTCAGCTTACTTTTGTCACGCAATAGTGCTGTTTGTGAGGGATGCAAATTTCATGTATTTATTCTTACATGCAAGGTCAAGTAACTATGGTGGATTTCTTTCTACTGTAGGAAAAAAAGGAATATACCTCTACAGTATTCTCCTCTGTATACAAAAACCAGGATACCCTAAAGGCACCAGATCCTATCTGATCTTGGAAGCTAAGCAGGGTTAGCTTTGATTAATATTTTGATGAGTGACTGCCAACAAATATCAGATAATGAAGGTTATATTTCAGAGAAAGGAACTGATGAAACTACCTGAGTATGCCTTGACTGATTGTTCCACAGAGAAAGCCTAAGCACAAAAAAGCCTGCTTTCTACACGGACAACAGGTTTCCTAAGCAAGAAACAGTGTTACAGAGGAATAATATAGAAGATCCCATTCTGGGAGAAAGATAATAAGTGTAATAAATGAATAAATATTTTTTCAGAGAAAAACACATGAAATTTTTGCATAGAATATACATTTTCTGCCCAGAACACAGGGTTTTGCACAAAAAATAAATTTTTCTCTGAATAATTCTTCTGCAACATTTCAGCAGAAAATTGCACAAAATTCTCACTACCTGTAATCTAATCTTCCCAACAAGGTTTCCTAGCTGTTGGGAACCCTATTTTTCAACCTGGGAACTATCAATTATGAATATTTTCCACCCCCACTTTCAGTTAAAGCAATATATTAAAGTGTGTATTGTACTGTTCTTTCTCTCGCTGCTCCAGTAACAGCAGGTGAGTCCCTCACATCCCTTAACAGTCTCTGGCAGGCCATCACATCTATGAATGTAACTTGTAAAAGTAAATAGAAAATGTAGTTCATTTCTGTTAGTGACTTCCATTCCACCTATTCCATTGCTTTTAAAACGTAACATCATTACACTCTCTCAGGGGTATAGATATGGAGGGGGGCTAAATGAAGGCAGTCTGTTCCCGTAATGAATTTTCCCTCAGTCCCCAAATTTCTGGCATTGCAGAAAGACTCTCAAAATTATTCACACCTAGATATTCTTCTATTTGCTGTGTTCACATTTCCTAGGTAACTTTCCCTGTCCCTTTTCTTTGAATGCCTGACCTATATTTCATATACTCAACTGAAACTTTAAGTTAATGCGATGCTAGAAATTTGGTAACCAAATGAAAATTTCATTGGGGGACCAGAATTCTTATTTGGGGGGCACTGCTCTCATTGTGCCTTCCCTGGAGCTACACCCCTGCATTTTTTCTTACCAAAAAAGGTAACTCATTGAAGTTACATGCATGAGCTATACCTTGCTAAATCCAAGCTCTGCTCCTACCTCAGGCACAGCTCTTTTTTGGCTGGCTTTTTAAAAAGCCAGACCGATGTAAACTTACACTGTTTCAAATTACTTTTTAGTATGCAGTGCTCCTTAATGTTCCTCTTTTAAAAATGTCATAATGTTTTCATGCTTTTAGTTTTATACGGTGGTTTTACTGATACTTGATGTAATATTTATTATGTATTCTGGTTTATACGGGAGACACATGAAAAAGGTTTTGCCTTGAACAGTAGCATTAAAATATTTGAAACAAAGCATATGGAGGGGAAAGAGTGGAGGCCCTGTGTGGTCTGAGTGCAAATCAGTTTCCTATCAGCTGCTTCTTCTTCTTGCAACACCATCTTGTACTTCCACCCCCTTCCTCTCACCAGAAAACACTCTGCTGCCATTAGTTTCAGTTCCTCTGAAACATGGGCAAGCCCTCTAATACAATGGGGTAGAAAACAGCTTTGAAAAAGCCCTCTGTTTTGAAAAAGGAACAGCTTTGAGAACAGCTTTAAAAATGCACCTCCCAACATTACCCTTTTTGTGTGGCTTTACCTTTATACAGATAGGTCAGTGCAAAACAGCAGCAAAATTAGATTTTCTGTAATACTTTTTCTGACTGTCTAGAATACTTCATGTACACAAAAAAAAAAAAGATGCAAACCTGTGGCCTTCCAAATGTTAATGAACTTCTTTCTAGTCCTGTGATCATTCACCATTGGTAAAGCCTGCCAGAGATGATGGAGCTGCAGTCCAATTATATCTCCTAGTTGTTCCACTCTAAGGTCCAGCATAGCAACTAAGGTGCTGGACAGTAGACCACTGTGGCCCACCAAGTGTTTTTAGACTATAGCACTTATTGGTCCTAGCTAACATACCCAATGGTGAAAGGATTACCGGTAGGGGAGTTGTCCAAAAAAGCTTCTGGAGGGTAACAACTGTCTGCCTCTGACTTAGCCTTATGAGAGTTCAAAGTTCAGAAGAGTAATTAGCTCCTTTTGGACGCTTTAGGACACTGCAGTGAATCAATTTTCAAAAGTAATTTTCCAAGCTCAAGCTCAAAACATAACCAATGAGGCTCAACAACTTCCCCAGCCCCAAAACTGGGCAGTCTTAAAAACTGATAACTACCAGTACTTGCAACTTATACATTATCTTACTTTTGTCTCTGAAATCACAGATTTTACAGAATTTCAGCAATGGGGGGGGGGGGGAGTAGGCATGTGATCCATAAATCTGGTAGAAACAAAGCCTCTATTGGTGATGACCCAAAGCTGTCACCAGAGCTACACCTTCTTTCCTGGTTTTAGAAATAGCAGAGCATGGGCAAGTTACTTTTCACACTACAATGTCCAGTGCTGAGGTATTCAGACAGCTGTAATCGAACAGTAACTTTTCCAAGCTCTAAGAAAGAGTACCCATGATGGGTGGCTGGTATAAACTATTTAGTTCATAGGAATTTTGTAAGCAATTTTTGTAAGTTTTTGGCTGCTGCTCTTTCTATTTTTGCTTTCCTTCTTGTTTTAATGGGTGGCTTAATGGTGTGTTTCTTGTGAGGGGCGAGTGTTTGGTAAGTTGTTTTGAAAAGCAGTTTTAAAAGGTTTTAACTTGTATGTTGTAAATTGTTTTGAAAATGTATAAGTTGTATTGAGAAGCATTCTAAAATATTTTCAATCAATCAAAGATAAATACACATTCAGCCATCTCACACAAACAAAACAGCCTTCTACCTCCATCAGAAAATAGCTTTACACCCCCTGGTGCCCTCCAGATGTCTTGGATTCCAACACCCATCAGCCTCAACCAGCATGGCCAATGGTGAAGAATGCTGGGAGTTTTGGGGGTCAACCAATGTTTTCATCTCTGCTAATTATAAAGTCCCAGTGCTTTGACCCTGTGTACCCTGGCTCCAATACAGCACTGCTGTTGCCACTGCTTATTCCCTTACCACCCACTGGGCCCAGGTTGCACTGCATTACCAAGGGTAGAATAAGGCAGATAAATGTCATTGTCCCTCCTCCTCCTTGTGGGTCTCACTGCTCCCCTACCCACAGCCTTGCAGATCAGACTGAGAGGTCACATACATGACAAACACAACCTCAGTATGATGGCCATCAAACTGAGGTTGTGTCTGTCATGTCCTTTGCTTAGTTTACGGGATAAACAAAATGTTTTCCTTTGATCATAAAGCTCTTTTGGGGCAAAGCAAACAGAGAAAGTAAGCAAAACCATCAGCTGTGTTATACGATATATAATAAAGTAGTTTCATGAGAGCCAGAGTGGTGCAGTGGTTAGGGCATTGGACTACAACTCTGGAGAACAGGGTTCAAATCCTATACTCAGCCATGGAAATTGTACCACTGGGTGACCTTGCCAAGAAAACCCCATGTGATAGAGTTGTCATAAGTCAAAAATGATGTGGAGGCACAAAACAATGCTTCATAAACAATGTAGTTGAAATAACCTTATTATATCCAATCATATCTTGGGTTCCTGTGGTATTCAGCCAACTCCAAGAGGCAGCTCTTCTCTCTTTAAGGTCTTAAATAGAGGTCTCCTCTCACTCTGTTAACTAAATCCTTCTGACTCAGTGGGTCTCTGCTTTGGTTACCCTAAAGGTTGTTGGATTACAATACCCATCACCCCCATTTGTTTGGGGATGAGGGGAGTTGCAGTCCTCCATAAGGGTGTGATTAAGATGCACTGCTCTCACTGGGGATAAACCACAAACCTCCTTTATGCAAAGTTCAGCAAAGGAACTGCATTTGATTAAACCACCACCAATTTCCTGTGAACTGATGAACTGGGGTCAGGAAAGAGCAAACAAGGTGGGAACAAGAAGAAGGAAACTTCTGCAGTCCTAGGAGACACTTACTGAGGTACACATAATGGCTGCACTAGGGATCCCAAATTCATGTGCCAACCCATAAAAAAACTTCTGAAGACACACTCACCAATGAAGAGGCAGAAAACAGAAACAGCAAAGCTCCACATGGCTTTTTCCTCCACAAGTCTGACCTCTGGACAAAGCACGCTGATATGAGGATCTGCAAAGGGAGTGCTTCACCCAATGATGCCTGAGCAGGATGTGGGATGACGCACAGAATCATATGTCAGCTCCACTGGGCCAAACAGCAGGCTAGCCTTTCTATCTGGTGGTAGCCTATTGACTTTCCCGAAGTAGCAGATTCTGCCTCCTGTGAGCCCTCTGTGTTGCTGAGCTGTTCTCACACTGTCCCTTGCCATGTAGCAGAGTGCTCTGTGGAGTAGGACCTTGGGCATAGCTAAAGGGGGAAGCAAAATGAGGGCACTGCCTTCCCAAATAAAAATTCTCCTTCCCCATGACATTTTCCTTGAGTCCCCAAATTTCTAGCATTACTGAGAATTAGACTGAAAATTGTTCACATCTAGAATTCTTATATTTGTGTGATCACATTCCCTTGCTAACTGTCTGTCTCTTTTCTTTGGATGCATCAGCTGTACTACTAAGTAGATGCATTCCTAGGCTCTACTTCTTTAACAGAACATTTGCTACTAGAGGTAGAAATACGGTGGAAAAAATAGGAATAAATTCCTGCATCACAAAGAAAAGAGCAGTTCAACATGTGTCATCAAACCTTTTATTCAAAACTAACAATATGCACTTGTGAGATCAAACCATCAGGTCAGGTAACCATTCACAAGTAAACAAAATACATTTTCATAGAATTATAGAGTTGGAAGACCAAAGGGCCATTCAGTCCAACCCCCTGCCATGCAAGAATACACAATCAAAGCACTCCCTGTAACAAATGGCATCCAGTCTCTTTTTAAAAACTTCCAAAAAAGGAAACGCCTCCACTCTCTGAGTGTGTTCAGCTGTCAAACAACGCTTACTGGCAGGAAATTCTTCCTAATGTTGAGGTGGAATCTCTTTTCTTGTAGCTTGAATCCATTGTTCTGTGTCCTAGTCTCTGAACCAGCAGAAAACAAGTTTGCTCCATCCTCAATATGACATCCCTTCAAATATTTAAGCATACCTATCCTGTCACTCCTGAACTTTCTCTTCTCAAGGCTAAAATTAACATACCCAGCTCCCTAAGCTGGTTTCCAGACTTTTCACCATTTTGGTTGCCCTTATCTGGACATGCCCTTCTCTTTCTTGAATTGTGGTGACCAGCACTGGACACAATATTCCAGGCGAGGTCTGATCAAAGCAGAATAGAGTGGTACTATTATATCCCTCCATCTAGACACTATACTCGTATTGATGCAGCCTAGAAATTGCATTTGTTTTGTTAGCTGCTGTGCCACACTGTTGACTCATGCTCAGCCTGTGATCCACTAAGGGCCTAAGCAGACTGCCAGAAATAGTGCACATTAAATTGAGGCACTGCCCTGGCTCAGTGCTAGGGAATCATGGGAACTGTAATTTATTGTGGCACCAGAGCTCTCTGACAGAGAAGGTTCAGTGTCTCAGAAGAAAATACAATTCCCATGATTCCCTAGCACTGAGCCAGGGCAGTGCCTCAATTTAATGTGCACTATTTCTGGCAGTCTGCTTAGGCCTTTAGACTCCTGGATCCCTTATGCATGTAGTGCCATCAAGCCAGGTGTCACCCATCCTGTATCTGTGCATTTCATTTTTACTGCTCAAGTGTAGTATCCTACATTTCTTCCTGTTCAAATTCATTCTGTTAGTTTTGGCCCAGCTTTCTAATCTTTTATAGACATTTTGAATTCTGATCCTGTCCTCTGGGGTATTAGCTACCCCTTCTAATTCAGTTTCATCTCCAAATTTGATAGGCATGGCCTCTGTTCCATCATCCAAGACTTTGATAAACATGTTGAATAGCACTGGGCTCAGGACAAAACCTTGTGGCACTCCACTAGTCACTTTTCCAGGATGAAGAGGAACTATTGTTGAGTACCCTTTGGATTCAGTTGGTCAACCAGTTACACATCCACTTAACAGTCGCATTGTCTAGCCCAAATGTTACTAGCTTTTTAGCAAGGATTATCATGGGGGACCTTGTCAATGACCCTACGTAAATTAAGATATACTACATCCACAAGATCCCCTCCATCTACCAAGCTCTATCAAAAAAGATATACAATTAGTTTGGCATAACTTGTTGAGAAATCCATGCTGACTTGTAGTATAGCATGGCCATGCCAACTGTGGGCTTGCCATCTGTTTGAGCTTCTGTGGATGCCAAGCCCCAGCTTTTTCAATGGGCATGCATGCTCACAGCAGCAAAACAGAAGTGCACACCCATTAAAATGAATGGGACTTAAGGTCCCATGTTTTGTGCTACCTGTGGGGGGGGGGGGGTCTGGAATGGATTCCCCCTGCAGATAACAAGGGTATACTGTAGTCATGGCAATCCTTTGTAAGTGCTTACAGACTGCCTGTTTAATTATACTTAATTATAGAAACATTCCTGGTATTAATGTCAGACTGATTGTGCAGTAATTCTTTGGATCCTATTTTTTTGAAGACAGGGGCAACAGTTGTATTCATCCAGGCTGCTGGGACTATTCCTGTTCTCTAGGAATTCTCAAAGATTATTGCCAGTGGTTCTGAGATTACTTTTGCTAGTTCTTTTAATACCCTTGAGTGTAGTTCATCTGGCCCTAGGAATCTGAATTCATTTAAAGTGGCCAGTTCCTCTTTACCTATCCTGTGCTGCATTTCCCCTACTGCATCATCTGCTCCATTTTCCCCAGACTGAGCACTGTTCTCCTTTTCAAAGAAGACCAAGGTAAAAAAAAGGTATCATCCTTTTCTCTGTTCCCTGATAGCATTTTGCCATCTTCTCCACACAGCGGCCCTACCATTTCCTTGTTCTTCCTTTTGCTATGGACATAACCAAAAAATGTTTTTTATTGTTTTAAACCTCTCTTGCAAGCCTGAGCTCGTTCTGTGTTTTTCTGAGTTTTTCCCTACACAAGATGGCTATGAATTCTTCTTTCCTCCTTTTTCCATGTCCCTTTTGATTCTTAGCTCAACTGAAAGTTCTTTGGACATCCATCCTGGTTTCTTTAAGCACTTCCCATTTTTCTTCCTCATTGGAACTGTTTGAAATTGTGCCTTCAACATCTCACTTTTATGAAACCCCATCCCTCATGAATCCCCTTCTCTATTAGTATTTTTTTAAAGTCTAGAATGCATATCTGTATATAAAACTGGTTAAAAATCATGCAAAAGTTAAAAACAAATAAAATACATCAAAATGAGATGCTTCCCTGCTAGACATTCTTAAAGTCTACAATGCATGTGTGACTATGCTTTGCTTACCCTTTCCACTGTATAACAAATTCCAGGAGAACATGGTCACTCCCACCTAAGGTTCCCACCACTTCCACCCCATTAATCAGATCATCACTGTTGGTTAAGATCAGATCTAAAATAGCTTATCCTCTTGTTCCCTCTTCCACCTTCTTGACAATAAAATTGTCTTCCAGGCAAGGGAGGAATTTGCTAGACCTTAAAGTTTTGGCTGAGTTTGGCTTCCAGCAACTATCAGGATAATTCAAGTCACCTATCACCAATGGCATCACTAGGGAGTGAGGGGGTGCAGACTGCACGAGGTGACACCTTAAGGGGGGGTGACACCACTTCTCCTCAAACACCTACCTTTAGGCAGAAATTGGCTGTGGCATTCATCTCCTTCCCTTTAAAATGCCTTAAGAGATGGTGGGAGTGGGGTGAGGCTCAGAAGGCTGAGAAAAGGGAGGCCCCAGAATTTTTAAAAATTAAAATTTCAAATTTCAAATTTATTTTTTAAAAAATAAAATAAAATTGAATATTTTTGTTCTTTTTAAATTTTCTTTAAAAACATTCCATTTCAACCCAATCTTCCCTATGTACCTGCAAATAAATTTAGCTTGTGCATACAATACTGCAATGTGAAGGTATAGTTTTAATTTTTTGCTCGTTGCTGATGAAATCACAACTCTTAGCATGACATTCAGTGGTATATGGGAACTGCAATTCATGAGTAATCTTAGTGCAAAAAAACATGACTAAGGATTCTGTATGGTGTGAAATGGGAAGAGGTCAATGGGGGGGTGACACCATGAGTGACCGCACTGGGTGACACCAAACCTAGGGACGCCATTGCTCATCACTACTACATCTCTCCTTTCTGAGTATGTGGTCATCTGTTCTAGAAAGGCATCGTCCAGGTCTGACGGGTGTCTGCAGGTGACACCCACAATAACATCCCTGTTGTTTCCCTCTCCTTTAATTTTTATCCAGATGCTCTCCACCTGGATTCCAGGATTTAAGTCCTGGATCTTTTCACAGGTGTACACCTCCTTAATGTTTAATGTTACTCCACCTCCTGTTTGGTCTATTTCTCTGAAGTCGGTTATACCACTCTGTTACTACATACATGAGACTCATCCTACCAGGTTTCAGTGATGCCTATTCTGTCAAATTTGATTAGCTGTGCTAAGAGTTCAAGGTCTTCCTGTTTATTTTCCATGTTCTGTGCATTAGTATAGAGACATCTAAAACCATGGACCAGTCCCTTATCTGCCTTTTAAAGGGTTTTCCCCTCCTGCTGTTGGGTTCTTGTCCTATTTGCTTTGTTCTCTAACATTTGGGCTATTATCTCCAGCACCTGATGAACTCTTCCCCTCATGAATACTGTTTCCCTCCCCAACATAACTCAGTTTAAAGCCCTCCTAATCAGATCTTTCAGCCTCTTAGCAAAAATGCTCCTGCCAAATGCCAATTCTTCCTTTGCCAGAAGTCCACTTCCATGAAACTACACCATGATCCATTTTTCCATATTCTATCATGACGGTAGCCCCTGTCCTGAGTATAGTACAATTAAATAGTATGACACACCTGTTTCTTTAAGAGCAATCCTAATTTTTTCATGATCTACACAAAGGCTTTGCTTTAATCTATAAAGCACATGTTAATTTTCTTCTGAAATTCTTTGATATGCTCCATTAGCCAATGTATGATTGCAATAGTGCCTCTTCCTTTCCTGAATCCAGCTAGGCCAGCTGGCATTTCTCATTCCTTACATGGTAAACGCTTTTGTTGTAGAATTTTGAGCATCACTTAGTTAGCATGGGAGATTAATGTGATTGCCCTGTGGTTACTGCAATCGCTAGTGTTCCCTTTCTTGGGGATTGGAATGTATACTGAGCATTTCCAATCTGTGGGCCATTATTTTGTTTTCAATATTTATGGACAGATTTTAGTTAGAACTAAACTTTAGTTTCTGTCTCTGTAGCTTGAAGTAGCTGTATTGGTATGGTATCTGTTCTTGATTTATTTCTAACAAGTGCCCAGAGTGCAGCTTCCACTTTACTTGATAAGCTGTAGTTTCATCTTCAAATAGTTCTTCCTATAACAATTCTATCACCTTTAATCTTCCTTACAGAGTTCTTAGGTCTATTGTTTCCATCAGCTTTTTCTTTGTACTTGGTCATGTAATGTGTTCCCCTGCTGGTTGTATAGCATCCCCACTCTTGGTTTAAATTTCACTTTGATTTCTCAGATCTTGTGGAACAGGCCTCTTGTTCTTCTTTTCATTGTTGTTGTTATTTTCTATTTCTCTGTATGAATTATTATAGTAGTTACTTTTGTCCCTATGTACAAGTCACTGAACAGTTGCATTCAGGGTCCTCGCTCTATATTTGTCACCTTTTGCTTTTGTTTCTCATCTGTCCTTACCTGCCTGGAGAATTTCATCTGTCATACGTTGAGGTTTCTCTTTCTTTCTTTTTGGCTACAGACAGTCTCTTTTTTGCATTCCTCCCAGACAATGTCCCTGGCTTCAGTCCAGGGTTCTTCTGGCTCCTGGTCATTTAGGCATAATAGTGCAAATCTATTTTTTTACATTATATTTAAAGTTTATTGGGATGCTCTTCAGGTTGTATTTTGGCACTGTGGTTGGTTTAGTGTTCTTCTTTAGCTTTACTCTAATTTTTGATATTAGTAGTTTATGGTCTGTGCCACAGTCAGCTCCTGGTCAAGCTTCTCCATTTCCTGCTTCAGATTATGTCGTCTATTTGATTTTTATATTGGCCATCAAGTTATGTCCATGTATAAAGTCACCTCTTTGGTTGCAATAAGCAAACTGTGTGTCTCATATAATTCAGTTAGTCCCTCTCTTGCTTCATTTCTTGATCAGGAACTGTTGTTGTTGTTGTTGTTGTTAGCTGCCCTTGAGTCGACCCGGCTCATGGTGACCATGCAGATGAGATATTTCCAGAATTCCCTGTACTCAACTACTCTGCTTAGGTCTTGCAGACTCAAGCCTGTGGCTTTTTTGATTGAGTCTAATCACCTGGCATTTGGTCTTCCTCTCTTTCTACTGCCCCCTACTTTTCCTAGCATCATTGTCTTTTCCAGTGATTCATGCCTTCTCATGATGTGGCCAAAGTATGACAACCTTAGTTTAGTCATCCTGGCTTACAAGGACAGTTCAGGCTTAATCGTTCTAGAATCCATTTGTTTGTCTTTTTGGCCATCCATACTATCCACAGCATTCTTCTCCAGCACACATCTCAAATGAGGTGATTTTCTTTCTATTGGCTTTCTTCACTTTCCACTCTCACTTCCATACATGGTGATGGGGAATACAATTGCTTTGACAATCCTCACTTTGGTGTTCAGATTTATATCTTTACACTTTACACTGGTCCAGTTCTTTCATAGTTGCCCTTTCCAATTTTAGTCTTCTTCTAATTTCTTGACTGTAGTCACCATTCTAATCAATATTTGATCCAAGGTATGGGAACTCTTTCACTATTTCAATTTTCTCATTATCTAAGATGAATTCTTATAGATCTCCCATGACCCTTATTTGTGTTTTCTTGATGTTCAACATTAAGCCTACCTTGGGATTTTCCTCCTTAAATTTCTTCAGTAATTTCTCCAGGTCTTTGTTGGTCTCTGCTAGTAGTATTGTGTCATCTGCATATCTTAGGTTGTTGATGTTCCTTCCTCCATTCTTCACACATTTTGACTCTAAGTCTAAGCCTGTTCTGCATACAATATTTTCTACATACAGGTTGGATAAATAGGATGGTAATATGTGAGCTTGCCTTACCACTTTGCTGATTGGGAACATTTCTGTTTCTCTGTATTTAATTTGGATAGCAGCCTCTTGTCCTGAGTGTGGGTTATGCATCAGGACAATCAAGTGTAGTGGCACTCATTGGTGTCACTACGGGTTGTGTGGGATGAGGACCACATCAGGTGCAATGGTTGTGCCTCTTTTTTGTGGATGGGAATGTATATTGATTGCTTTTAATCTGTGGGTCACTGCATTGTTTTCATATTTCAATTTGTCAGCAGAGTTTAGTTAGAGATGAGCTTGGTTCTGCCTTTGTGGCTTGCACTGGTTCGATGTCATTTGTTCATGGTGATTTATTCTTCCTATTGCTTTAAGTGTGGCTTTCAGGAATATCTATTCATTAAACACTATGCCCATCAGGCCTAGCCTGCATGGCCAATGGTGAAAGAATCAAGAAGGCTGAAATCCAAACACATCTGCAATAGGACTCAGAGAAGTTATTTTGTGGGATTACAATTCTCAGACTCTCCCAGCCAGCAGAAGTCAGAGCCTGGAAAAACCATCTGGGGATTGGAAGTTGTGGTCCAACAATAACTTTTCCTGGTACTACTCTGTAGGGCCACAAGTTCTCTGTTCCTAGCTGATACGAAAGACGGAGAAAGGTTCATCTAGTCTCAGGAATAAGAGGCAATATGAGGCATCTCTTTGGGAGTTCCCCAGTTCCATCCCTATTGATAATTTCAATAAGGCACGAATGAGAAAAATTCCCAGTAGATTGTGCCTGTATTAGTTGAGGGCAATGGGGAAATGTTGAAATTTTCTGCCTCAGGCATGAAATATCTGCTTAGGAAAACCCACTATGGTGATGCATCTGTTTGTTGTCCTTCACTAGTAGAAAGACTCACAGGAAAAAAAGAATAACCAGTTCTGCTAACTTTTGCAAGTTTACTGAAGCAAGAGATGAGTAGCAGCTTTCTGTTGCTGATACTGCCCTTGTTCCCACCCCACCACCTCCCACTGCAAATGCCTCCCCTTGCCTATGATTACATCATTCCCCCCTCCCTAACCCCCCAGAATAATGAAGTAAGAGACCACCACAATCACCCACAACCCCCCCCCCCCGCCCCAGTTGTTCCCATTTCAGGTTCATGTTACCCAATGACATATCACTTCCTCTTGTTTTGAAAGCATAATATAATTATCTCTCCTATAAAAATGTGTCTGATTTAAGTCAAGACACCTCAGTCTGTCTGAGGCAGCTCATGTAGCATAGAGTGGATTCAGACATGTGGGTCTCCCAATCTGATGTGTCCAGTAGAATCAGGGCCACAGCTGAAACTGGCCTTCAGTTTCAGCACACCCATCAACCCAGCAGTAGGCAGGACAGTTCTTCAGCAGCCGTTCTCATTCTCCATTTCCCACAATGCCCCAGGGCCTTTCTGTGTTTAGGGAATTGAGAGTAAAAATAATAGTTAGCTCCCACCTACTGGCACAGATAGCAGCAGTACTATTACTATCCACTGACATCCATTGGGTCCCCAGCCAAAATTGTTTGCTGCCAATTTGGTTTTGTTTCTCCTATGCATGCCCTAAGCACCAACTTTGCCAGTCCTTCTAAAAGTTGGCTAGGTACTGAAAAGCACAGGCTGAATGCACATAATGTTCCTCCTGCCAACTGGAATGATAAGCAGCATGTAAAGAGGAATCTATGCTGTCATCTCCAATCACTGATCCAAGATAAGAGAAGGAGTTCCTCTGTCTGGTGACCAAAGAGAAGACTCTGTGAACTCGATGCATACCACCTCCCAGCATTTCACAAATGAAAATTGGGGCACAAGCAGTTCAGCAACTTCAGATTGTGCATAAGATGGCAAAAGTTATTAATGAGGAGGAACACACAAGCTTAGGACAGGCTGCCGCAGTTTGCTTTTTCCTGAGTTAGATGAAAAGGCAAGATTCCATACCCTTCTCTCTTCCCCTGCATCATCATCATCATCATCATCATCATGCCAGTCCTTCCAAGGCCTTCCAACCCAGATCTGTACATAAAATTACCAAGTGCCTAATTCACAGCACCAGTTACTGGAGATTGTTCTGTCTTTCTTGCTTTCACAGAATGTCAAAAGAGAAACATTTACTTTTTTTCTGGTGAGAAAAAATTGGTATGGACTGTTCCAGCCCTCTTTGAGACAGAGGGAGCCATTCCACATCACTAATTCTGCTCAAATGTGTCACTTCTCTTATTAATCTACAGCATAATCTGTGAACAGAGGGCTTTAGAGTCAAGGGTATCATAACAAGGACTTTGCAATTTAAATAGCAACTCATTTGAAATGTGGTGCTGGAGAACAGTGCTGAGGATACCATGGACAGCCAGAAAGACAAACAAGTCAGTCTTTGAGCTGATTAAGCCAGAAATTTCCCTGTAAGCCAAGATGATCAACTTGAGACTGTCCTACTTTGGTCACATCATGAGAAAACATGACTCATTAGAAAATACAATCATGCTAGGAAATGTGGAGGGCAGTGGAAAGAGAGGAAGCCACATGCCAGATGGCTAGACTCAATTAGGGAGGACATGGGCATGAATCTACAAGACCAAAGCAAAACAGGGAAGGATAGGGCTTGGAGATGTCTCATCCACAGGGTTGACTCACTGGCAGTTCACAACAAACAGCTTTACAATTGACAGTGGGGCAGTTGGAGCGTTGGCGTTGTTGCTGAGGGAGGTTTTGACTAGTTGATTATTGAATCATAGAATTATATAGTTGGCAGAGACCACAAGGACCATCCGGTCCACTGCATACCTTCCAACATTTGACAGATGAAAACTGAGACACGTGTGGCCAAACAACATCAGAATGTGGTCAAGGTGACAAATGTTACGAATGAGGAAGAATACACAACTAGGGGCTGCAACAATTTGCTGCTCTTCCAGTAATAGCTGCTGTTGCGATCGTGGCTTGGGTCCAGCTTAATTGAAGGAACGTCTCCTCCCATATAATCCTTCCCACACACTCAGGTCCTCTGGGAGGAACTTACTACAGTCAATGAAAACTAGACTGGTGGTGACTTCCCAGAGGACCTTTTCAGCTACCGCTCCTAAAATTTGGAATGACCTGCCGGAGGAGACTCGCCAGATTACATCCCTTGACATTTTTTTAAAAGGAATAAAAACAATTCTCTTCTGGCAGGCCTTCCCAGACTGACCTCTGTCCTGATCAGATCTAACTGCCCATTTGATCTGGCTCCCCCAGACATTGCCACTGTTATTGAAGGGAGGGTGGGTCGAAGGGGTGGGGGGGGTTCGGGGATTATTTTCTTATTATTATTTCTGCAATTGTTTTAATCTTTGCTGTTACCCACCTCGATCCTCTACAGGGAGAGGCAGGATACAAATTATTATTATTATTATTATTATTATTATTATTATTATTATTATTATATGTTGCACTTGCGATATAATAGTGAGCACATGGTCCTGGTGAGCATGGATTTCTCTCCCTTTCCTTGTCCTTCCGGACCAAGGTGAAATTACTCCATTTCTGGTGCCCAGATAGAACAAAAGATGGTTTATGGCAGGAACTATTCAAGTTTCTCTTTCCCAGTAGTTTTTTTAAAACAAGTTTTAAAGAAAAAACAAACCTGTGTGATTGTGCAAGTTTGTTCAATCGATATTTCTCAATTTCTCATCCTTTGTTGTTCATGTAGGTGTTATTCCAGAAGTTTAAAAAAAAAGTTAAAAAAAAACCTAACTGCACCTGTGCATCATATGGGTGGGGTGGAGCTAACACGTAAGTAGATTGTGATATTGTGAAATGCTGATTTTGCAAAATTGTGAATAAGATGCAATGTTATGCAATGCTATATTGCAATGCTTCCATAATCCTCTATGTCAGATGAACTGCAGGTTACCCTCAGGTTAACACTGCAGTGTGATAACCTCCGAAGACCTTTTTTAGACAAAAGTTTTGATTTTAGTCATACAGCAGAGTAGTATTCAAAGAGATGGGTTTCTGTTTTTATGTATCTTTAATAGAATTGTTTTTCAAAAAAAACTTTTGTAATCATACAGATAAATTTTGAAAGCTGCCTTGGCAAGAGAAAGGCAGGCTATACATTATATAAATGCATATATTTTAATTTTAGTTTTTTTTCTATTTCATGTTACCCTTGTGTGCCATATTGAGTGCCATTTGTCAGCAGACATAAATAAATGTTGACATTGGAATAGACAAAAGGAGGGGAAAGACAGGCATGAATAATAAACAACTGGACTTGAGGACTTGGTTACAGATTTCCCCAGAAGAAGTTGAGATTCATTGATGAATACACACTGTTGCCCAGCCCAATTCTTATTACCAGAGGAATAGGCCAAATGACACATACGTTTACTGGAAAGTTAAAAGAAGCAGGGCATAATTCCATTGTAATGCTGGTGATTAATACAGGATATGTATGACACGCTTTAGGCACTGTGTATATTCCATCACCATTGTGATTCTGTGGAAAGTTCACATAAATGGCGACAAGGTGGCACCACCGAGCACTTTCATCACTTTCGGTCATCTAGATTTAAGGCAGCTGGAGATGTTTTTTCAATTCATCATCATTGATGCAAGAATTTCCCTTCAGGGTGTTTTTACAATAACAACAACTCTTGATCTCAGGGTATGTGAGACTTGTAAAATGTTCTTCTTGGGAAATTTTAAAAGGGGGGAGGGCAGCTGTTTACTAGCATATGCATTTGACTTAATAGCTTGTCCAATTGATTTCAGGAAACGTAAAAACTGAATTGTGTGTCAAGTGGGGCTTACGATTTCCAAGAAAGCTACATGCATACATCTGTAGCTTTCATCTCCATTTGATTCTGCCTAGATGGTAAACTGATCTTAAGATACGCTGAACTTAATTGCTGTTGTTGTTACTAATGTTTGTGAACATATCTCGAGGGCAGAATGAAAGTATGTGCAGCCTGCCATTTTGGTGTGTTCATTATTCTAGGGCAGCATTATCCATTTATCCATCTTTTTTACCCATAAAGCTGCTTTTTGCAACTAAAGGCAGCAAAGATCTTGGAATACAGTCAACTCAGAGGCATTAGCTCTTTACAGGCTGAGGCTGAGAGATTGGAAATGTTACTTTTGGGCTGCAGTTCCCAGAATTTCCTAGATAGCATGGGGTGTAGTCCAAAAAGGGTAACTTTAACAAGCTCCACAGAGATCTATCCTAGTCCCAATGTGATCGTATAAAAAACTGATTATGGCACAGGTTATCATGTATCATAGTAATTTACTATGTATTAACAGCATTCATGAGATAAAACCAATATAACAAAAACTATATAACATAGAACATAAGTTTTAGTAATGTCAGGTAAATGTTATTGGATGGTAAATTAGTTGGATATCAACTGTTCTTCCAGTATGGGACCCTAGGCAGGTCAGAATTAGTGTGGTGTAATGGTCTGAGCACTGGACTACAACTCTGGAGACCAGGGTTTCAATCCCTACTCAGCCATGGAAACTCACTGGGTGACCTTGGGCAAGCCACACTCTCTCATCCTCAGAGGAATTCACAGGCAAGCTCCCTCTGCACAAATCTTGCCAAGAAAAAAACATTATAGGGTGGAAACAACTAGAAGGCACACAACAACAACAACAACAGGCAGGTTACAAAATAGGTTAAAACAAAATGCAGCTAAACTGAATCATAATAAAAACAAATTGAACCCCATTAAATAAACTATCTTATCAAAAGCAGAACTAATTAACTGCACGGTTGTTGTGTGCTTTCAAGTTATTCCCAGTTTATGGTAACCCTAAGGCAAAACTATCATAGAATTTTATTGGAAAGATTTGTCAAGGGGGGGTTTCTCTGAGGCTTTCTCTGAGGTTAAGAGACCCTGGGCGAGTGGGAATTTGAACTCTGATATCTGGGGTGCTAATCCCAACACTCAAACCACTATACCACACTGGCTTCCAATTAACTGCATACCCTCCAACATTTCATAGATGAAAAACAGGACTGTCCATAACAAATCAGGAAAGTTGGAAGGCATATTTTCATTCTGCCCTCAGGATGTGTTCACAAGCATTATTAACAACAACAGCAATTAAATTCAGCATATCCTAAAATCAGTTTACCATCTAGGCAGAATCAATTGGAGATGAAAGCTGCAGATGGATGGCCATCTGTCGGGGGTGCTTTGATTGTGAGTTTCTGCATGGCAGGGAGCTGGATTGGATGGCCCTTGTGGTCTCTTCCAACTCTAGGATGCTAGGATTCTATGTAAAAGTAAAACAGAGAGAGACTGTAGCACCTGTGTCCCACCTAGACTATGGACGTTATCACACGTGGGCCACAAAGCGATAATAAACTGGAAATGACAAATTCCGAAAATAAACCTTGATTCCGCAAATGTTTTTCACACGTAATTACCTTAATTGCACAACCGCATTTAACGTTCACACACAAGTGAAAACCGCATTTAACGTTCACACACAAGTGAAAAAAATCCCATACATGTACTAGAAATGATCTTCTAGCACATGCGCACTATGCTCGCCGCAGCTGTCACCCCTTCCCCAGGTCATCCTCAGAGCAGCCGGCCCTCCGCACAGCCGGCGCTCCGAGGAGGACCTCCCGCCGCAGCGTTCGCACATGCTGCGGGAGAAGTATAGTCGCCAAAGGTGCGCCGAAAAAGGCTGCGGCGCACCTTCGCCGACTCCTCTGCCGCATTCGTGTGCGAATGCTGCGGCGGAAGGTCCTCCTTGGAGCGCCGGCGGTGTGGAGGGTTGGCGCTCCGAGGACGACCTGGGGGAGCCGATCGTGCAGCTGCCCCTCCCCTTCCCTGCCCCCAAGACGGCTCAATTAGCCGTCTGCTGAGGGGGAAGGAGACACTTATGCTGCCTCCAGGACCCCGTGGAACCATGGGAAAATGCGGGGAAATGCTTCCAAATGCGCATTTGCTTTTCACATTACAGCAAATTTACCTTAATTGCAAATTTACCTTAATTGCACATTTGCATTTCCTCCAAACAACCAAATTTCAAAAGATCTCGGTTAACACCAGTTTCTGTCCACTTTCTGTGCGACGTTGTGTGAAAACACGGGGCACTAATCCAGTTTCTGTTTGGGTTTTGTGTGAATTAACCAGCAGATTTGCCCCTGTGTGATAACGTCCTATGTCTGTGTCCCACCAGGGGTGCATGTATCCGTGGTTGAGAAGCATTAGCTTAGAGCCATATAGCACACCTAGCTCTGTCCTCCAATGTGTGGCTGCCACATGGTGAGCCTCCACATCTGCCATTTGAGATGGCTGTTGCATGACAGAGCTGGCCTGATATGCAGTGGACTATCTAATTCCAACTTATGCACCTTCTGCCATGTTTAAGAAAGAGCTCTTCCTACACTCCTCCTTGCCAATTCTAGAAGAATTAGGTGGGAGTCAAATGAGAGCAAGTCCTTCTCTGCAGAAAAGTTGTAGACTTTGACTTTCATAACTGTGTTATCCTAGCCACGTAACACTGAATTGCCAGCTGCATGTTAGACTTGACCAACAAACCAGTGCATGATTTATAAATTCTATTGCAAACCTGATTCACATAAAACAGAACAATGGTTTGCTTCTGGATTTAATCATCCATAGAGTAGACCCATTGAGATTGTTGGCATTTAAACTTACCAGCTGGTTTATTGAATCAATTATATACCCTCAAAATGACCCAATTTGGCATAGATAGTCCTAATCAATCCTCTGTCATCCTACTTTTCCAGCTGTTTTTCAAATGTCCTGGTTATTTCTCTTTGTCTCAGCTTGCTTCGATTGCTACAAACTGAAAGCAAATTGCAAAAAGACTTGGCACAGAATTAAGTCACTGTGGGAGGCAAAGAGAGGAAGAGGCAAGGGCAAACTGCTGTTGGCTTTCCTAACTTGTCTGTTCTTCATAACATTTGCCATGCTATGCATTACTGTAGCAATAAAATGTGTGCTCAGCAATATTACTAGAATTTTCCACTGTTAATGTAGTTATTACCTGTGCTTGTTTGTGTTTGGTCCCAGCTATACTTCTACGATTTTTCATGTCCTTAAAAACTTACCATAAATGATATACAGAACAGCAGACTGCCTGTAATGGTATAAATGTCTTGCTGAGAAAAAGAAGGCTTTTTGGAGGTGGCATGCCTCTGTGAATCAGCTGCCAGGGAGCACAAGATGAATGCATTTGTGTTGTCCTCATGGGCTTCCGGAGAGCAATCTATCCATCATTTTGTGAACAGAATGTTCAATTACATGGGCCTTTGGTCTGAACCAACATAGCTCTTTTTATGCCCTTTTTTCTCCATCATGGTGGGATGCAGTTCTTCAATAAGAGTGACTGGCTGCACCAATCATTTCTATCATTCTATTCTATCAATGTATTTTGTCTAAATTAGTAATTTCTATCAACGATCGTTTTCTTATACTATTATGTCACCCCATAATAATAAGATATTAAAAGGAAGTAGCAAAATCAATACATTTTAATGGAGATTATAAGAAAGGATTATGTATAGTTATAGACAGCAGGGAGGGAGGAAGTAGTTGAATGAATTATGGCAGCAAGAAGGAGTGGAGATAAGAATGTGATAAAGATAGCTTTTATGAAGGTAAAGTAAGTAGAAGAAGGTGAATGTAAGTGTAGATGGAGATGAGAGAAGGGAACTGAAGTGAGGGATGGAAGAAAGATGAGGTAAGAGATTGTGAATGGAGTGATAAAAAGATAAGGTAGGAGAAATCAGAATGAAGGATGGATTGAAGGATAAACAGAGAGAGATAGAAGAAAGTAGGTAGATTGAAAGAAGATGGGTTAGGGAGGGAGGGAAAGAGACAAAGATTAGGGAAGTATGGTTAGTATTTAGATTTTAGAACTTAGATTTTGGAAGGATAATTAGGTATATTAACTGATAATAATGAAGTAATTAATAGAATGTGGATAAATTATTAGAAGTTGATGGGTGGTGGGGTAATCTTAGTATAATTGTTGTGAATACATGATTTATTCTTTAATTGTTTAATAAAAAATTATTTGGAAAAAAAATTAAGAGTGATTGGCTGGACAAGAAACAAAAGAGTAAGAACCACTATTCTAAGCAAGTGGCTCCACTGCCAGTACAGGTATAAGATTCACCTTAGTAACGTTGATTGGGGTGTGGGTGAGGATATGGTTTTTTTAATGGAACAAGGGTTCAATCTTATCTTCACCTTAAGATGCCTACATCTTGAGGCATCTTTGACAGCAAATACTCAAGAAGAGTCCCATGTGATTGCATTCCAAAAGCTGACCCAGCAAATAGTAAATAACACCAAGATTATCTCAACTAACACTGGCCATGGTGGCTGGGCAATTCTGGAAGTTGTAGTCCAAAAAAGTAATTTCTTCAACCTGTGGGTAGTATTTACATGCACACTTGCCCACATATGCAACTGCCTTACCACAAGCTGAAAAGGCTTGGCATGCACATGTGCCAGGCAACTATCATTGACTCTAATTGTTGTACAATGATTTTGTTGCCTCCCACTGAATCTGCTAGGATTAACCTTTCTTGCTTCTCTATGCAACCAGACAAAATGGCATAAAATAAACATTCACCCTCCAATTACCTCTGGCAGGGAAAGTTCTGATTGATCTTCTGTCTTCCCAATTTTTCAGCTGCTTCTAAAATGTCCCAGTTCCTGTCTTTGCCCTTTTATCCTCAACCCTTTTATTCCACTTTGCCCTTTTATCTTCAGCACACTTTGGTTGATGTAAACTGTTTGAAATAATTTCCACTCAACTAAGCAGGAGGAGAGAGGAAGGGGCAGTCTTGCTTTTCCCAGTTGGGTCAGGCAAAAGCCAACTGTTGCAGCATCTCCAGGTTGTCTGCTCTTTCATATTAATAACTATTGCTTTCTTGGCCACACTCTGATGTTCTTCTGCTACGTGTCCTGATTTTTATCTGTGAAATGTTGGACAGCCTGTAAACAGAAAGATGATCACACAAAGTATACAGAAGGCATCCATGGGACGCATTCCTAGTAGCTACTGGAAATCCTTCTCCGAGGCTGTTTGAACTGTGTGAAGAATGGAATGCCCATAGCCCAACATTCCCCCTTGTATGTGGTCAAGATTGTTCTCTGCAAGAGAAGTATCATTCATAGTGACAAATGTAGTGTTGGTGAGTTGGGTGACAAATAGTCCATTTGCAGATTCTGCTACTCCTAAGATGTTCTGGATGATAGGTATGGCACTTCAGATTTTCCATTCTGTAGATGGAGGACCAGAGTATACACACCTTTGTCATTTTTCCTATTTATTGCTATTATTATTAATATCAACAAACCATGCCTTCTGAGATTCCCTTCCTCATATGTGGACAATGTCATTGAGGCTACATAAGAATCCATGTTCTAATTATTTTTTAATTTTAAATTTTTTTAAATATCCTATTAGTATTGGCTATCTTTCCAGATTTTGTTGGACTGCAACTTCCAGTAGCCATAGGCAGCATAGCCAATAGTAATGAATTCTGGGATCTATAGTCCAACAGCACTTGGGAGAGTACAACATTCCCACCAGTACTGCAGAGGAAGATTGCTCTCGGGAGCATGTGGCCCTCTAGATATTGCAACTCCCATCATCCTTTACTTTTGGCTATTTCTTGTTGTTAACTGCCTTTGAGTCAATCCCACCTTATAGCCACTTAGCTTGTTTTCTGCTGCTCCAGAGACTAGAGACATTAGGAGGAACCTCTTGACAGTAAGAGCTTTTCAACAGTGGAACACACTCCCTTGGAGTGTGGTGGAGTCTCCTTCCTTGAAGGTCTTTAAACAGAGGCTGGATGGTCATCTGATGGAGATGCTCTGATTATGATTTCCTGCATGGCAGGGGGTTGGACTGGATGGCCCTTGTGGACTCTTCCAACTCTATGATTCTATGATTCCCTGTCCTCCACTCTTCTGCTTAAATCCTGTAAATTAATACCTGTGACTGCCTTAATAGAGTCCATCCATCTAGCTGGCATGTGGTCTTCCTCTCTTTTCTCCACCTTCCCTAGCATTATTGTCTTTTCCAATGAGTTGTGCCTTCTGTGGCCAAAGTATGACAGCCTCACCTTAAACATTTTGGCTTCCAGGGAAATTTTTGGCTTTATCTGTTCTAGAATCCCTTTGTTTGTCTTTGACTGTCCATGGTTTCCTCAATACTCTTCTCCAGCACAAAATCCCTAAAGAATTTATTTTCTTCTAATCCGCTTTCTTCACATTCTAACTCTTGCATCCGTATAAGATAATAGGGAATACAGTGTCTTGTACTATTCTAACTTTCATGTTCAGTTGTATATCTTTACACTTTAGGAGCTTAGCCACCCTCCTTATTCCCAGTCTTCTTCTGATTTTCTGACTGCAGTCCCCATTCTGATCTATGTTTGATCCAGAGTACGAAAACTCTTTTAGTATTTCTATTTCCTCATTATCTAGGCTGAATTTTTCTAGATCCTCCATGGTCATTATTTTTGTTTTCTCTGTGTTTAGCAATAACTCTACCTTTGCACTTTCTCCCTTAATCTTCCTTAGCAGTTGTTTTAAGTCTGGGATATTTTATGCTAGTAGTATGGTGTCGTCTGCATATCTTAGATCAGGGGTAGGCAACCTAAGGCCTGGGAGCCGGATGCGGCCCCCCGAGGCCTTTGGACCAGCCCCAGGCTGGTCCTGCTACTACTGCCGCCGCCCCCCACCGCCGACGACACCTGCCATGATGATATTATTGTTGTTATTGCTTGTTCTTGGGGTTTTCTTGGCAAAATCTCCACAGGGGTTTTGCCATGGCTTTTCTGGGGCTGAGAGAATGTGCAAGCATATTTTTTATTTTTTTATTTATTTTTGTAAAAAAATATTTTTATTTATCTACTTATTTATTTATTTTTGGTGCTTCGGCCCCCCAATTGTCTGAGGGACGGCAACCCAGCCCCCAGCTCAAAAAGGTTGCCTACCCCTGTCTTAGATTTTTGATATTCCTTCTTCCTATTTTTACTCCTCCTTCTTCTGTGTCCAGGCCTGCTCTTCATGTAATATTTTCTGCATACAGGTTGAACAGATAGGGTGAAAAGATGCAGCCTTGTCTGACTCCTTTGTCAGTTGGGAACCATTCAGTTTCTCCATGTTCTGTTCTGACAGTGGCCTCTTATCCTAAGTACAGATTCCTCATCAGGACTATCAGATGTGTTGGCACTCCCATGTCTTTAAGGGCATTCCTTAGCCTTTCATGATCTATGCCCATAGTGGCGAAACTGTGGCGAACCATCTTTGGTATGCGAAACCATTTTTTCCTGGCTCGCAGAGGGTGGGGAGGAGGAGAAACAGGCACGCACCTGTTCCCGACTGCCCTGGGCCTTCAGCTGCCTCTGAAGAGGAAGCTGAAGACCCGGAGGAAGCTGAAGACCCAGGAGGGTGCAGGGGGGGGGGGGGAGAAGGAACAGGCATGCTCCTGTTCCTCCTCTTCCTGGCCATCCCAAGCCTTCAGTTGCCTCCAGAGAGGCAGTTGAAGGCCCAGAGGGGTGGGGGGAAGAAGTCCTGCCCTGGAAGTCCTGCCCCTGGAGGGTGGAAGTCCTGCCCCGAAGGTCCTGTCTCCCAGCACCAGGTAATATCCGGATGAAGTCCCGCCTCCCAGCACCAGGTAATATCCGGTGCCAGGACACCTTTTAGTTTGGGCACTTGGCCCCTAAAAATTTTGCCATCATTGAGCTATGCAGTCAAAGGCTTTGCTATATGCTGTAAGACACATGCTGATTTTCTTTTGGAATTCCTTGGTGCACTCCATTAGCCACCGTATATTTGCAATTTGGTCCCTATTGGTCCCCAGTGATTTTTTTAAAAATGGTCCTCAGTGATCGCAGTGGTGCAGGAGTTGTGAGAACTGCTGGGTAAAGAGATGCTTGGAGTTCTGAGTGTCTCAACATGCTCTCATACAACAGAGCAGTTTAGAAGTGGAAGAGAGAGAAAGCATTGCTAGTTCGCTGGAAGCATCATGAAGATGCATGGCTTACTGTGGGCCTATTCACACTACAGAAATAACCTGGTGTGAAACTGGGTTATTTCTGCAATGTTCCCACTGGCCCCAAATGCACCCAGTGCTGTTTGCAGGGGGGGGGGACAGGAAAAACCCACTTAACCCAGTGTATTCAATACCGGGTCTTTAAGTGCATCTTTTTTTTTAGATCTGCAATGATCCACATCTTCAGTAGTGTGAGTAAGCTGTCAAATCGATTTGGATTGGGCTGCATAGTTCCCAGAAATGGAGGTGCCTCCATTTTAAACTGAGTGTGAATGGCAACAGGGTTAAAATGCCACAAAGAGATTCAGAAACAGAACACATAGTGGGAACACCAATCTGATATTGCATCACTGTGGAGCTCTGGATCTTTTCGGGACAAAAACATGTGAATGCCCCCTATGTGTTGGACCTACTGCCTTATAGCACACATTTGTAACAAAACAAGGACATTGTAAGTTTCCAGTGTTCTTGGATGCGGACGAAGCAAAAGATCATGATCATTACCTTTGAACTTCTCACATCTTGGGAAAGGGGATGGAGAGGCACAACAACATGAGTCTATGCATGTATACTCAAAAGATCCAATAGTCTATAATGGTTACAGTACTGTAATGGGAGTTGCATAGTCCAGGTTCTAGTCTCCATCAAGCCATTAAACTAACAAGTTGACTTTTCATTCTGATCTATTTCACAAGAGGATAAAGGATGAAACAGGGGCATCACTGGGGGGTTCAGGGGGTGACACCCAAAGGGGAGGAGGAACTGCTTTTCCCCTCAAACACCTGCCTTTTGGCAGAAATGGGCTGTGGTATCTGTCTTTAAAATGCTGGAGCTCAGCAGAAGAGATGGTTTCAGTGGGATGAGGCCCAGTGGGATGAGAAAGAAGAGGACTCAGGTTTGGTTTTTTTAATTTAAAATTTAAGATTTGGATGATATGCTTTTGTCTGTTACAGTAAAGTGAAAGAAAATACAGATTTTGACAATCATTATGTTCAAAGAAGCCTGCTGAAAATCTGGCAAAGATATTAAAAGATATTTTATAATAAAATCCCATCTTGGGGTGGAAAGCTATAGGGGTACATTGGATAAAATACAAACATCTGGTGAAAAAGCACTCTCAGAAAATAATCAAGATAAAATAGAGAAGAATTAGAAAAGGAGGGCTTAGAGATCCAATAGTTCCTCCATGAACAATTGGCTGAAAAATTTAAAATGGATATGAAATTAGAAGGGATGGGAAAAGGAGGAAAATACCTGGACAAGATCTTACTGGAGGAAGGAATCCAAATTTTGTGAGATTTTACTGAAACAAGAACTAACTGGAACATGACATTATAAAAGGGTTAATGGTAAAATGGAGCCAATTTTACAATACAAGTTAGAAGTAGAACATTGGAAAAGATTGTGGAACAAGAGCCATAAATTCACTCTTTGTTAAAACTTTAAAAAAATATTATAAAATGCTGCACGTGTGGCATATAATGCTGGTAAAACTCACAAAAAAATGTACAGGCAACCAGATGCCAAATATTGGAAACGTCAAGAAAAAATGGCTCATACTTTCACATGTGGTGGAATTGCAAATTGGCCAGAAGATGCTGAAAAAGAATCCATATTAACATGACAGAAATCCTTGGAATCATCTTTCCTAAAGAGGCAGAGCTCTTTATCTTTTCACTATGACACATGCGATAGACAAAGAGATGGAGAGGAAGCACTGGAAATTAATTGTATATATTATTATTTTCATGAGAATACTATATGCACAAACACCCTCAGTTGAAGAATGGTTAGTCAAGCTGATGGACATGATAATTAGACTTTCACAGAGATTTCTGCATATCCCAGATGCTACCCTTTTCGCAAAAAAGTAATAATAATGTAATTCCTGTTATTCAACTGACTGAAGACGTCACAACCCTCTCAGTATTTGAACACATGGCATTTGGATGCCAGCTTTTCTGATGTTTTTATGGAACTGTACATGGAGATATTTTCATTCTTGTACTTCTCTAGTGTGGCAATAGTTTTGTCATTTAAAAACATGTATTGTTTTCTCTTTTTCCTTTATGTGGTTTTTGCAAAAAAAAAAAATGAATAAAATTAAAAAGCATGTTAGTTGTAGCCAGGTAGTTGGAGGGGGTGTGGTTCTTCAGCCGGGGGTTGTACAGCCATTTCCTCCCACAAGTATAAATGGCAGCTTTGCTTCCTCCTCTTAATCTCAAGAGTGCCTTGGCAAAACTGGTGTGTGTGCGCATGTGTGCATTGTGTCAGACGCAGCAGAGGAAGGTGGCGGAGGAAGGTAATGGGTCTGGTGCCCCACGAGGGCTGAAGATGGGAATGAAACTGCAGAAAGGTAAGTGTGGGACTCTTGAAGACTCTTGGGAGACATATGCTTTGTGGGCTCTTCTGGGGACTTTTGTTGTTTGTTGTTGCGTGCCTTCAAGTTGTTTCCAACTTATGGTGACCCTAAAGCAAAGCTATCATGAGGTTGTCTTGGTAAGTTTCTTCGTTGCCATCCTCTGAGGCTGAGAGTGTGTGACTTGCCCAGGGCCACCCAGTGGGTTTACATGGCCGAGCCAGGATTTGAACCCTGGTCTCTAGAATCATAGTCCAATGCTCAGACCCCTACACCATGCTGGCTCTCATTTTGGGAATTAGAGGAACACAAAAGTCTCTTCTCTCTAAAGGAGAAAGAACAAGACTCTGAGGGCTGCAGGTGAGGGGGCACTTTTTTCCCTGGCAGGGCCAAAAAACACCCAGGTATCCAACAAGCAAAACCCTTCCTGACATGAGAAGTACCTGATAAATGGCATTTCTGCCCATTTTGGAGCTGTTAGAGGGCATGTGAGCCTGACCAGAAAGAAGAGGTGGCACTCCTAGCTGGCAGTCTCTTTAAAAAGGCTGTGTGTCCCATAGCAACTACGTCACTATCAGCAAGGAAGATTTGGGCTGCATCTGCATTTCAGAAACAATCCAGTTTGACACCACTTTATCTGCCATGGCTCAGTACTATGGAATTCTGAAAACTGTGGTTTTCTGAGACATTTAGCCTCCTCTTTCAGAGAGCTCTGGTGCCATAGCAAACTATAGTTCCCAAAATTCCACAGCACTGAGCCATGGCAGTTAAAGTGGCGTCAAACTGGATTATTTCTGCCATGCGGATGTAGCGTTTGTGTAACTGGGGTAGATTTGGGTGGGAGAAGCCAAATTTCTCCCCACTAAAATCACGCCTACCCAATATTTCTGCCTCATTGCAGCATCCACCTCCTATTGGGATGGTTGTTTTACAGTGAGATATGCAAAAGGGTGTTTAAATTCAAGATTACTGCCTTTTTAAACAAAAAATAAACCAGCCCAGTTCCTCTGAGGCAGGCATCGATGGAAAACCACAACACCTCCACCTTTAATAGCAACCTGACCTCAAGAAAATTAGCAAGTGATTTTTTTCCTCTCTGGCAGAGAGATAAGCCATGGGAAAAAACCTGACTGTACAAATCTACACATGTTTATTCAAACATAAGTCCTGCAGTGTCCAGCTTAGTCCCTAGCAAACACATTTCATATTGCATCCTTACTCAGCTAAGACAGCTCACCGAGTGGAGATGGATAAAAAGAAATATTGGCAACGCTTTGTTCAAAGCTGTGCAGTTTTTCTACTTTCCACCCCAGAAAAAAGTAACCCACTACATTTTCTCTATCCTAAACAGCATTCCAAACCCACTGGTCTCTACTCGAGATCTGCTGTTGCCAGTCCTATTGATTCAGATATACTTCAGATTTTGTTTTTAAGGAAGAGGCAGTTGTTGCAATTTCCAAAATGAATACATCCCATAAGCTCCTTTCTTGAACAGCTTTACCACCACACTCCATACCCAAACAAGAGTTGGCAATCACAGCCCCACACAAATCTTTATTTAAAAACAACAACAACAGAGGCTGAATCAAAGTGTTTTATTAACTCTACTCTCATGTCACTTTTGCCTTGCTTGGCCATGAGACCCACTGGTTGACAAGTCACATGCTCTCAGCCTCAGGTGAAGGCAATGGCAAACCTGTAGACAAATCCTGCCAAGAAAACTCCATGGCCTTAGAGTCGCCATAAGTTGGAAACGACTTGAAGGCACACAACAACAAACATATGCCCTTGCATTCCCAAAAGCCCCAGGTTAAATATGTATTACGAATTGGGTGTTATTCAACCAGTGTTTTATCTGTTATTATAACACATTAGTGGCACCAACTCTCTTTGAAATGAGACATTGGTCTTGAACAGACTGCCAGAAACAATCCAGCTGGAGGCCACTTTAACTGTCCTGGCTCAGTGCTAGGGAATCATGGGAATTCTAGTTTTTTCTGAGACATCGAGCTTTCTTTGTCAGAGAGCTCTGGTGCCACAATAAACTACAGTTCCCATGATTCCTTAGCACTGAGCCAGGACTGTTAAAATGGTCTCAAACTGGATTATTTTGAGGGAGAAGTAACGTTAACTGTAACTACATGGTTGTTGGTCAACAAGAGTGTGGCGATGTTACATTTTGCAACAGCTGAGGCAAATAAGTTTCTCTCTCAGTGTAAACACTGACATTTTCTGCTGACTTTAAACTGTTACTTTTAAAGAAACATTTTAATAGGTTTTGATATCCTAAGGTTTGCTTTGCTCCAAAAAGTAACTAGTGACAGGGAAAGGAACGCGCCACGCTGCCAAGCCCTTCTGGGAGACAAATTAAATAAATAAAACAATAAAATAATGTTGGGGCTCGCTTTTGGTTGTGATGTGCCTTCAAATCGTTTCCAACGTCTGGCGCCCCGTCATGGGGTCTGCTTGGCAAGTTGTGGCAAGAGGATGGTTTGCAATTGCCATCCTCTGAGGCTGAGAGAGTGTGACTCTCCCGAAGTCACCCAGTGGGTTTCCATGGCTCGGTTCCGGGACCACTACAGATTATAATTCCCAAGTTTCCACAGCACTGAACCGTGGCAGTTAAAACTAGGGTCCAAACCGGATTATTTGTGCAGTGTGGATGCAGCCTATTAGTAATATAGATAAAATACTGAGGGAGAGAAGAGGCAGGATTCCAAGGGCCCCCCTTCAGCCCTTCTCCTCCCACGCCCTGGAGACCGAGCCGGCCGCGGCCTAGCCACCCACGACAAGCCCCGGGCTTTCCCAGTGACGCGCTGCCGGGGATTCCACCCCGCGTGGGCCGGTCACGCTTGGCCTCCGCTCTCTGCCGGGCGGGGAAGAGGCCTAGTCTCCCGGGGCTCCCAGAGAAGGGGGCGAAGAGGCCGCCAGACGACGGAACAGCTGGTCCCTCAGCGCCAAGGAATCCCCGAGAAAGCCTCGCGTTTCTCCCCGGGGGTGTCCCCGGCTGCCTGGGGCTGGGCTTGGCGCTTGAGGGGAGGGGAAATGCTGTTTCTCAGCCATCCTGGCAGCTGGGAGTAGTGGTCAGCGGCGGCCATAGTCAACCTTGGAAGAGAGTACAGTCTGGGAAGCTGGGCCAGAACAGAAAGTGAATTCCCTGTTGAAATGCTTTGTTAGTTCTGGCCCAGCTTTCCCAACTCTTAACTCTTCCATGGTTGGCTGTGGCCACCGCTGAGCACTACTCCCAGCTGCCAGGATCCACTAACAAAGTAAATGTCTCCCTGTTGAAATTCATTTTGTTAGTTCTGGCCCAGCTTTCCCAACTCTTAACTCTTCCAAGGTTGGCTGTGGCCACCGCTGACCACTGCTGACCACTACTCCCAGCTGCCAGGATTCACTAACAATGTGAATTTCAACAGGGAGAAAAATTCTCCTCCTTGAAATTCACTTTGTTAGTTCTGGTCCAGCTTTCCAAACTGTTAACTCTTCCAAGGTTGAATGTGGCCACCACTGACCACTACTCCCAGCTGCCAGGATGGATGAGAAACAGCACCCACCACCCTCAAAGCCCAGCCCCAGTTTACACTGTTTTACACTGATAAGAGTAACTTAGGGCCTTTACAGACTGCCAGAAATAATGCAGCTTGAGGCCATTTTAACTGTCCTCGCTCAGTGCTAGGGAATCATGGGAATTGCATTTTTTTTTCTGGGACATTAAGCCTTCTCTGTCAGAGAGCTCTGGTGCCACAATAAAATACAGTTCCCATGATTCCTTAGTACTAAGCAAGGATAGTTAAAGTGGCCTCAAGCTGCATTATTTCTGGCAGTCTGCAAAGGCCCTAAGGACGTTATCACACGGGGAGTTGCAGGGAGAAAGTGAAAAGTGGAAATAAACGGGCACGAGCGGAAGTCTTTAATTTACGGGATTTGTCCCGTTCCACCTCATCTGATAACTAAATTCGAATTTAAAAGGGGGTTAATTCGAATGAAAACCTGATCTTTTCATTTTCGGGATTTTTGAGGATTTGAAAAGATCAGGTTTTTGTTCGAATTAACCCCCTTTTAAATTTGAATTTAGTTATCAGACTAGGCGGAACGGGACAAATCCCGTAAATTAAAGTCTTCCGCTCGTCCCGTTTATTTCCACTTTCTCTCCGCAACTCTCCATGTGATAACGTCCTAAGACCGGGGAGGGTGGCTATGAAAGAAATAGAAAAGATCCTAAAATGCAAAAACATACAACTGAGCACAAAAGTTAGAATCATACAAGCTGTTGTATTCCTATTACCATGTATGGATGTGAGAGCTGGACATTTAAGATAGATGATAGGAAGAAAATCAATGCATTTGAGAGAATGTGGTGCTGGAGAAGAGTCCTGAGGATCCTATGGACAGCCCAAAGGACAAACAAGTGAGTCCTAGAGCAGATCAAGCTGGAAACCTCCTTGGAAGAAGCCAAGATGGCCAAAATGAGGCTGTCATACTTTGGACGCACCATGAGAAGAGAGGACTCTTGGAAAAAACAATGCTGGGAAAGGTTGAGGGAAGTAGGAAGAGAGGAATGCCACATGCTAGATGGATGGACTCTATTAAGAAGGTTACGGGAATTAAGGGGTTGCAGATTTAAGCAGAACAGTGGAGGACAGAGGGTCTTGGAGATGTCTCATCCATAGGACTGCCATGAGTCGAGAACAACAACAAATTTGGCAGTCATTTGAAATGTGCATAGCGCATTAACAGAGAGGGTGAGATAAAAAAAATAAAATCAGAAACTGGGGAGCTTTGTTCAGCCTTTGTTTTCCCATGTTTTCACTTGCTCAGTTGAAAGGGTATGAGAGGTCCTGCTTCAGAAATTTCTGACATTTGGCCTTAAGAGTACACACAGGCTTCTCTCCTAATACAACAACCATTGTTTATTGATTTTTATTTATTGTATTTATACCCTGCTCTTCAGCCACAAAGGTTCTCAGAGTGGCTTACAGACCGTTAATTAGACAATTCCCTGCCCTCAGCCTTACAATCTAAAAAGACATGACACAAAAGGAGAAGGAAATGGCAGTGAGGAAGGGGAATAAGTCCAGCAGTTCTTCTCTAGACAATGGCAGATAGACTGGAGGGAAGGCTCGACTTCTTACTTGTCATTTGAGCATCTTAAGACATTTCTTGTCCTATTCAGCATCTTTATCAATGATGTGGATGAGTAAGGCCTTTGAGAAAATCCCCCATGATATTCTTGCAAACAAGATAGTAAAATGTGGGCTAGACAATGTGACCATTAGGTGGATTTGTAATTGGTTGACTGACCAAACCCAAAGGGTGCTCAGCAATGGCTCCTCTTCATCCTGGAGAGAAGTGACCAGTGGGGTGCCGCAGGGTTCTGTCCTGGGCCCAGTGCTCTTCAATATCTTTATCAACGATTTGGATGAAGGAACAGGGGGCATGCTTCTCAAATTTGCAGATGATACCAAATTAGGAGGAGTAGCTAAAAGCCCAGAGGACAGGATCAAAATTCAAAATGACCTTAATAGATAGAAAGCTGGGCCAAACCTAACAAAATGAATTTCAACACGGAGAAATGTAAGATACTGTGTTTACAGAGTTTATCACACGGGAGAAATCCCATGCGGAAACGGGGCTTTAAATTAAACAAAACCCACAAAAGCGGGTGTTTTTTCAGATGACGTCGCTGTTAAAAGGAGGTTAATCCGAATGGAAATTAGACAAAAACTGCTTCTTTTTACTTTTGGAAGCTCCCGAAAGTAAAAAGAAGCAGTTTTTGTCTAATTTCCATTCGGATTAACCTCCTTTTAAAAGCACTGGATTTTATCACATGGAGAAATCCTGTTGATAAATTGCTTCCGCTTTTGCATTTTTTTGTTGTTGTTTTTCCTCTTTAAAGTACTGTTTCTGCACAGGGCTCTCCGTGTGATAAACTCCTATGCATGGGAAAATGAAAGGCATAGATATAGGATGGGGGACACCTGGCTGAATGCAACTACGTGTGAAAGGGATCTAGGAGTCCTAGTAGACCACAAGTTGAACATGAGTCAACAGTGTAATACGGCAGCTAAAAAGGCCAATGCATCAATAGAAGTATAGTGTCTAAATCAGGGGTAGGCAACCTTTCCCCTTTAAGGGCCGAGGGACTTCAGCTCCCAGAAGCCTCAGCCATGTTGGCCAATAGTCCCATGTTGGCCAATAGCTCCTGGGGTTCTGGGAGTTGAAGTCCCTTGGCCCTTAAAGGGGAAAGGTTGCCTACCCCAGGTCTAAATCAAGGGAAATAATACTATTCTCCTTTGGTCAGGCCTCACCTGGAATACTGTGCCCAGTTCTGGGCACCACAATTCAAAAAGGATGTTGACAAGTTAGAACGTGTCACCAAAATGGTGAAGGGTCTGGAAACCATGCCTCAAGAAGAAATACTTAGGGAGCTGGGTATGTTTAGCCTGGAGAAGTGACGGTTAAGAGGGGATATGATAGCCCTGTTTAAGTATTTGAAGGGGTGTCATATTGAGAAAGGAGCTAGCTTGTTTCTTGCTGCTCCAGAGAATAGGACACGGAGGAGCAATGGATTCAAACTACAGGAAAAGAGATTCCACTCAGCATTAGGAGGAACTTCTTGACAGTAGAAGCTGTTTGACAGTGGAGTGTGGTAGATTATCCTTCTTCGGAAGTCTTTAAACAGAGGCTGGATGGTCATCTATCGAGTGAGCTTCAATTGTGTATTCCTGCATAGCAAAATGAAGTTGGGAGTGGATGGCCCTTGTGGTCTCTTCCAACTTTGTGATTGTATGAGTTACTTTGATTTTAGTGCTAAAGACTGCATTCACACTGCTGAAATAATCTGGCTTGACCCATTTTAACTGCCGTGGCTCCATGCTATGGAATTCTGAACTCCACTTTGGTGCCTCCAACACATTACAATTTCCAGCACTCCATTCCATGGAGCCACAGCAGTTAAAGTGGAATCAAACCAGATTATTTGGGCTGTGGGATGCAGTGGTGATGTGCTTTCATGTCATTCCCAATTTATGGCAAACCCTATCATGGGGTTTTCTTGGCAAGATTTGTTCAGAGAAGATTGTCATGGCCTTCCCCAAGGCTGAGAGCATGTGACTTGCCCGAGGTCACCCAGTGGGTTTCATGCCCGAGCTGGGAATCGAGCCCTGCTTTCCACAGTTATAGTCCAACACTTAAACCATGCCATGCTCCCATAATCCCCCAGTTGGCAAAGGGGTTCTTGGAGTTGTAGTCCAAAACAGTAACTATGCATTATTGTTGTTCATAGTATTAGAGCTTTCCCTGTAACTGGGAAAACCAATACAACAAGGAAGGAATTGGGTTTTGTTTGTCCTTGGTGCACTAGCTCTTTTCCTGCAGACAAGGCAGCGAAAGCAGACAGCCAAGAGAGCCTAACAGTACAAGTGTTTTTGAAATGTGATATAAAATCCTGGCTTGTATCCTTTTAGAATGAAGATGGGAAGGGGGAAATAGTTTTGAATCAGATAGACACGCATATATCATGGGAAGAAATTTTGTTGACTCAGCCTCCCCTTGAAGGCTACATTCAACATCTTTTTACAAAGCAAAAACTGGGCAGCCTCCAATGAAATCTCTAAAGGAGAAAAGAAATATGTCTCAGGATGTTAAAGCCTGCCCTGTTTTGCCCTGTGGATACTCTTCAGTGAGTGATAGAATCATAGAATCATAGAATCATAGAATCATAGAATCATAGAATCATAGAGTTGGAAGAGACCACAAGGGCCATCCAGTCCAACCCCCTGCTATGCAGGGACTCCCAATCAAAGCATCCCTGACAGATGGCCATCCAGCCTCTGCTTAAAGACCTCCAAGGAAGGAGACTCCACTACTCTCTGAGGGAGTGTGTTCTACTGTCGAACCGCCCTTACTGTCAGGAAGTTCCTCCTAATGTTGAGGTGGAATCTCTTTTCTTGCAGCTTGCATCCATTGTTTCGGGTCCTGGCCTCTGGAGCAGCAGCAAACAAGCTTGTTCCCTCCTCGATATGACATCCCTTCAAATATTTAAACACGGCTATCATATCACCTCTCAGCCTTCTCTTCTCCAGGCTAAACATCCCCAGCTCCCTAAGTCGTTCCTCATAGGGCTTGGTTTCCAAACCCTTCACCATTTTAGTTGCCCTCCTTTGGACACGCTCCAGTTTCTCCACATCTTTTTTGAATTGTGGTGCCCAGAACTGGACACAGTATTCCAGGTGAGGCCTGACCAAAGCAGAATAGAGTGGCACTATTACTTCTCTTGATCTAGACGCTATACTTCTACTGATGCAGCCTAAAATTGCATTGGCCTTTTTAGCTGCTGCATCGCACTGTTGACTCATGTTCAACTTGTGGTCCACCTGGATTCCTAGATCCCTTTCACACGTAGTCTCATTCAGCCAGGTGTCCCCCATCGTATATCTGTACTTTTCGTTTTTCCACCCTAAGTGCAGTACTTTACATTTCTCCGTGTTGAATTTCATTTTGTTAGCTTTGGCCCAACTTTCTAGTCTGTTCAAGTCATTTTGAATTTTGATCCTGTCCTCTGGGGTATTAGCTACTCCTCCTAATTTGGTGTCGTCTGCAAATTTGATAACTATGCCCCCAATACCGTCATCCAAGTCATTAATAAAGATATTGAATAGCACTGGGCCCAGGACAGAGCCCTGTGGCACCCCACTGGTCACTTCTTTCCAGGTTGAAAAGGAGCCATTGTTGAGCACCCTTTGGGTTCGACCAGTTAACCAATTACAAATCCATGTAACAGTTACTTTGTCTAGTCCACATTTTGCCAATTTGCTTGCAAGAATGTCATGGGGAACCTTGTCAAAGGCCTTACTGAAATCAAGATATACTATATCCACAGCATTCCCTTCATCTACCAAGCTGGTAATTTTATCAAAAAAAGAGATCAGATTTGTCTGGCATGACCTGTTTCTCTGAAACCCATGTTGACTTTTTGTGATTATGGAATTACTTTCCAGATGTTCACAGACTCTCTGTTTAATGATCTGCTCCAGAATCTTTCCGGGTATTGATGTCAGACTAACTGGACGATAATTGTTGGGATCCTCTTTTTTCCCCTTTTTGAAGATGGGGACAACATTTGCCCTCCTCCAGTCCGCTGGGACCTCTCCTGTTTTCCAGGAATTCTCAAAAATTATTGACAATGGTTCCGATATTACATTTGCCAGTTCATAGAAAGAATTAGAAGAGGACAATACATAAATATATATATTAGATTAAAAAATGATTATATCTGCACATTAGCTTGTGTTCTTCAAGTAGTTTCCGGTATGGTGATCCTAAGGTGACCCTATCATTGGGTTTTCTTGGCAAGTTTCTTCAGAGAGGGTTTGCCATTGCCATCCTCTGGAGCTAAGAGTGTGTGACTTGCCCAAGGGCACCCAGTGGCTTAACTGGCCAAGCTGGTCTCCAGAGTCTGGCAGTGCTCAAACCACTACACCACGAAGACAACACACTCACTTCAAATCCAAGTTGCAGAAATTTTTGAGCCAGGAATTCCAAAACCATTTACTAGAAGCATGAATAAAAGCAAGTGGATAAAAGTTGAAGGTTTTTGTAGCCTATAAGTGGATGGTAGAAAAAACAAATACTATCCAAGGGCAAGCAGATGTGTGCTAAAGAGCAGAAGATGCTGAAGGGAAACCCTGGAAAAAAAAACCCTTTCAAAATCTTTCATAGTTTTCAGACTTTAGGCCAGATAGATCTACAGTATGTCCCCTTGAATATCTCTATTTTTCCAGAGGTTGCAAAGGTTATTTTTGGGATATAACTTCCAGAATCCCACTGCTAGAAAAAGCCAAAAGAATTTTGTTTTGTTTTTTCCTGACTTCTGCTGAATTCCTTCAGAATGGTGAAGCTGTGGTTCTATGGAAGCCAAATTAATGGCTTCCATGCAGAAGTAGATGGCTGTGTTTGTACCAAGTATTCATGCCAACACATTACTCTTTTGGACCACCCTTGAACATAGAAATGAAATGAAGAGCCCACAAGGAGTTTCTGATTCATCATTAATATAGACTCTCCTAAAGCAAGTGTGGACAATATACACTCCAGATAATATGGCAATACTGCTCATACATCCACCACCATCTTGCTCTGCTGAAAGGCTGATGGGAATTGCAGCCCAACAACATCCGAAGGACCACAAGCTGCTCAGCCCTGTTTCAAAAGATGCTCTCTTTTTATTGCATCACCTCTGACACAACTCGGTTCACTCTGGACAGAGATAACGCCATTCCCCATGAGAGCTGAGTTGAGTGTCTTTCAGACTACCTAGTTATATGACTTTGATCCTGTTTAACCACCACGGCTGCATCTTGCAAAATCTTGGGATTTTTAGTAAGGTGAAGCACGACTAGACTCTAGAGTAATCTGGCAGAGAATTCTTAATGCCTTATGAAACTACAAATACCAGGATTCCACAGACAAAGTAACTGTTACATGGATTTGTAATTGGTTATCTGGTCGAACACAAAGGGTGCTCAACAATGGCTCCTTTTCAACCTGGAAAGAAGTGACCAGTGGGGTGCCACAGGGCTCTGTCCTGGGCCCAGTGCTATTCAATATCTTTATTAATGACTTGGATGACGGTATTGGGGGCATAGTTATCAAATTTGCAGACGACACCAAATTAGGAGGAGTAGCTAATACCCCAGAGGACAGGATCAAAATTCAAAATGACTTGAGCAGACTAGAAAGTTGGGCCAAAGCTAACAAAATGAAATTCAACACGGAGAAATGTAAAGTACTGCACTTAGGGCGGAAAAACGAAAAGTACAGATATACGATGGGGGACACTTGGCTGAATGAGACTACGTGTGAAAGGGATCTAGGAATCCAGGTGGACCACAAGTTGAACATGAGTCAACAGTGCGATGCAGCAGCTAAAAAGGCCAATGCAATTTTAGGCTGCATCAGTAGAAGTATAGTGTCTAGATCAAGAGAAGTAATAGTGCCACTATATTCTGCTTTGGTCTGGCCTCACCTGGAATACTGTGTCCAGTTCTGGGCACCACAATTCAAAAAGGATGTGGAGAAACTGGAGCGTGTCCAAAGGAGGGCAACTAAAATGGTGAAGGGTCTGGAAAGCAAGCCCTATGAGGAACGACTTAGGGAGCTGGGGATGTTTAGCCTGGAGAAGAGAAGGCTGAGAGGTGATATGATAGCCGTGTTTAAATATTTGAAGGGATGTCATATCGAGGAGGGAACAAGCTTGTTTTCTGCTGCTCCAGAGACTAGGACCCGAAACAATGGATGCAAGCTGCAAGAAAAGAGATTCCACCTCAACATTAGGAGGAACTTCCTGACAGTAAGGGCGGTTCGACAGTGGAACACACTCCCTCCGAGAGTAGTGGAGTCTCCTTCCTTGGAGGTCTTTAAGCAGAGGCTGGATGGCCATCTGTCGGGGATGCTTTGATTGGGAGTTCCTGCATGGCAGGGGGTTGGACTGGATGGCCCTTGTGGTCTCTTCCAACTCTATGATTCTATGATTCTATGAATGTAGCCATGGCAGTGAAAGAGATATCAAAGTGCTATAATTCCAAAAAGCACAAAACCAGGATGGTGTAAAGCTCTAGACACCTCTGGCCAAATGGGTTTGCCATTTAGCCATCACTTTTCTTGAAAATACTAACACCCCGTCTTTCTACAGTACAGTCTACAAGGTGGCTATCAAAGTACAATTCAGATTGAAACAAGAAGTACTGGACCCTTAAAATATGAAATGCCAACAAAACCATAAGTCTCTTCACCAGCTTGCTGTGCTGTGATGGTTTTTCAAAGAAAAGTGTACACAACCAAGTTTGGGGGGCCAGTGGGGAATTGGACAAGGAATGGATGTCATTCATTGTTGTGCAAACTACTTCCTAACAGCCCTCTCCATCAAAAACCATGCTAGATGGGAATGGTGGAAAGTGTAGCCCACCTCGAAAAGGTACCAGACTGAGGAAGGCCTGCTCTGCTCTGGATCTATTGTCTGTGCCAAAAACCATTCTCACTATAGCTATGAATTCCAGTATTGTGATGGGAAGAGCAGGGAGGGACTGCTGTCTCTCTACAATGCTCATGATTTACAATGATAAGTTATTAGAAGGAATTTAGAGTGGTTTCTACCTGCATGTACATCACATTGATTTCTTGCCACTTGGTTATTTGTTTAATCCTTTGAGGGCTTGCAGCTTGCTGGTGCTCAACAGGCAGCAAAGCAAAGCAAAGTGGTAGAATGGGATATATCACTTCACAGTGCAGGTGAAGAGATCTCCCTTGCTCTCCTACTGCTCTTTTCTGTAAGTAGGAAGCTAGCACAGTTGGAAAAGGACAGGTTTTTCTGACTCCTTTCATCTTGCAATAGCCCCCACTCACTGTGGCTGCATTGCAGAAAGAATCCGGTTTGACACCACTTTAACTACCATTGCTCATTGCTATGCGATTTGGGGCATTGTCGTTTTTTGGCTATGGAACACCCTTAAAGACATGGGAGTGCCAACACATCTAATAATCCTGATGAGGAATCTGTATGCAGGACAAGAGGCAACAGTTAGAACAGAACACAGAGAAACAGAATGGTTCCCAACTGACAAAGAGGTCAGGCAAGGATGCATCCTTTCACCTTATCTTTTCAATTTGTATGCAGAACATATTCTATGGACGTTATCACACGTGGGCCAGAAAGTGAAAATAAAAGTGGAAATGAGGCATTACGAAAATAAACCGAAAATAAACTTGTTTCCGCAAACGTCATTACCTTAATTGCGAATTTACAGCAAGTGCAAAGAACATCCACACACAAGCGAAAATATTCCGTAAATGTAGTAGAAATGAGCCTCTTGCACATGCGCAGATAGAGGAATGCTTGCGGGAACCATGGGTAATGACGGGGAAATGCTCCCCCATAAGTATTTGGCGATCACATTTGCGGTAAATGCAGAATCACCCTCATTGCGCAATTGCATTTCCTGAAGAAACCGAAATTCAAAAGATCTCGGATCTTTCCACTTTCTGTCAGGGTTCTGTCGGGGTTCTGTGAGATGTCGTGTGAAAACATGGACCAATAATCTGGTATCGTTCGGGATTTCGTGTGGATTTTGTTTGGATTGGGCCCTGTGTGATAACGTCCTATGAAAAGCAGGCTTGGACACAGAAGAAAGAGGAGTGAAAATAGGAGGAAGGAACATCAACAATCTAAGATATGCAGACAACTATTAGCAGAAAACTTTGAAGACCTAGAGCAAGTAATGAGAAAGGTCAAGGAAGAAAGAGCAAAGGCAGGAGATGTGGAACATAAAGAAAACACAAAAAATGACCATGGAGGAGCTTCACAAGTTCAATCTAGACAATGAGGAAATAGAAATAGTAAAAGAGTTCCTATACTTGGGATCAAACATAGATCAGAATGGGGATTGCAGTCAAGAAATCAGAAGAAGATTAAAAATGGGAAGGGAAGCTATGAAAGAACTAGAAAACATCCTAAAGAGCAATGATATATAACTGAGCATGAAAGTCAGAATCATACAAGCTGTTGTATTCCGCATTACCATGTATGAGTGTGAGAGCTGGACAAGTAAGAAAATGGACATAAAGAAAATAAATTCATCTGAGATGTGGTGCTGGAGAAGAGTGCTGAGGATACCATGGACAGCAAAAATAATAATAATAAAAAAAAAATTGGCGGGTCCTAGAGCAGATCTAATTTCCCTGGAGGTGAAGATGATTAAACTGGGGCTGTCGGACTTTGGTCACATCATGAGAAGACACAACTCATTAAAAAAGACAATGGTAGGAGGACTTTTAACCCAAGCCTCCCTCTCCCCAGTGCAATGTTCCCTTTGTTATCTGAACTACAAAATCTTACTGTCAGACCTTGGCCCAGTCCAAAGACAGACTGCAAAGGGAGAGTTGGTTCTGGTGTGAGTGTGAATAGAAATTCAGATTTCTGATAATACTGTTTTGTAAGAATTAGGAAATTAAACTGACCAACAACTAAGGTCTCTTCTACCCTATGTAGCTATATTCATTTCATACCACTTTAACTGCCATGTCCTGTTGAATCCTGGGATTCATAGTTTAGGGATTATTTAGACTTCTCTGCCAGAGAGTTCTCATGTCTCACCAAACTATAAATCTAAAGATTCTATAGAAACAGCCATGGCATTCAATCAAGGTGCTATACTTGTGTAGTGTTAAAGAGGCTGAACATAGGTTATATAGACCGATTTGATGGGATAATCCTACTTGATGGGATTGGATTTGTGGACCCTCTGGCCTATCGAAGGGTTGTGCTGCAGCACAAGAAAGGTAACACTCATAATTCCTTATGCCTGCAGGGAACAGAGTTTAGGAAAGTTACCTTTGGGGGCTGTAACACTCAGAATCCTGTAGCCAGTATAGACTACCCCCCTCCTGTCCCAGTTTTGCAAGACCAGTCCCAATTAATTCTTTGTCATCCATTTTTTTCAGATGCTTTTAAAATGTCCCAGTTTCTAGTTTGCATTCAGTTAGCAGCGGGGAGGGGAGGGAAATCTTCCCTCTTCTGTAGTCTGACAAAAGCAAACTCATGCAACCTCTTTTGTGTGCTCTTCCTCAGTAATAACTCTTGCCATTTTGAGTACACTCTGAGCACACACATCCTGGTTTTCATCTGTGAAATGTTGGAGGTATGGAACTGGAGCCCAGTTGCCTCGGGCGTACCATTTTCTCCTTAGCTCTGGTTTAATCCAGAGTACTCATCTACCTTGAAATACATCCTACTGAATCCAGTAGGATCCTCCTCTCAGTAGATATGTGTAGGACTACACTGTAAATCTGCTCTATAAGTCTGCAATCACTTCGATTCTAGACAAAGTGCTATAGCCGTCTCTCACTTGTGGACTTTTGCTGGCATGAGGAAGGGGGAGAGGAGGCTATCTTTAATTTGTAATCCTCATGTGGTTTCCCATCATTTCTTTCCTCTTTTTTCTTCTCACAAAAGAAATCTATTAAGAAGGAAAAGATAGAATAGTTGAACAGTGTTTTTTGATTGGTAGCTCTAGGAGTCATTCGTGTGGAAGCATCCTCCATTTTAGGACTGTGATTGTATTGTATTTTTATATGTGCTACATTTATATCCCACTTTCTTCAATCTGATCAAGGCAGGGTTCAAGGTTCTCTTCCTCCACACTTTAAAATCTGACGGGTTGAGAAGGAATGACAGGCCAAAGGTCACTTTGTGGATTTCATGACTCATTTTTTTCACAGGTTTTGACTCATTGGGAACTTGAACCTGGATGCCCCAAGTCCCAGTCCAACCAAGAGCCCTGGTGGCGCAGTGGTTAAATGCCTGTACTGTAGCCACTCACTTGCAAACCATAAGGTTGTGAGTTCAATACCAGCCAGGATTCAGGCTTGACTCAGGCTTGCATCCTTCTGAGGTCACTAAAATGAGTAACCAGCTTGTTGGGGGCAATTAGCTGACATGTTGTAAACTGCTTAGAGAGTGCTTGAGTGCACTGATAAGCGGTATAGAAATGTACTTGCTATTGGTATTGCTATATTGCTACTATACTGCACTGCCTTAAGAGGGTGCAGGTTTTGTGGCTACCACATTAAAGCAGGGTTTTTCCCCTCTCTCATCTCCAATTCCTACTTTGTTTAACATCCATTCTGGTTGTGGAGAACCAGACAACAAATATATGAAACAACAAACATAGTACATGAAAATCTTATCTGAAGTATTTATTCATCATTCCAAAAGAAATAATTTGATAATCTGTTCTTTCAATAATTTGATAATCTTTTATTTTTCTAGGAAAAATAAAAGGCTTCAGAGGGGGGAAACTAATTCTTTACTCTCCCAAAAAAAACTGGGTTTTTTGTTTTGTGTTTTTTTTTTTGGTTTGGTTTGGTTTTTGTTGGTTTTTGTTTGTTTGTTTGTTTGTTTGTTTTTCATTTGTTTGTTTGTTTGTTTGTTTGTTTGTCTAGAACAGATCAGTCCAACATCCCCTCATTCCCCTCACTCCTCCCTTGTTTGTAGATAAGCTGGTGAAACAACAGCAACAGCTAAGGGAAGAAGAAGGCTCTGGGATAGGAAGCAGGATATTTATGCCAGGAGTTGGAAAGTGGTTGTGAAACCACCACTATCATCCCAACAGGCAGCATGTTGCATTTCATCATGCTGGAAGTTTATACCATGTCACTTCTGACCACTATTTGGGCTGATTTTCAGGCTTTTTGGTTTGGTGGAGTGGGGGCTTGAGAGGCTCAGAAGGGTTGCAAGAAGTAAATGATCACAGTTCTGGCCAGTTTTTTATTGATTTGGTCAGATCTGGAGTGAAAAATTGGCCCCAAATTAGAATTATTTTTTAATGGATCTGGTGGTTTTAGGGGAGCTTCAGGAGCGATGTTTTGCTAAAGTGGGTGGCTCTCTGCCACACCCTCTTTTTCACATACACCCTATCACTCCTTTTTCTTTTCTTTTCTTTTTTCTACCAGCCACTTCTTTCTCTGCAACCTTGCATTTGGTTTCTCACTCTATGCTGTCCCTCTCTCACATCTTTTTTTCTCTCCTGCCATACTGCCACTGATTTCTGCCAACAGGCTACCAGGGAGAAATAAGCTGCTCTTGCTCAAGATCTGACCTGCTTGGTTGCAGAAGGCACATGCAACCCCAACACTGTGTGTTGCACCTCTTTGCCTCAAGATTTGCCACAGACCTCCGGTTGGGGTGTGAGCTTTAGCAGCTTCTAACCCTTGCCACCAGTCCTGCTCTCAAGATTACTTGGTCATACATGGCAATGGGAAATAGTGCTGAACCCTGTGAGATCAGGCCACATGCCTGGAAACAATCCTTTGTTGAGTGGAGAAAGAAGTCTCACTATTAGCGGGTACCTGTTGAGGGTTTCTTCTGCATCACTTCCTCCAGGCTGAGTCTCATGCCTTCCATCATGGAAGCAATGCTGCAGCAGTTTGGTCTTTGACATAGACAAACCAGGATAACCACAGAACAATTCTTTGAACTGGCAGGTTGGCCTTTGCTTCTCTCCCTCCTCTTCATAGCGTGCCAGGGTGGTTTTGAACAAAAGGAAAACTAGTAACCCCACAGCATTTGTGTCTGGGGCACAGCCTGATCTGGAAAACATCCTTTGTGCATTGAGAAGGAAACCACAGCTGAAGAAGGTGGAAAGCAAAGGAGAGAGCAAAGAATGATTCATGGGTAGCAGGTAAAGAAATGTGATTTCCTGCTGACAGATCTGACTGTGTAATGGACAGAGTAAAATATGAATCATCATGGCATGTGAGGATTCAACACCTTAATTTGCTGTCAAGATATTGGCTAGAGGTTGCTAGATGGCCATTCATTTGACAGGCAAATTGTTGAGAGTACATTGTAGTAATGCCTTTATTTGACCAACCAAAAGTGCCCACTGGCTTCTTCATCAGGCAAAGATTGTAAAAAAAAAATGGCATAAAGAAAAGTGATAATGTTAGAGACATAGGTCTGCATTCCCTTCAACATTTCACAGATGAAATCTGAGACATGTGGAACCAAGCGACATCAGAGTGTGGCCAAGTTGGGAGAAGTTACTAATGTAGAAGAACACACAAGCTAGGAGAGACTGCAGCTGTTTGCTTTTACCTCAGCTGTGTCCTCCCATTTGCTTAAACCATCCATTCATGTAGTTATTTGTGTGAGTTTGTCAGCTGGTGATCTATCAGAATGACGTTTCACAGGCAGGCACTGATGCAGCAACATTGAATTCCACAACCAAGCCGCCACTAGAACAATGCTGTTCTGCTTTCTGCAGCAGTAGTTCTTATACAAACAGCAAACTCTGAGCCTGAAAGATCTCTTCTTGGGAAAGGAAAAAGTCACATGTTTCATCTTAACACTGTTGATTGTATAGCTTGTTCCCCCAGTATAACCTGTCCATAGTTTATAGTCAATCATAGGAGGTCTTGTTGGGTGTGATGGCATAGGGCTGTCTATCTGTTGTGGATAAACTCAATCTCTCTCTCTCTCTCTCTCTCTCCCTGCAGGTTGCAAAGTATCACATACCAGTGTAGCACCCCAGACTGTGCGGAAATTACTGGAGCAAAAACGACTGCAGCAGTCAGTGCAGGGGCACAGCACTAGATCCCTGGTGAGTCATTCACTGAAAAAAGTTATGATTATCTGTCACTCTTTCTCTCCCTTGTGTGGCTCTCTTGCCATCTCCAGCCTTCCCCATTAGCTGGGGCTCTGAAAGGATGATTATTATTATTATTATTATTATTATTATTATTATTATTTATATCCCGCCCCTTTGAGATCAATCGGGGTGGCTAACAGCAATAAAATATTACATAATACAAACAATACAAACATAATACAAAGGATCAGCTGGTGAGTAAGGCAGGGAAACAGCAAAATGAGAGAGAAGTTGTCTCTTTCCTTTCCTACTTCTTTTGGGTAATGTTCTGTTCTTTTTACTCAGATTGGATACCATTTCTTGGAAAGTAAGGGCAGTGCAGTACATTTTTATAAAGAAAATTGTGTAAATAAAATTGTTTATTTTTCTAGGTGATATCTGGTAACACAACTACTGTTTCTGTGTGCACGCACAAAGAAAGTTATTTCCAAACCATCAATGGGTTTTGTCCACATCTGTGTGAAAACCAAATGCACTTTCTACCCACTTTCTTGCATTAGTAATGTGCTTTTAATGCATTGTTGTACTCTGTGTGTGAAAATCTGTGCATTTGCATGCTTTTCTGGGATGTGGACGATTAAAACATTTTTGGGATAGAAACACATTGGTCACTGTGTGATAAACTCCTAAATACTTAAATACCTCTATAACCTAGCATAGATGACAGGCGTACCTCACAAAACAGGGAGGCCCATCACATAGGCAAGCACAAATATAGATATTAAATAATTTGGCATATGCTCGGCTATACCAGTTTACCTTGAGCTCACAAGTTTACCTTGCTCTTGTGAGATAAGGAAATCTGACTATTTCATGGTAAAGATGTGAGCTTAATCTCTTTTTCCCTTGTTGGAGAAGCGGGAGCTCTGGTTTTTAAACAATGGAACTTTATCCCCAACCTGTGCATGCCTGCCAACATTTCACAGATTAAAACTGGAGTACCTGTGGCCAAGTTTGAGTGTGGTCAAACTGGCAAAAGTTATTAATGAGGAAGAATAGACAAGCTGGAAAGGATGTGAGAATTCTTAGATTAGGAACTTTTGTAAGCTTTGCTCAAGACATTGGTCAGAGTGAAGCATACTTCCCTCATACCTTCCAACATTTCATAGATGATAAAAACCAGGACACATGTGACTGAGCAACATCAGAGTGTGGTCAACATGGCAAAAGTTATTAATGAGGAAGAGTAGACAAGCTACAGCAGTTCACGTATTTGTGAGCTTCCTGGGAAGAGCAAGATTCCACTTGATCCTCTCATCTCCCTCCTGATGAGTTAATGGAGTACAAACTACTTTTGCTCAGTTTGGAGCAATGGAACAAGCTGAGGAGAAAGTGGGAAAGTGGGAGGAGGACATTTTAAAGGCAGCTGAAAAACTGGAAAACAGAAGATTAATCAGGACTGTTCTTGCCAAATTGGGACATGGAGGGATGTCTGGGTACTTTTTGTAGCTTCTGGAATGATGGGGGGGGGCTATATGAAATTTTAGCAATAGGGCACCCCTTTAAGTTCACCTTAGTTGAAGGAGTATATTCTGCCTGGCTAGAGGGTATTTAACTGGCCCATGAGGTGATGTCTTGCTGCACCCTAGGGACCCAATGCACCTCCAGCTGCAAAGAGCCCTGGTGGCGCAGTAGTTAAATGCCTGTACTGCAGCCACTCACTCATAAACCACAAGGTTGCGAGTTCAATACTAGCCAGGGCTCAGGCTAGACTCAGGCCTGCATCCTTCCGAGGTCACTAAAATGAGTACCCAGCTGTTGGGGGGCAATGAGCTTACAGTTGTAAACTGCTTAGACATCCCATAGTGGTGGTATGAAGCGGTATATAAATGAAGCTGCTTTGCTTGAAGCTGCTTTGCAAGGAATCCAGTCTTCCATCAGCTATGGACCATGTGTAAAAATTATTTGGTGCTATCACTCACATTCTGCATCTGAATATCATCAATAAACTGCATGTGACTTTGTTCCACAAGTGGCTATTTACATTTTCAAATTCCCAGAATCTGGTTTGGCTGGAGTCAGAATGGGTCAGGTCTTCAGAATTTGTTCAGCCATCTCCCACAACCAGCATGGGCAGATCAAGGTCAGATCAAGGAACAGTCCAGCCTGCTTATTAGTGCTGTCTGGCCCCAACCAGTCTTACTGTCTTAAAAGACAACTTTTTTGGTGTTGTTGTTGCTTCTTCTCCAGATCCCCTCGGGAGCTCCAGAAGCCAACCACCCAGGTAAGTAGATCTGGACACACTCTCTCTCCATCCCACCTGTCTCTGCCCAGTGCTTTCCTTGCTAATTATTTATGTCAAGATTTCTAAGGCTTATTCAGACCTTATCAGGGTTACTCAGAGAATGAGCTAGAAATATACCTACAGATGTACCTCAGTGCATTAGTCTGGGAGCTTTCCCCATGACTTGAGGGCATAAACTCCCAATTCATCCAAAGCACTGGCAAGGAGCAAGGGACGGAACAAGTGCAGAAGCCCCAAGGCATTTCTACTTTTTCCTGCATGGCTGGTGAGCCCACACATCCACCACAGAGAAATGTGACCCTGCAACTGTCACTCCTCCTGCTGCCCCCATCCTTACCCTGCCATTATATTTATCTCCCTCTATGGAATACTGGAGGTGCTCTGTGTAAGCTGCAGCTCCATGAAAGCCGAGTTTTTTGGAATCAGTCACATAATTCCACTTCATGTCAATCTCCACTTTTACTTTTCATTCCTTTAAAAAAAAAAAAAAGTCCTTCCAGTAGTCAACATTATTCGGGCAGTGAATGCTGGAATCACATAAGCCAGAGAAGTGGCCTAATGAGATTTTCTGGCAGCTCAAGATGGATCTTCAGTACCTTGCCTCTTCCCTGTGACTAATCAAACCAGAATGAAGGATGCAATGTGAGATGCAGATGTGAGATGCAATTTACATGATTTGTACTGTTTGCAAAATGCTGCTTTTCTTGACTCCTATTTTGGAACAAGAATATTATTTCCTTTAGTACAAGGCACACATAGCCCTGGGAATGCTCAATTGTGCATCTTCTGCCTCGCCTTGCCACAAGGGCAGCCTCACGCAAGTGAGGACAACTCTTCTGTGCTTCCTCTTTACCTTTACTTAGCCAAGCCCCTGTTCCCAGAACCTACAGGAGCACCAGAAGAAAGGAGACCCACTCCAGGACACACAGCCATTCCTGAGTACCCTATTGGTGCTTTTCCTGCCTGGCAGGAAAATGCCTTGACCGAAACTACCTTCCCTCCTGGCTGTCCGTTCCAGCATGTGAACACCACCAATAGTTGCTGCCTACAGCCTACACCACCTCAATATGATGTGATGAGTCCATTCACTCCTTTGGAAACCCATGTTTATGGAGCAGCAGGACCAGCAGCCACTGAGCCAGCACATGACTCCAAGATGGCACTAGCCATGGATTTTGAAGTAAGGTTGCTGCATGGGGGTTGTTTATAGGGGTGGTGTAAACTTTGACTAGGGTTGTATCCATACTACATTCTCAAGAACTTCAGGGAGCCCTGAGAAATAAATGAGGGAATTCTCCAAATTACCATTCCCAGTATTCAGAGGAAGATGTGATCATGTGAAATAAAATGCAAATCTATTTGGCAGTGTATATAAGAGCAAGGAGATGTAATCATGTGAACTAAAATGCAGATCTATTTGGCAGTGTATATAAGAGCAAGGATATTGGGCAAACTGGGTCTGTCTGCTTGTTATTGTTCTTCAAGTTCTTTCCAACTTATGGAAACCCTATAATGGGATTTTTCTTGACAAGTTTTTTTAGATGGGGTTTGCCATTGCCATCCTCTGAGGTTGAAAATGTGTGACTTATCCAAAGTCACCCAGTGGATTTCCATAGCTGAGCAGGGATTCAAACCCTGCTCTCCAGAGTCCTAGTCCAATGTTCAAATCATAGTGTAGTGGTTTGAACATTGGACTAGGACTCTGGAGAGCAGGGTTTGAATCCCCGCTTGTTGCACCTGGGGAGAACAGGCCTCAGCTTTTATGGTGTTAGAGGCAGAAGTTACAGTGGCAGTGCTGGCTAGAGGATTCTGGAAGTTGTAATACAAAAACAAGTTATTAATCCGAGCTCTGGTAAGATGCTGTCTTCAAACTGAGAATTCTGTTCCATCTCACAGTTGTCTCAGATACAGGATACTGCCATGGTGTAAGTAAATGGGTTCTAGCACCCTTGTTCTAAAACTATAGCAGATAAAGGTCATTCCATATCATAAGTCATAGAATCATAGAATCATAGAGTTGGAAGAGAACTCAGGGACCATCCAGTCCAACCCCCTGCCATGCAGGAACTTTCAGCCAAAGCATACCCGAAGATGGCCATCCAGCCTCTGTTTAAAGATCTCCAAAGGAAACTCCACCACTCTCCGAGGGAGAGTGTTCCACTGTTGAACAGCCCTTAAAGTCAGGTCACATAAGCGAACCACAGTTGCTTAGAACATGTCGTTCAAATAATACAACACCAAACCTAGCCCAAGAGAAAATGCTTGGGTAGTTGGAAATTAAGTTTTCCAAGCTCTGCCCTGAACAGGGGGAAAAAAAATCACTCTTCTACAACCTTGTTTTGAACACCTAGACAAGTGCTGCTTTTAAGAACACAAAGAAAGATTTCCAAGATACAGTCTACAGCAGATATGCCAAAGCAGACAACATACACACCCATGCACACCCAAGAAGATGTAATTTTCAAGGGGATATTCTAGCCTTGAGATTCTTGCTCTTTAAGCTGGAGACTGGAGAGGAGGGGTCAGGCCCTGAGATATGTGCACCCTAGTTTAAATTATGATTTTAAAAATGCCGATTTTGTGTATATTTTGTTTTGAATTGGCCTTATTTTTAAATACTTTGCTCTGTATTTACTTTTTGGTACTTTATTTTTTTATTATTTTTCACTACTTGTATGCTGTCATATATTCTTCAAGACAAGAAAGTCATAATAGTAGTAATAGTAGTAATAGTAGTAATATGTGTGTGTTTGCATATATAATAGTTATTATAATGATATTAACTAATCATTATGATCATTCATAATTAGTCTTATGAGTATATAACTGTTCTATGTGGATCCAATCAAAAATCCACCAAACAGTGATACCTTTATTGGCCAACCAAAATGCACAATATGCATGTTGCAAGCTTTCAAAGCTTCATTGGCTTCTTCATCAGGCAAGATGTTACAAACCAAAGAGAGAAAAATTGAAAATGTTAGTCATAGGCCTGCATTTTGCTGTTTCTGTTCTTAGTTAAGATGGCATGGAGGGGCATATCTTGCAGGCTGGCCCTTGTGGAGTTTTATTTATTTATTCATTATCCTGCCTTTCTTCCAATGAGCTCAAGGTAACATCCATGGCTCTTCTCTTCCACATTTTATCCTCACAACAATCCGGTGGTTAAACTGGGAGAAACTAACCAAGGTCTCTTGGTTCAGTGGGGATTTAAGGATTCTGGGTCTCTGAAGTCCAAGGGTTCTTTCACACTACACAGTTACAGCACTGTGATTCCACAATAACTGCTATACATTCCACCAGCAGAATCCTGGGATTTGCAGTTTAGGGAGGAGTGTTTAGAAATCTCACCCAGAGAACTCTAGTGCCTCACCAAACTACAAACTCCAGGATTCTGTTGGTTGCATCCATGCCAGTTAAAATGGAATCATAGTGCTAAAACTAAGTAGTGTGAAAGGGCTCTTGTACTCTATAATGCACAACACTACTTTGGCTCTTCTAATGAGCTCATTGGCACTGTCATTGAAAATAGTTATTTGATGAAAATGTGGTAATTAGAGAGGGATGACAACAAAGGCTACTAAAGGACAACTGAAAGAGTAGGGAGAGAGATTGCCCATGTTGCAATGCCTCTTTGACATGTTTTCTCTATCACAGAAGGCAACTGCTGAAGCCCAAGCCTTGAACCTTTATGAGAGCAACTGGCAAGAGCAGGAAACAAACAATCCCTGTTTCCTTCACCCTGGGAATTACGCAGTCCCATCTGCAGAGTTAGATCCAGGGGAACTGGCTCAAGCTCGGGCCCAGATCCAAAATGTGGAGCTGACACGGCTGCTGCAACAAGATGAGGATGGGGATATGTGAGTATACAAGTGGAATTGGGTAGGAGGGTAAGGTTGATCTGTCCTACCATTCCCACACAAAACATGTTTGGTCAGAATATAATCTTTTGTTGATCAGAGTACAGTGCATGGTCACAGTGGAAAGAGATGAGTACGTAGTCCCAATGGAAAGAGATGAAGACAGGAGAGACTTAACAGAAAGCCAGTTTTGCAAATTCATGTTGAAGACTGGCCAGATTGGTTAATCTGTTATTGTAAAGCAGGAAGATTTAATCTCTGTATTGGATTAAAACCCAATAGCTTGCCCATGTCTAAAATCAAGCAGGAAGGATAGGGATTGTGTGGTTGCTTCCACTTCATTAATAAAGAAGACAAAAGAGGAAACCAATTTGCAAAAAAAAAAAAAAAAAAGGACATATGCTAATCTATATTTAGTTAAGTATTAAAATAATTATATCCTGCTTCATATCAATAGATCTCAGAGTGGGTCACAAAAAGTCATAGAATCATAGGACTTTATCACATGGGGAGAATCTATAGTTTATCCCATACAAATCCTGAAAAAAATGCATAATTACATGCAATGATTTCACACAACATTGCACAAAACCTGTCATTAAAATGGTCAGAAAGTGGTATCATCCTGGATCTTTTTTACTTTGGGGATTTTAGCGAAAATGCATTTGCGATATTACTCTAGTGTGAAAGTCAAATTTGGTTTGTTTACGCAATAATCCTCCTTTCACTCGTATTTCTGGTTTTCCCATGGTTCTGTGGGTCTGCTTTTACTTCCTGTTTTGGTTGGGCAAGAAACATGCCAGGCAGACGTGAGCCTCTCCGCTTTCTCCTTCTAAAATTTCCTATCCAGTAATATTTAATGGTGCTATGCATCCCTCTGCACATGTGCAAGTATACCATCTCTGCATCATATATGGAATTCATTAGCTTTTGTGTGAAACACAAAAGCAGATTTCCCCCCCCCCACACTTTTCACATTATTATACATTTATTCTAACTGTATGTGATATTCATTCACACAATCAAACACTATTTTCGCTTTATTTTCAGGATGGTTTATTTGCACTTTATTATCTCTTTAAAGACAGAACTGACCCCCATGTGATAAAGTCCATAGAGTTGGAAGACCTTAAGAGTCATCAAGTACAAAACCCTGCCATGCAGGAACACACAAAATACCCTTGACAGATGGCCATCCAGCTTCTGTTTAAAAACCTCCAAAGAAGGAGATTCCACCACACTGCAAGGGAGTGTGTTCCACTGTCAAACAGCTCTTACTATCAGGAAGTTCCTCCTAATGTTGAAGTGGAATCTCCTTTCCTGTAGCTTGCATCCATTGCTCCTTGTTCTTGTCTCTGGAGCTGTGGAAACAAGCCTCTTCTCTCTTCAATATGACATCCTTTCAAATATTTAAACATGACTATCATGTCCCCTCTTAACCTTCTTTTCATCAGGCTATGCATTCCCAGCTCCCTAAACTGCTCCTCATAGGGCATGCCAATTTAAATAGTTTTAAACAGCTTAAAATTTAAAACAATAGAAGATACACTGAACAGTCATGTGCAAATAATATCATAAATTAAAGCAAACTAAAATGGGTAAAAATCTTGTGCAACACCTTGTTTGTGGAATATTCTTTGCTTAGAGGCTCAATTGGCATTAATTTATTAATGTCTTTGTGGGTCTAATGATTTCATCCAATTTGTACATAGAAACATAGAGTTGGAAGAGACCACAAGGGCCATCCAGTCCAACCCCCTGCCATGCAAGAACACACAATCAAAGCACTCCCTGCAGATGGCCATCCAGCCTCACTTTCAAAACCTCCAAAGAAGCACAGTCCACTACACTCTAAGGCAATATATTCTACCATCAAATAGCTCTTACTGTCAGGACGTTCTTCCTAATCTTTAGGTGGATGGAGCAATGGGTTTAAACTACAGGAAAGGGATTTCACCTAAACATTAGGGAGAACTTTCTGACAGTAAGAGTTGTTCAGCACTTGAATACACTGTCTGAGAGTGTGGTGGAGTCCATTAGTGTCACTGGGGGTGTGGGGAGGTGTGCATTACACCGGGTGACACCATTGAAGGGGGTGATACTCAATGAGCACTCCCGCCACCTCCTTGCTGTGCGCCATGGCATGCGGCAGGGAGGGAGAGGGCTTGACATGTCCTCATCCCTGCCCCATGCAGCTTTACTTCGGAATAAAGCCATGCAGGACAGGGAGTTGGGAGTGGGCCCTTTTGGCTCTGCCTCTGAAGCCCCACCCACAGAAGCCCCGCCCCCACACCAGGTGACACTCTTGTATGGGACGTTGCTGGTGGAGTCTCCTTTGGATGTTTTTAAACAGAGGTCAGATGGCCATCTGTCAGGAGTGCTTTGATTGTGTATTCTTGCGTGGCAGGATGGATGGCCCTTGTGGTCTCTTCCAACTCTATGATTCTATGTACAAACGAGATGAAATCATTATACCCTCAAAGACTTTAATAGATGAAGCATCAATATGACCTCTAACAGGAGGGTATTCCTCAATCAAGGTTTCACACCAAAGAAGGCCCTCTCCCATGTCCTCACACTGTGTATTGCTCCCATTGGTGGAAACACAGAGGAAGGCTCCTACCACAAACCCCTGTCTAGAAATAGCAATAGCGAAAGCATTTACATTTCTGTCCACTTCGTAGTGCACTAAGCACTCTCTCAGTGGTTTACAATGTGTAAGCCAATTGCCCCCAACAAGCTCATTTTACCGACCTACAAAAGGATGGAAGTCTGAGTTAACCCGGAGCCCTCTGGGATCAAACTCAAAACATTGTGGCTGCAGTACCAGCATTTAACCACTGTGCCGCCAGGGCTCTTGATGTCTATGGGGCACTCCTTGAGGCATCACAGTTCCTAGCCATTTAGGAATTTAAATGCCATACAAGTGCATATGCACACTGAGAAATAATTATTACAATTGGGGCGTATCTCACCCTAGTTGGAAGACTATGACTGCGTCTCACTGTGCTGATGAAAACTTGAAGATTCCTGCTACTCTCCCTTCTTAGGGTTCTTTATCTTTAGACAGTTGTGGAATACACAGTCCTTCCAACGAAGTGGCATTTGAGAGCCTCTGACTTCTAGATGTCTGGGACCACTGTTCCCACAATCTTTTACCACTGGCCATGGTGAGTAGGACTCATGGCTGTTGTAGGCAAAAAATATCTGGAGGGCCAAATGTTCCCCATAACCCTGAAATAAAGGACTAAAGTCCCAACCGTAATAAGGGCAGAGCATACATCTTTGCCAGTGTATTTGCATTGCTGCTTGAGGGGAACAGCACTGTCTGCTTTCCTGTATAGTTATGGGCAGCCAAGAGGCTCCTGAACATAGATCTCCCCTGTCACTGATTGGCTGCAGGGGTGCACACAGGCATCATTCAGCTGTCCTTGCACCTCAGAGGAGGAGAAGCAGCCTCAACTACCCATATACCTGGAAAAGGATGGAAGCAACTTTTTGGTTTCCATTTATCCAGATGCACCATCACAACCAATGTGTGACAGGGGAGGACCTTTTCCTGGAAGCATCCAGCTGCCCTTGCATACCCATTGCAAAGTCATGTGAATAAGTACTGGATACCTCCTTCCACAACATCTTTGAAAGCATACTAAGAAAACAGGGATTATGTCAACATAAACTTCCTATAGAATTCTGGCCATGATTACCGTAGAAGGGAAGGGAAGAGCCAAAAAAACAGAAACCTAGGGAGTTTATCACATGGGGGGAAATTGGAAGTATAAAGGGTGATTAACCTGTGCTCACAATTGCATGAATGGTTTTCACATGATATTGATATGAAAGGTGATTAAAGTGCCATTATCCCGTGAAGAACCAGGCTAGAAACAACAGTAACTCATTCACTGAATTTTCCCGTGAATTACTTTTTGCTGTTTCTTGCCTGGTTTTAATGTCAATTGTGCAATTTTCATGGGTTAATCACTTTTAAACTCCCCATTTCCCCAGTGTGATAAACTCCTAGGAAATGAAGGCATCAGTACCAGGTGTAACAGTGTGGAAGTATTTGGTATCAAATAAATAAAGGATGCTAAATTGTGGAAGAAGTTGGGCAGCAGGAAGAGTTGGCATCAGTGGGTGGCTAGACAAAAGATTTTGTGTGGTGTTCCCCAGGTCCTTTTTAAAAAAAATTCTATGTCCCCCACTTACGGTCTTCAGGCTCCTTCATCTACTTGTTGCCCAAGGATTCCGCACATTGGCCTATGCTGCTGCTGAGATGCTCAGAGACTGTGGACAGCTGGATGTCAAAGAGCACAGGGGGAAGGTAAGGATGTGGCCCAGCAGGACTTCATTCTTTTGCTATGGGCAGGGCATACTGAGAGCATCTCAAGCTCTTGCTGCCTGTCAAAAGTGTCCATTCCCTCTCAGCTCGGGTATGTCCTATATCATCTGATCCACAGGTGGAGAACACACAGCCCCTTTAGATATTGCACTATGCATGTCCAAACTGACCTGGAATTTGGGAGCTGCAGTCCAACGTATATGGAGGCCCTTGTATTGAAAAAGACTGTTTGAGCACACATACAATTTTACATCAGGCATGGGGAACAAATAGCCTTCCAAATGATCTGAAAAGACTCGAGGTCCCAGCAGACGGATGATGGAAGTTGCAATCTGAAACATCTGAAAGGCCTAGAGTTGTTAGTACAGAATCATCTCTGGTCCTGAAACCTAGGATTGGACCCTTGTGATGTCATTAAGACTTATGCATAAAGTACCAACCACAGTTGCTCACATCTTCTTCCCCCCAGATTCCAAAATAATGCCAGGTTCAGGTGATTTGAGCTGCCCCCACCCCAAAGTCTGAAATAATTAAAGGGTTCAGGTAACTGGAGCCGATACTGGAAAAATGACTTCTAGCTTGTGGCCAGTAGTCTGCCAATTGTCCAATTGTCCTTGGATTCAGGGTCAATTGGATGAAATGCAACCGTTGGATGAAATGTCTATGCCTTGGAGCCAGGATTAAGTTCACAGGATTGCTGTATGATCAGGATAAAGCATAGAGAGATTAGTTGTTGGCCTCCACAGCCAAGCCTGTGGGCATGAACTGGACTAAGAGCATACATGTTCCTGCCCAAAAGTGAAAGAGAAACTAAACAGTCATTTTGGTACTGCTGCACCCACGAGCTTTGCTCCAACTTATGCAAATTATCTGAACTTCCCAAAATGTGATGAAAACCGCTATTTTTAGTTAAAATGGATTTTCTGAGAAAGGAAAAAGGCAGTTGATAAGGCATTCTAATAGCTATCATGGGTACTGGACCTTGCAAAAATTCACCATGATGGATGGTTTGCTAGAGCACAATGGGGAGGCAGCAAAAGGAGGAGAGTTTTTCACAGAGGAGACCAGAGTTCCAGTGTTACAACAATCCTACATCCCTGAGAGGCAGCAAAAAGGGCCATTTCATTGTATTAATAGAAATATACTAAAGCAAGATTGTGTAATTTTTTGACTCTGGAAAAATCAAGGGCCCTGGGGCTAAACAAAAGGTTCAAGAGTAAAATTAGCTTTTCTGAGCTTGACCAGTTCATTGGCCATCTCCAGCCTGATGACTTGGTGTTGAACCCAGCACATCAAACTGGACAAACAGATAACCAAAATGATCTGAAAAACCAGAATTATGACAATGGGGTGGAGTATTATATTAAAGGCTCCAATGGCCTTGGGGGAACCATCCAAGGAGAGATTTCCACCAGGAATCATTTACTGTAGCAGCAATTTGTATGGAAAGGTTTGCACTTTCTTGCTATTGTGGGAAACCACCAAAGTGGCATCATCTCCATCTGCTTTTATTTTCAGCAAGCATTCTTTGAGATTGGATGTGTAAGAAGTTGGTGCAGTAGGCCTAATCCCAGTCTTAAAAACAGTGGCATTACAGAGCTGTATAGTGATTGGAATACAGTCAAATCATCTCGTGCTTGGTCCAGATGGGGACCGTATAGTTAAAGTTGCACCTGTTTACAGCAGAGATATTACAAAAGCAGTGATTAATTGTGGGTAACATGGGCTGTAACTGAAAGCCATTCAAGGTTATAGTGTGACAGGCTGTTCTTATACACACACTCTTTTCCTGCACATTTAATTACAAATTTGGTTTCATAATCAATATCATAAGTGCATTGATTATCTATATTTTTCCTGGGTGTTAAACAAGGATGATGGGGTTCTAGTCCCTTGCTGTCGCAGAGGTAGGTTAAGCAACTGAAAAAGTGGGAGAGCAGATGGGACTTACCCTTGCTAAACTAGGACAGTTGCAAGATATTGAATGATTTTGACCAGCAAAAGCATTTGCCCTAATAGCTTATTATGTCTATCACTGACTCCTATAAATTGCTACCCTAGATGGCTGCTTAGTACCAGCCACTTGGAAAGCTGTGCCCAGTCCCAGTCACTCACTTCTTTTCTCTTTTGGGTCTAGACTCCACTGTTAGTGGCAGCAGCAGCAAATCAGCCAGAGATCGTGAAAGACCTGATCATGCTGGGAGCAGATGTTAATGCTGTTGACCAGAAGGGCCAGACTGTGCTGCATCTTGGTGCCACCTATGGGCTGCCCCGTGTCATTGAGGTGAGTTTGGATCTGTCACTGCACAAAGAGAATTGGGAGAGACGTGGTGTTAGGTTGTCACTGACAATAGGGCATTTCCAGTGTGTTTGTGTGTGTATGTGTGTGTGTGCATTTTAACTGCATCCCTTCCTGTATTTGTAACACCAGGTTGGTACACAGAAATTAAGCAAGCAATGCTTCGCTTTTCTCCATATCTGGTGACTTTGTGTTGGCTAATTTTCTACAGATCAGGTCTGTCCTTTGCCATGAAAGGCTATGGAATGCCCTTGACTTTGACTGTATAGATCATGAAAGGCTTTGACCACATAGATCAGGGGTCCTCAAACTATGGCCCGCAGGCCGGACCTGGCCCATTGAGGCCTTCTTACTGGCCTGCGAGGCCTCCTACCGCTGCCACCACCCTGCCGTCACCACTCGCATGCGCCGCCGAACACCATTTTGGAATCCAAAATGGTGCCCGGAGTCATGCACATGTGCACGCAATGCCATGCACCATTTTGTGTGCCAAAATGGCACCCGAAGTCATGCGTATGCACGCAGCATCGCACGCACATGCGCATGACTCTGGATGCCATTTTGGAGCACAAAATTGTGCGTGGCATCGTGCACGCCTCTGGCACCCCGGAAGATCTGGGGGCCAGCGAACCAGCCCCCGGATCAAAAAGTTCGGGGACCCCTGACATAGATCATGAAAGGCTATGGAAAGGCCCTTAAAGACATAGGAGTGCCAACGTATCTGATAGTCCTGATGAGAAATCTGTACTCAGGACAAAAGGCTACTGTTGGAACAGAACACGAAGGAACAGAATGGTTCCCAATTGGCAAAGGAGTCGAACAAGGCTACATCCTTTCACCCTATCTTTTCAACTTGTATGCAGAACATATTATATGAAAAGCAGGCTTGGACACAGAAGAAGGAGGAGTGAAAATAGGAGGAAGGAATATCAACAATCTAAGATTTGCATATGACACCATAGTACTAGCAGAAAACCTCACAGATCTGGAATGCCTACTAAGGAAGATCAAAGAAGAAACTGCTGAGGCAGGCTTAATATTGAACATAAAGAAACAAAAATAACAACCACCGAGGAACTTCACAAGTTCAACCTAGACAATGAAGAAACAGAAATAGTAAAAGAATTCCCATACCTAGAATCAAACATTCAGCACTTACTCTATTTTAGACACATCTGGAAATGTTGCCTTTTTAAGGAATGTTTCCCAGAATCCCTCAGCTAACATGGCTAGAGGATTCTAGGAGTTGGAGCTCAACAAAGTACCTTTGCCAGGATCCTCACTAGATGATAATTCTGTTAGAGCTTCAATGTATGGAAATGTATGCATAGCAATCTGTCCCAACAGAAGGAATTGTGGTGATAGAACAATAATTTTTGGTACAGTAAAATAATTCCTGTATGGAAACAGGAATGATAGAGTTGGAAGGGGCCTTATGGGCCATTGAATCTAAACCCCTGCTCTGTGCAGGCTCTCTAGTTAAAGCATCCCCAGCAGGTAGCTGTCCAGTCTCTTTTTGAAGACATCCAGAGAAGAGGACTCCACCACCTCTCTATGCAATTGGTTCCATTACCAAGCTGCCCTTACTGTCAAGAAGTTCCTTCTAAAGTTCAGTCAAAATCTACCAACCTGTAACTTTAAACTGTTAGACCTGGTTCAACTCTCTGAGGGAATAGAGAACAAGTCTGTCCCTTCTTCTTTGTGACAGCCCTTGTGGTATTTAAAGAGTGCAATCATGTCACCTCTCAGTCTTCCTTTCACCAAGCAGAACATACCCAGCTCCTTCAGCATTTCCTCATATGTTTTGTTCTCCATGCATCTTATCATCCCCATTGCCTTTCTCTGAACCTGCTCCAATATATCTATATCTTTCTAAAAATACGGTGCCCAGAACTGAACGCAGTACTTCAGATGAGACCTGACCAGAGCAGAATATAGTGGGACTATTACTTCCCTCAGCTTGGAAACTATGCTTCTATGAATGGAAGCTAAACTAGCATTCACCTTCATTGCTGCAGCATCACACTGCTGGCTCATGTTCAATTTATGATTAACAATAATCCCATGTTGTTGTTTTTAATGTGTAATACAGCTGAGCCATAAATGTGCATTTGGCTTTTTTGGTCTAAATGTAGAATTTTGCATTTGTCTCTATTAATATTCATTTTATTAAGATCCTTTTGAATTCTGATCCAGTGTGTTAGCCATCCCTTCCAGTTTTATGTCATCTGCAAACTTGATAAGGATTCCCTCCACATCATCTGAATCACTGACAAAAATGTTGAAGAGTAATGGTCCAAGGACAGACCCCCTGAGGCACTCCAGTTGAAGCAACTTTCCAGTATGAAGTGCAGCCACTGATGAAAACTCTTTGAGCATGGTTTTCCAACCAGTTATGGCTCCACCTAACAGTGTTCTCATCTATTCTAATAATAATAATAATAATAATAATAATAATAATAATAAAATTTATTTATACCCCGCTTAAATGAAGACAATCTAAGCAGCTTACATCAGTTAAAACCCCATACAACGAAATTCATACCCCAACCCACCCCCTTAAAACAGTATTAAATAGCAAGATAATTAAAACAGGAAAATAAACATTCCAACACAAATAAAACATAAAAATATAAAAATATAAAAAGGTAAAAATATAAAAATGCCCTGATTAGACTCAACTGTGCTCCCCATCCATCAGCAATTGATGGGGCCATGGGGGGAGCGCAGGGATCAAAGAGCCCAAGGCCAGGATAATTAATCTGGAAAGGCCTGCCGGAAGAGATCCGTCTTGACAGCTTTCTTGAAGCTGTCTAAAGATGTCAGCTGACGGATCTCATCCGGCAGGTCATTCCAGAGTTTGGGGGCGACAATAGAAAAGGCCCTCTGGGAGGTCGCCGCCAGCCTAGATTTTTGAGGATGCAGCAAATTCCTCCCAGAGGACCAGAGAGCACGGGGAGGATTATATGGAAGGAGGCGTTCCCTGAGATAGCTTGGACCCAAGCCATTTAGGGCTTTAAAGGTAATAACCAACACCTTGTACTGGGCCCGGAAGCTGATAGGCAGCCAGTGGAGGGACCTCAAAACAGGAGTAATGTGGTCCCTCCTAGATGTTCCAGAGATAAGTCTGGCTGCCATGTTTTGGACTAACTGAAGCTTCCGAACCAAGTACAGGGGTAGCCCCATGTAGAGCGCATTACAGAAGTCAAGGCATGAGGTTACCAGTGCGTGCACAATGGTCTTGAGATCCCTTACTTCCAGAAAAGGGCGCAGCTGGCGTATCAGCCGAAGCTGATAACAGGCGCTCTTGACCGTCGCATTAACCTGATTTGTCATCAGGAGCGACGAGTCAAGGAGCACCCCCAGACTGCGAACACAGTCACTGGAGGAGAGTGTGACCCCATCCAGGACTGGAGGTTGCAACCCAATTCTCGGTTTCGGGGCCGCTACCGTGAGCACCTCCGTCTTGTCTGCATTCAGTTTCAATCTGTTTTTCCTCATCCAGCCCATTACCGCTCGACGACATTCATTGAGAGAGGAGATGCCATTGGAATTCGAGGCCGACGAACGAGACACAGAGAAATAGATTTGGGTGTCATCAGCGTACTGATAACACCCAGCACCATAACTCCATATTATCTCACCCAGCGGCTTCATATAGATGTTGAATAACATCGGGGACAAAATAGCTCCCTGAGGGACCCCACAAGTGAGGTCCCTCTTATTGGAGCTACAGTCCCCAAGCAGCACCCTCTGAGACCAACCCGAGAGGAAGGACCGGAACCACTGCAGAGCAGTGCCCCCGATACCCAACTCCCTCAGGCGGTCCAAGAGGATGCCGTGATCTATAGTATCGAAAGCCGCTGAGAGGTCTAGGAGCACCAACAGGGTCACACTACCCCTGTCGATGCTCAGACACAGATCGTCGGTCAAGGCAACCATGGCAGTCTCAACCCCAAAGCCTGCCCTGAGGCCGGTTTGAAATGGGTCTAGATAATCGGCTTCATCCAAAACTGCTTGGAGCTGAAGAGCAACCGCCCTCTCGATCACCTTACTCAAAAATGGCAGCAATGACACAGGCCTATAATTACTCATAACCAGGGGGTCCAGGGAAGGTTTTTTCAGAAGCGGCCTAACCGCCGCTTCCTTCAAACAGGATGGGACGTGTCCTTCCCTGAAGGATGCATTGATGATATCTGTAACGAATCTCATCAATGCATCCCCCCCCTGGACGGCCAGCCATGATGGGCAAGGGTCGAGAGGGCAGGTTGTCTTCCTCACCTTACCAAGCAGTTTGTCCACGTCCTCGGTACTCACAGATTGGAGCTGATCCAGTATAACTACATCGGCGGAGTAGCTGGACACCTTGCCTATCGACTCTGTTTCAACAGTGGCATCTAAGTCGGCTCTTATCTGAGAGATTTTATCTGCAAAGAAGTTGTTAAACGCGTCACAGCGTTTTAATCAATATGCTAATCAAAATATTATGGTGGATCTTATCAAATCACTTGATCAAAATATATATATAAGATTAGTTTGGCAAGATTTGTTCTTGACAAACCCATGCTAGTGTCGATAGATGACTGCATTATCATGAAGATACTTGCAAACAGATTCCTGTATAATCTGTTCTAATCCATTTTCCTGGTATTGTGGTCAGGCTCACTAGCCTGTAGTTTCCTGGTTGTTGTTTTTTTATATTTTTCCCTTTTTGAACAAAGAGACAATGTTTGCTCATCTCCAGTCCTTTGGCACCTCACTCATTTCCAAAATTTGTCAAAAATGATGGCAAGTGGTTTTGCAAGTAGATCAGCAAGTTCCTTCATTATTCTGGGATACATTTCATCTGTCCTGCAGATTTGAACTCCGGTTAACTAACAGTGATTCCTCACTAAATCCTTATCAATCATGGAAATTATCTGTAAGGTACATCAGGAATTTGTTGGAGAGCCTATGCTTATCAGAGTTAGGGCCTTTACAGACCTACCTAAAGGGACAGCACAGACCCACCCCTGAGAGTGGCAGATCGGAGCCACGGCAACCGCACGCCACAGCACCAATCCTCCCTTTGGCCACCCCCCAAAAAACGGCAAAATGTCACTCCTTTTAGAGGCAGCAATAGGTCGCCCTAAGAGCAAGTGCCGTGGCTCTTCCGCGCCCTTTTGGTGCAGCGTGTCTGCACGCTGCGCTGGGAGGGTGTCAGGACAGCATCGGGGTGCAGTTGGGGTGGTCGGTGTGCAGCTGCCCCACTCCAACTCCACCCCCAGGCCAGCCCTTTGGATCAGTCTGCAAAGCCCCTTAGTCTCCCAGCAGAGATCAAGATAACTGAAGTCTCCCATAACTACCAGTTCTTGCATCTTCAAGATTTCTGAGATTTGTTTCTGAAAAGCATAATCCACCACCTCAAATTGGTTTGATGGCCTGTAGTAAACTCCTACCACAATGTTGTTTTTATTTCTTTCTCCATTTATTGTTCTCAACTGGTTCAGTCTGATCCCTTGCATGGATTTCTGTACAAGTGAATTTGACATATAATGTTACTCTTCCTACTTTTCTTCCATTTTTATTTTTTAAAATAGATTATATCCTTAAATCATTCAACTCTCTGTTATACTTTTAAAGTCATATTTATCTTCCTGCACTAGGTCTTCAAGCTTGTCTTGTTTGTTTCCCAAACTCTATGCATTGGTATATAGAGATCTAAAGGCTCGGTTGTTCATATCTTTTATTTTACTGCAAGTTTTCCTGTGGCTCCTATCCTCTCCCTGTTTCTCATCTAGAATTCACATCTTTATGTTTAGAGTTTGCTTTTGGAAAGGTGTTGGAACTATCTTCTCTAACCTCCCAAATATTTAATTTAATCTTTCTTGATCAGATTCACCATGCCTTTGCCAAAGACATTCTTCCCAGTCTTTGTTGTTGTTTTTTAAATAAACTTTTATTGAATAAAAATACATATACAAACAAAACAAAACAAACTACACATAAAAACAAACACACCACTAACATATACACAAATATATAATCTTACATACAATAAATAAACAAACAATAAATACATTGCCTATCACATCTAATCTAAACACATAAACTCGACTTCCTGAACTTAGGCTTAGTCCTATGTCCTATATTTCATCTTGCTCTCCTAATTTAAATCATCAAACTATAAGCATAATCAATAGATTCTAAAATAGAAATAAGATTTTTTTCCAGTTTCCAATATCTCAATTTTTTCTTATAGCTTCTTAATCTTCATTTTCCCTTGAGTTCCAAAGCCCTCATCCTGTTTTTACATTCCATTTTTTCTTTATATAATCATGTAATGGTTTCCAAGTCATTTTATTCTTTTCACAATCTTGCCCTCTCATGCGACAAGTTAATTCATCCAATAATTCCAGATCTAATAATTTATATACCCAATATTCAGTAGAGGGGATTTCACTCATTTTCCATTTTCTCGCTAATATTATTCTCGCACTTGTGGTCATGTAGAAAAGAAGCTTCCCATATTTCTGTTCTACTTCTTGGTTCTCACACATGCTTAATAAATATAATTTAGGGTCTCTAGCTAATTGTAGTTGCAAAATTTCTTCCATTATGTTATGTACCCTTATCCAATATTTTTTAACTCTTTTACATTTCCACCACATGTGGATATATGTACCAATCTCTTTTCTACATTTCCAACATTTGTCAGAGTATCCCTTATGTATCTTTGCTATCTTAGCGGGTGTTAAATGCCATCTAAATTGCATCTTAAATAAATTTTCCTTTAAATCATAACAGGTTGTATATCTTAATCTATTATTCCATGATTTTTCCCATTGATCTAAGCAAATATTTTGTTTCAAGTCTTGTGCCCACTTAATCATTGAGTCTGTTATCAACTCGGCTTCCATCTCAATATCCATCAACAATTTATAAAACAAAATTCTTCCCAGTCTTTGTGAGGTGCAGCCCACCTGTAGCCAGTAGTCCTTTGTCTAAAACGCAAAGACAATGGTCCTTAAGCCAAACCTTTCACATTGACAATATTTGCATAGCTAGTCATTCACTTGTGGTCCTCTGTCTTTCACTGGTAAAACTGGTAAGAATACCACCTATGCCGCTAAACCCCTTGCCTTCCTTCCCAGCCTCTGTTTAAAGACCTCCAAAGAAGGAGACACCTCCACCCTCCAAGGGAGTGTGTTCCACTGTTGAACAGCTCTCACTGTCAGGAAGTTCCTCCTAATGTTGAGGTGGAATCTCTTTTCCTGGAACTTGCATCCGTTGTTCCAAGTCCTATTCTCTGGAGCAGCAGAAAACAAGCTAGCGTCCTCCTCAATATGACATCCTTTCAAATATTTAAACAAGGCCATTATATCCCCTCTTAACCATCTCTTCTCCAGGCTAAACATATCCCCTCTTAACTGTCTCTTCTCCAGTTCCCTGTTCCTCGTAGGGCATGGTTTCCAAACCCTTCACCATTTTAGTCGCGCTCCTTTGGACACGCTCCAGTTTTTCAACATCTTTTTTGAATTGTGGTGCCCAGAACTGGACACAGTATTCCAGGTGAGACCTGACCAAAGCAGAATATAATGGCACTATTACTTCCCTTGATCTAGATACTATACTTCTATCAATGTAGCTTAAAATTGCATTGGCCTTTTTAACTGCGGCATCACACTGTTGACTCATGTTCAACTTGTGGTCTACTAGGACTCCTTAGATCCCTTTCACATGTAGTTTCATTAAGCCAGGTGTTCCCCATCTTGTATCTATGCATTTCATTTTTTTTGCCCTAAGTGGAGTACCTTACATTTCTTTGTGCTGAAATTCATTTGTTAGCTTTGGCCCAGCTTTCTAATCTATTAAGGTCATTTTGAATTTTCATCCTGTCTTCTGGGGTATTAGCTATTCCTCCTAATTTGGTGTTATCTGCAAATTTGAGAAGCATACCCCCTATTCTTTCATCCAAGTCATTGATAAAGATGTTGAATAAAGACGTTGATGTTCTTCACATTGCTGTTGGGGTATAGCTCTGTCTTCTTGATGAGCTTTGGTAAGTTATCAGTGACACCCTGAATGCACGCAGCAGGGAGACAGCACACTTCCCAGTTCATCTTGACAGACTGTCACACAGGTCCCTCTATACCCCTGAGCAATGAGTCTCCTACCAGCAGCACTGTTTTTTTTGTTGTTGTTGTTGTTTTGTTTTGCTGCAGTTAGTGGCTAAGTTGACTCCTTCCTCAGGTGGCAGTGTCTCTTGTTGCTGGTCTCCTTTTGGGGCATCTTCACCACCATTATCTTCAGGAAGATGTGGGAAATGGTTGCCTAGCTGGAGAAGTTTTCAATTCTTTGTATATGGTCTGCTCCTGACGGTGACTGTTCTCCAGGGTGCTTCCTCAAGGACATTGGCTTCTTCATTTTCCTTGGTATTTTCTTCCTGTTGATTCTGCAAAATCAGTTCTCCTTCTTTTCTATTCAGGAAATCCTCATGTTCTCTGATGCACTGAAGAGTGACAATACATTGTTGAAGCGTGCTGACCTTCTCTTCCAAGACAGTCGCCAGTTTGCACTTTCTGCAAGTGAAGTCAGATAGCTTTTCTATCTGCAACTTCCTGAGATGCCAATGGGAGCATAATTCCATGTAACAAGCTTTAAATAGTCTCTTGTCTCTGATCACTGATTGCAGATAACAATAAAAGAAACTTGGAAGCTAGATGGGCCTCCTCCAAACCTCAAGCTTGTGGCTTCCTATGTTTCCTTAAATATGGCAACAGTTTCTATCTGTGTTTGACAAATATGGCTACCTCTTTGAAAACACATGTCAAGACCTTTTTTCTTTAATTGTACTCTTTCCCAGGCTGTCATGATGGCTGGCATCCCTGTAAATGTGGAAGCAAGAAATTTTGAAGGTAAGGTAATAGAAGAGTTACATCTTTCCAGAAATGTTTTGACTGGGGCATGCACAGAGGGTGGCAAGCGCTGCAATGCAGAACTTGGAAGGATCAGCAATAAAGGTTATTCATTAATAATTTAGAAATCCAGTTAATTGTCTTAGTGGAGTTTGGAAAATTAATTTATTACATTAATCATTGGTAACTTGTAGTTAAAACTATTAATTCCTGTAGATCTGAGTAACATGTTAGTTTTAATTTTTTTTAAAAAAAACCTATTAAAATGGCTAACAGCTCCTCCGAATTCCAAATTATCCTCTCAAAACAACAGATCTAAACAGAAATCTGCGAACGTTGTTGTTATTTAATAATTCAAATAACAACTTTTTGATTTCAAATGCAAGACATTAGGAGCAACTCATAGTTTTTGAACATCATGGCTGGAATTCAGTAAGGTAGTTATGAATGCATAGCCACCATGGCTACACAGTGACTTTCAGCCCGATTCTCCCAATCCCTGCTTACTGAGCAGTGGCTGCTGTAGTTGATGGGGGGGGGGTTGTTCCTGTCAATCAGGAAGCAGTTGACTGACACCATCTCCAGTGTGACAATCAAAAGCAGGGTCCCTGTCACAATTCCTCCTCACACGGGATATTGCACATGCAAGGGGGTGGGTGGGAATGGCAGTCACCCATCAATCACATCAGTCACTCTGGCTGCTTCCCAGTTAATAGGGATTGGGGGACTTTCTGGTCCCTATGTATGTCCTAAACTAGTTAATAGGTAGACATCATGAATACAGAGTGTGGTGGAGTCTTCTTTGGAGGTCTTTAAACAGAGGCTGGATGGCCATCTGTCAGGGATGCTTTGATTTTGAGTTCCTGCATGGCAGGTGGTTGGATTGGATGGCTCTTGGGGGTCTCTTCCAATTCTATGATTCTATGAATACAAACTAGTCTAGGTTACACATTTGTACCTGCCTTAAGGAATTCTGGCTGTTATTTCCAAGCTGTGCTACTATGGCACCTGGCACTGATGTCCTTTCCATACTCCCCCAATAGGTCTCACCCCACTGCACTGTGCTGTTATTGCTCACAATGCAACCTTCCAGACGCAAAGCATGGAGCCATTGTCTCAAAGCCACCTGCAGGACTTGGTGCTTTGTATTCGCTTGCTCCTGCAACTTGGGGCAGACTACAAGAGCCAGGTAGGGTAGCCGGCCATGGCACTGGTTTCTTTCTTCCTGCATCAGGCTAGAAGGCTCAAAGCCTATGGGGGTGCTTGAATGCTTTTCTTTTCCCTGCCCATTTTGCTAGGATCTGAAGAGCAGCAAAACTCTCCTGCATTTGGCTGTCCAAGCTGCAAACTTGCCTTTGATCCAGTTTCTTCTCCAGCTGCCTGGACAAGAACTCCAGCACTTTGTAAACATGAAGGTAGGCTTCTAGATTTCCTCCACCAGGGGGGGCTATGACCCAAGCTTGGAGAGGTAGAGGGGGGGAGAGGGGGGGATGGCTTCCTTTCTTGTATGGTGTTTGCAGCATGAAGTATAGAATGGGATGTACTAAAACAAATGACATTACTTGCCCATAGAGAATCATTGGAAAATATTTGTTGTTAGAGAATATAGAGGCTGGGTTGCTAAAAATACCAAAAAAGGAACCCATAAATGATCCTCTATGGGCAAGTATTCTATTATTCTCAATGGGCAAGTAATCCCCAATGATCCTCTAGGGGCAGGTATTCTCCTATTATTCTCTACAGGCAAGTACTTTCCAGTGATCCTGTATGGGCAAGTATGGTTTCCCTATGGGCAAGTACTGTCATTTGTTTTAGTAGGTCCCGTATAAAAACACAGGATGTGGGTGGTTGCTTAGTGTTGATCATGGGAAAGCTATTTCTCCATTTTCAAAGGCTACAGAAAGGAAAACTTAGCAGCAGCCAGAAAGAAACAATGGACGTTATCACACGGGGTCTAAAGCAGACAGAACCCTGTCGCATCCCCGTCCCATTGAGGTTCCTTTGCCCCTGTGTTCACATGACGTTGCACAGAACCCCGCCCATCCCCGTCGCATCCCCATCCCATTGTGGATCCTTTGCCCCTGTGTTCACACGACGTCACAGAGAACCCCCTCCCATCCCCCTCCCATCCCCCTCCCATCCCCCTCCCATTGTGGCATCATCCCCGTTCTTTTGCATGCCGGTTTCATTGGGAATTACATTTGCGCGACCAGAAGCATACCGGAATGATGCTGCTTTCGTTCATTCCGGAATGATGCTAGTTGCTAGAGACCCGCGTGCGAAAACGTCCAATAAGAAGGGGCCTAGCTAACAAGGCTGCGGTCCAAAACACGCAGCAGAAATCATCCTGTTTGAGACCACTTTAACTGCCGGCTCAGTGCTAGGGTATCCTGGGAACTGTAATTTCTTGTGGCACCTGTGCTCTCTGAGATAGAAGGCTAAATGTCGCACAAAACTACAGTTCCTGGAATTCCCTAGCTCTGAGCTAGGGCAGTTAAAGTGGTCTCAAATGGGATGATTTCTGCAATGTGTTTTGGACTTGTGACCTCACAAAAGATGGAGACATCTTGGGTCCCAGAAAATACCCTTTTGTATCACTAATGGAATTCACATTTTATCTTGGACCTTGGAATGCTTTGTTCCCAGTGCCACATGGCTAGAAGAAGGAGGGCCTGCTTTCATAGATATCCCTCCACTGGATATATAAGCAATTTTTAAAATCCCTGTATGGACATTTTAACTTGACGAAGAAGCCCCTCCTTTTTTTCCCCTTTTTTTGCCTGATGAAGAAGCCAGCAGAGCTTCGAAAGCTTGTGACGTGTATTTTCTGCATTTTGGTTGACTGAATGAAGGTATCACTGTTTTGCTGATTTTGGATGTTATTGTAATGCATAGTGGCGATACCTTTGTTGGAGACATGGAAATGAGTTTCCACAGTGCATTACCTTCTCTAAGGAGTTTTCACAAGCAGGCAAATTCTTAAATCCCATGCAGAAACGGGATTTAAAAGTCCGAAAAACACAAAAAAGCAGGTTGTTTTTCAGATGTGTTTGTGTAAAGGAGAAATAACATGAAATTAACCCAAACAGAAAGTCACCAAAACCTGCTCCTTTTTACTTTCAGAACATCCCAATAGTAAAAAGGAGCGGGTTTTGGTGACTTTCCATTCGAATTTATGACACATTATTTCTCCTTGGTGCCAACGTTGTGTGAAAAACAATCTGCTTTTGCAGGTTATTTCTACCTTCTGTTCAGGTTAACCCCGAACATTGTGTGAAAAATAACCCGCTTTTGTGGTTTGTTTTCACTTTAAATCCAGTTTCTACACAGGATCTCTCCCGTGCAATAAACTCCTAAGAGCAATAGTACTGATTCTGTGCACAGAGCTGGGCTGAGTGGTTTACTACATAAGGAAAGCTGTTCATTCTTTTGAGACCTAGCACCAGCACCATGCCCTCCAACATCTCACAGATGAAAACTGGGACACATGCGGCTCAGCAACATCACAATGTGTTCAAGATTATAAAAGTTATTAACAGGGAGGAACACACAAGCTGAGAGATGCTTGCTTTTGTCTAAGCCTACTGGGAATGGCATGGTTGCATTCCCTCTTCTTCTCTCCTTTCCCTCTTTTCTCTCCCTATAACTCCCCTCCCCTGGCTGAGTTAGTAAGTGGAAACTGCTTTTGTGTTTTGGACTCAGTTTGCAGCAGTTGAAGAAAGGTGAGAATAAATTAGGGAGGTGGGTGGAGAAAGTGAATATTTCAGGGCTACGACTCAGGGTGTCATGCTGCAAGGTATGAAGACTGGACTTTTCATTAATGCTGATTCGTGTGTGAAATCTCTGCCTGCAGGCTCATGGAAATACTGCCCTGCACATGGCTGCTGGCCTACATGGGCACCCCTTTCAGGAGGAGATTGTGTGCTTATTGCTACAATACTGTGCAGACCCCAGTGCCCGGAACCTGGAGAATGAACAACCAGTTCACCTGTTGGCTCCTGGTCCAGCAGCAGAGCAGGTAAATGGGGGCTGGAATGAAATTGTGTAATGGTCGTGGTTTGAGACTATAGCTTCCAGAATTGCCTAGAGGATTCTGGGAGCTGTAGTCTAAAACCAGTAACTTAACCCAGAGGGATGGCAAGAGGGTAGGCCAACCATCAACTTTGACCAACAGTTGTCTTGTCTTCTCTCTAGCTCCGCCTGCTTCTAAAGAGCCGTCGGGCATGCCCTGGTCCAGCTCATCTCCCTTCTCTTTCCTGATGCCCTTTTGTTGGGGAAAACGTCTGGTCTGGGATCAGAAGAACATCCTCTCCTCCACCACCAAACAGAGAGTGAAGAAATGTGGATGTCTTTGTCAATGTTGGTTTGGTTTTTTAAGAATTTTTTCCTTGTGCCAGCTGTATTGAACTAATTTATTGGAACCAGGGCTTTGTGTGCCCAACTGCTTCCTTGCTGATGCTAATTTGATTCCCAACAGGCAATTGTAGTGGATGCTCAGTTCTTTCCCAGAGTAGAAGTAAGCCACATTCCTGCTGCTTTCTGCAAATGTTTTCTTCTCCATCTTGATCTTCTTTCAGCCACAGGCTGGTGAGGAGACTGGGGACAAAAACCCTCTCTCAACAAAGGAGCACTAGCCTCCATTGCTTCAGCAAGGAAGTCGTTTAAAATGTGTGAAATTTTTTTTTAACCCCAGCTGCCTCCCCGATCAGCAATGTGCTCCTAAGTGGCATTATTGGTATCATTTCTGTGAAATGAATTTTGATTTGAACCATATTGGTTCATATAAAGTTTGGATTATGTAGCATGGGACCAGCCGTGCCAGAGGAACAACTCAGGCAACAGCCAACCATAAACCAATCCTGTACATGTTTACTCAGGCAGAAAGCCCTGTTTGATTTAGTGGGGCCTACTTCCAGGTAAGCAGATACAGGACTGCAGCCAGAATTCCTCTTTAGGCCATGCCCATCTTGATCCACTCTTTGATGCTAGATACATATCCTGCGTAGGTTCTTCTACCACCTAAAAGAACATCAGAAAAGGAGGAAACTGTCACCAGGTATAACATCTGATAACTGTGATCCTGTAAGGATTCTAAGGTGCAGATAGGGAATAATTCCTTTTGCTACGGGGTTGGGGGGGGGGAACATGCATCCTCTAAATGTTGCTGTACTCCCATTAGTTCCATGCAGCATAGCCAGTGTTGAGAGCTAATGGGAATTGCATTTCAACATCTGCAGGGTCGCACTCCCCCTCCAGCCCTATCTTGAGAGCATATCCTCCCTACAAGCTTAACTGGTTTAATAGTTGTTTCCTCTTCCTAAAGGAACCCATGGAACTCAGATTCTGTGGGTGCAGCAAGGGATTTCCAACAGAAGTCTCAGTGCCCTTACTGAACAAGGATTCTTTGGCGGGAGAAGGTACCATAATGATTAAACCTTTTAAAATGTGATCCATTTTGTAGTGGAAAGTTGCCCTTTAAAGGTAGAAGAGTCTTCTCTGAAGATGAATCTGGCAGTGTGATAAATTCTGCCTAAAATAACGTGAGGCAAATATTAAGCAGTTTTAGTGCTGTCCTTGTAATGCTTAGAACCAGGCTGTCAAATAAGACAGGCAGTCTTCAGCCTTCTAAGCTGCATGGATAATAAACACGACGTGTTTTTGTTGTTCATTAGGCTTTGGCCTGCATTACACCTTCTCACAGCATCTGTGCCCAGAAATCTGTAGCCAGATCCCTGGCTTAATTCAGAGCCCTTTGTGGCTCTCTGGTTCAGTGCAAAGGAGTCTTTCTTGCCATCTCCCTACAACTTCATTGGCATCCTTCGACTCAAGATAGCTATATTCCCACAAAGTGGGAAATCCTTCCCTCCCGTATTTTTCTGTGTTCCACACCAGAACTTGGAACGTTACTTTTTAAAAACAATTATTTGCTGCTTGACATCCCAGTGAAGCGGCTACTTTCTGTTCCAATTCTTTAAAAAGCAATGCTTCATTTTTCATATTATTTAAAAGTAAATAAATTTGTTACTTTTTCATACCATCCAACTGCCCTGATTTGGCAGGGACAGTCCCAGTTAATTATCTTCCCGACTTTTTCCATTGCTTTTTAAATGTCCTAGTTTCTCTCACCTCCTTCCACTTTCCCCCTTTGTTACTTTGGTTGCTGAAAACTGAGCTGAAAGTGCAGAAATTGTTTGCACTCAATTGCTCAGAAGGAGGGATTGGACAAGAAGGGGCAGAATGTTGCGTTTCCCATTAGGCTCAGGCAAAAACAAACTTCTTCAGCCTCTCCTAGCTTGTGTGTTCGTCTGTATTAATAACTGTTGCCATCTTGACCACACTGTAATGTTGTTTGGCCACACGTGTCCCAGTTTTCATCTATGAAATTTTGGAGAGTGTGCTTTTTAATTACTTTTTTTTTTAATGAAGACTACAAGCAAGTGGCCAGTAGTACAAACACAACTAGGTAGTGGGAACGTGGAGAGTTATTTGCTAAAAGTAATTAATTCTTAGTTGTTGTTTTTTGTGGGTTTTTCAGGCTGTGTGGCCATGTTCTAGAAGAATTTCTTTCTGACGTTTCACCAGCATCTGTTCTAGAACATGGCTAGACAGCCTGAAAAACCCACAAAAAACTATGGATGCTGGCCATGAAAGCCTACAATTTCATAATTAATTCTTGTTACTCTTTATAGTATATCAGGAAAAAAATGAGTTGCTGTTACTTACTGTGGTGTTTTTAAAAGTAAGTCCTTGTGTTAACTCATTGCATTGTTGTTGCTTTATTAAAATAAAAATCACAGGACTGATAAGAAAATGGCATAATACTTGAAAAACTGCTGTCACAACTCTTGTAAAAATATACCTCTAAAAATTGCCTCTAAAGTAACTAGAAAGCCTTTCCCATTAAACCAATAAAGTGACTTTGTTCTCACTTGTGAGGTCATTTTTGAAATATGATTATACTAACCCCTCGCTAACCTTCCAGCATTCAAATATAACTCATTGCAGCAACTATATTACTTCCAAGCTCTACTCTGTAACTATAAAAGTGTCTCAGTTAACAAACAAAGGACATATTGTAGCAGTAATGTAACATAGTTATGCCTTGGTTATTTGCAAAAGGAAATAATTACAAATAAGTCCTTATCTGTAACACAGTATTTCCACTCTTTGCTCCCCCCCCCATCACAACACTCTTAATATCTCACTTATTAAACAATTCTGTCCCACCCACCAATCTTTTTCTATTATTTTATTTTCTCTCATTTACAGTATTTCCTCCTACCTAAATATTTTAGGAGTCGGGGGCTAGTCTGGCTCTCCCCTATTCCCACCTCAGTTTGCCAGACCCAGTCCTAAGACTCATTTTAATTCACTGAGGGGAAAGAGATAATTTTGGCAGGTACAGCTTCTTCTTCTCATAAAATGCTGTATAAGTACTGTCTAGATCAGGAGTAGGCAACCTTTCTCCTTTAAGGGCCGAGAGACTTCAGCTCCCAGAATCCCAGGAGCTATTGGCCAACATGGGACTATTGGCCAACATGGCTGAGGCTTCTGGGAGCTGAAGTCCCTCGGCCCTTAAAGGGCAAAGGTTGCCTACCCCTGGTCTAGATTCATGCAGCCGTGAGAAGCAAAGGAAACCCCTCTCATTCTTCTCTTTCATTCTTTGGACATGCCCCCCTCTGTGTTTAGTCAGACAGATAATCTCAGAGTTTGTGCTACATAGAATCTCCAAACCATGGAAAGGGGGAGCAGGGATTTATGGTGAACCATATGTCGTTGGAACAGAGGTGAGCTAATTGTGGCAATAAAGAAGCACACTTATAAAATGTTTCAGCTGTCTCTGTGTTACCAACCCAGCACAAAACCTAGAAGGGCAACCAACCACACTCTGTCTTTGGTCTCTTTCCTTCCACCACTTCTTCCTATTGCATCCTTGACTGTTCAACCCCACCACATTTATAAAAGGAAACAGAGACACAAGGGACTGAGAGGTATGCAATCAGGGGTTACTTTATACAAGACAACCAAATCCTGATGGATCAGAGACGCTGGCTGTAGCTTTGCTTAGACCAGTTCTCCTTTCTCCTCAAAAGGCAGCTCTCCTTCCAGGAGCAGGTGATCGGCCACAGGATCGTACATCTGCATGGCTTCTGCATACCCAGCTGGCAATCTTCTGCTCTGTTGATACGGGCTCTGGACGCATGGAACAAGAAGGCCAGCGAGGCCATTTTTAAATTGTAAGAACTGATCCACAGAGGACAGAGCTAGCAAGGGCTCACCATCACAATCGCTACATGGAATCTTTGTTGCACAGGGGCAAACTACTTCTGAACCATAGCTTATGAGAGTTACCTTTTTTAAGGCTGCAGCTCCCAGAATCCACCAGCCAGCATGGCATTGTCAAGAAGTCTTTTTGGCTATTATAGCCTTTAAAAGTAATTCTCCCCCCCCCCCCCGACTCTACTCTGAACACTAGGTGATTATCAGGCCAAATGACACAGAACTATTGACTCAGTGGCTGCTTCAGTGCAGAACTTTGGGACAGAGGTTGAGTGCCCTATTTAGCAGAATGAGCAGCAGAGCCCCCAGAGACAGAAATAATACACATTATCATTTAAATAGCAGGGAGGGCATAAAACCATTAAATCTAGAGTCTAAAATTAACTCACTGCACTGCTAGGTCGCCTTCCTGACCTGCATCTGGTTGGCAAAAAGGAGAGCTATGCTAAAGAGACCATGCTCACATGGATCCTTCTCCTGGTGCTGGGAAACTTAAATAGTCTTGGAAATTGAAACATCTGCCCCAGGCCTATCCCAAGACATTTTGCTGCCTGAAGAAAAGGACCAGATGACACCCCCCTCCCTCCAAAACCTGTATGCAAACTGACTAGACTATCTTCAATAATAAAAACAGAATAGGGCACATCCAGCTCTGTTCACAAAATGAGAAGAATGGCTGGGGCAAATATTGCTGTCCCCTAATATCTGCCACTTGAGGACGTTTTCTTGTGTGGTTTCATATCAGGGCTGACCTAGCCTCTTCTTCCATGAGAATACTAGAAAAGATGCTGAAGAATAAAGATATACAACTGCGCACTAAAGTCAGAATCGTCTAGGGCAATGTATTCCCCATTGCCATGTACAGATGCAAGACAGAAAGAAAATCAATGCATTGAAGATGTAGTGCTGGAGAAGAGTGCTGAGGATGTGACTTGGCAAAGGCCATCCAGAGGTGTTTCATGGCCAAGCTGGAAATTGAACCTTGATTGTAGTAGTTGTAGTCCAACACTGAAACTACTATGCCGCACTGGTTCTACAGCCAGCAATATAACCCTTATAATCCCATTGGCACTGTTGCCATTTTGGTTAGGAGATTGTGGGGGAGGTAATCCAAAAAATCCCATGCTGGGAGATTGGCAGGATATAAATTAAATTTTAAAAATCAAAATCAAAAAGTAACTTTTCCTAGATCTGTCAGTAAAACACCAAAGACCAGAGTCTTGGTGAAGGGATCATAGCCAAGAGTCAAACACATGTTTGGCATTCAGAAGGTCCCAGGTTTAATCTCTGGCATAACCCACTTTCACAATACTCAACTATAGTGCTATGATTCCACTTTAAATATCATTGCGACATCTTGTGGAATCCTGGGATTTGCAGTTCAAGGAGGGATATTTAGAATTCTGTGCCAGAGAGCTGTAGTGCCTCACCAACCTACAAATACCAGGACTCAACAGCACAGAGCCACAGCAGTTAAAATGGTGTGGAAATGCTATAATTGTCTAGTGTGAAAGAAAGCTACAGACAAAGCAGGAATCAGGTATGATCAGAAAGGCTCATGGTTCTAAAGAGTTACTTTCATTCAAAATAGGCTATACTCAGTTACATTTTCATCTTGCCTAATACATATGACAACACCAATAAAATATCTGAATGGAGGCAGAGCTTGGTAAAGCTACCTTTTGGTCTGTAATTCCCAAAATTCTCACATATGGGAAATTATAATTTATATCTAAAGAAGTCAATGAGTCACACAAGGGGAGGGAGATAGATTGGAAAGGGAGATGGAAATGACAAACCACCCCAGGAAACCTCTTCCCAGGTACTCACTGCATACTCATAAATCCATTGTTCTTCCTTGGGATGCCAGACATCATACAGAGGTGCTAGTTTTTCATATTGCTCTGACATCCTCACTTCTTCATATTCATGAGGTTTTGGGGAGCCAAGCCAAGGAGGTAGGATGTTGCAATCTGCAGCAAGAAAACAACTGTTGTTCTACACTGGGAGTTGGGGCTAGAGCTTGGAGAAGTTATGTTTTGGAACTACAGCACCCAGAATCCCCCTATCAGCATGAAGGTAATTTTAGGCTCTGATTTGCCCTACCTGCTCTCTAAATGATCATCTGTATTTTTCTCTTTGGGGTCTTTGCTGCTCCTTCTGCTTAGTAGGGTACTGAAACTTAGGACGTTTTCACACGGGGCTTTAGGAGGACTCAATCCTACCTCCATCCGGCCCCACTCCGGCTCCATTTCCAGCGTGTTCACACACGCGCGGCGGCAAACCCCGCCCTTCCAGTGCCATCCCTGCGTCCATCCGGCTTCTTGCTCCGTGTGTTCAGACGCACGGAGCCGTAAGTCCGGCCTCACTCCAACCAAAAGACCTGTAACTCCGGCTTCTGTGGCTTAAAGGTAATTCTGGGTGTCAAAAGGAATTAGCCTGCCAGTGGCGGAGCCATTCTGGAATCGGCGGCACGACCCGTTCCGGAATGGCTCCACCCAGCTTTAGGGAGGGTAGTGTGAAAACGTCCTTAGCCCTGGAGTCATATTCTGATGGAGACACCAAGGTAATAGCCACATGTTCTTTGGCCTAATCAGATGGTGTTCCAGAGCAGTCTGGAAAAGTAACTTTTTAAGAATTTAAAAATATGAATTCCACTGGTCATGATGGCTGGGTGATTTTGGGAGCTGTGGTCTAGAAAAGTAACTTCCAAATGCTCTGGTTCAGAGTGAGGTAGCTTGCCCCATGTAACAGAGGTTCTGTAGTGAATCATAGAATCATATAGTTGGAAGCGAGCATAAGCGTCATTTGGTCCAACCCCCTGCCATGCAGAAATACACAATTATTCTGAGAGCTGTCGTCTGAAAAATAACTTCTCCATACTCCACTTGAGATTTGATGTACCCCCAGTTTATGGTTCTCTAGTTTGTTGGTAGAATAGAGTAGAGGAGGAAGGTACATACATTTGTAATTAGGGATTGGTGGAAACTTTTTTTTCAAAATATTTTGACGAGAATTTACTAAACTTGCCAAATTTCTTCATGTTCAGGGTAGAAAGTACTTGAATTGTTTATAAAATATAAAATATGGAATGAACTATATCGGGGTAGGCAACCTTTTTGAGCCAGGGGCCGGGTTGCTGTCCCTCAGACAATTGGGGGGCCAAAGCACCAAAAATAAATAAATAAATAAATATTTTTTAAAAAAAAAATTAAAAAAATATGCATGCACACTCTCTCAGCCCCAGAAAAGCCATAGCAAACCCCCTGTGGAGATTTTGCCAAGAAAACCCCAAGAACAAGTAATAACAACAATAATCATTATCATCATAGCAGGCGGCGGTGGCAGCGGCGGCAGCAGCGGCGGCCTGGGGCTGGTCCAAAGGCCTCAGGGGGGCACATCTGGCCCCCGGGCCTTAGGTTGCCTACTCCTGAACTATATGTTCATTCAGGTCCAAACCTCTGAGTGGTTAATTCTTCAAAGGTTTGGGTTGAATGCTTGTGTATTCAGCCATTTGTGGTATTCAATTAGGGCTGCCCCCTCTTTTTCTAAAAAGAGGCTCCTCAACTTTAACAAAAACATGGTAGATAATGGGTATAACATGGGTATATAATGGGAATTTCCATGCTGGGGATAGCTGTATATATTGACTTTCATAGGGGCTAATGGAGGAGAGTTCAATTTCAGATTGTTTTAGAAGTATTACCAACATTTGCTAATTTCTTCTTATGAATGCACTTATTAAAATATTTGTAATCCTCCCCCAAAATTTCAGTCCCACCAATAAAGTTACTTTAAAAATAATTTTAAAAACAACATAGACAATTTAATGTAAACCAAATAAAGCTTGCAATCCAATAGTTTAACCACCAAGGCATGGTCTTACTAAGCCCTAAATGTTTGAATGAACTACTAAATTGTAACTTACTGCCAAAGTAAGGGCAATGTCAATGTCTGTCAGGCCTCCAAGGGGAAGGAATACCACAGTGAGGGAAATGTAGTCAAGAAAGCCCCCTCAGATGCTTCCAAGTGGTGCAGTATACCAAATGATGGGACATAGAGGAACCCCCAATCTTGATGATCTTAATGTATGTGTATCATGGGTATGTATATGGGAAGGCATTCCATCAGGATGGAAAGAAGCTGAATACATATCCATGATATATATGCATTAACATTCTAATGTGAAAGAAAACAAACAAATATTTTTACATCCCTTGCTTCAGATTATGGGAATATGGTTCAAGGGCACAGAACTTGGTGGAGTGTGGAGAGGAACACATACCTGTAATGCTGCCATCTCTCTCTCTGTCAGCATGGTGACCCAACTGGGACCAGGTCTCTGTCGTGGCTGCAGATCCAGATGTTGACATCTTAGTAGAGCTGATCTGCAGAAAGAGCCAACCAGCCATGTTAGGAATAAAGATGACTTTATTAGGAACAAACATGATTTTCTGCACAAAGGATACTGTTTCTGCCCAGAAAATCACGTTTTCTTCACAGAAAATGTTTTCTTTGCAAAAAAAGAAATCCAAGCAAAAACAAAAACAAAATATATGATGTATGGGTTTTCCCCCCTTCAGATTAAGTTCTAAACTGCAAATAGTCCTTGAAAGCTGCAGTTTTCAGAGATTTTCTCACAGTGGGAGAGAAATTGTAAAACTATTCATTCCCACCAACAATAATGAAATGTACAAAGATTTATATCTCTAGTTCAGAAGACACTGAGGCTCTTTTGGTATAGATGGTGACTGAGACTCTTTTGGTATATCTGGCCTCGATCAGATTGTGCTGATATTCTCACAAACAAGAGGATGTTAACCATAGTTTTTACAAGCTAGCATGTTTCTGGTAATCATGATAATGGGGAAAGCTTGAGAGATGCATACCTTTCTGCTGCTAAGAATCAAAAGGAGATCTATATAAGGATTGCAGAGTGCAGGAAACAAGTTGCAAGTTAGCACAGTTGCATTTTAACTATATTTTCTTTCTGTTATGATTATCTTCCTCTGTTGATGTGATTTTTCTGTATTGTAGATAATGTATTTACTGACAGAATACCAGAGTTCCTGTCAAATGGACTGTCTCCAGAGAGATTTCCAGCCTAACACTTTTTCAAAGGATGTAACCTTGACATTGAGTAGCTGTTGAAAATGTACAAATCCATCTCCCTTGTTTTAATGTCAAGTTTGCACCTCAGTCAGGGGAGAGGGGCTTTAAAGAAGCACTGGAAGCAAAGGACAGAGCAGTGCAGCTGGTGGCTTCCATATCAGCAAGGTGTTGAATCCACTATGGGTCCAGACTTTGAAAGAATTATCCAAAGTACTGAACCTATTTGGGGATTAGAACTCGGCACCTTGGACAGATCCCTTTAAGCTAAGACATGATGCAAATCCTCTGCCCCCATCATCCCATGCAATAGTCACCAGTCAACACTGAGAAAGACTCCCCCCCACCCAAACATCTGGATTTAATTTTTTTTCATGGAAAAAGGGTTGGCAGTCATTGTACTCATTCTTGAGCTTTTCTAAATACAGTACAGACTGTAACAGGCCTATTCTCTGTGCTACAAAAATAACACCTACTACTCTCTGCTATCACGCTCCTTTTATACAGTGGTGCAGTAGCAATTCATGAAGTTCAGACATTTATCTTGACAGTCCCCATAGACACATTCCCAAAAAGAGACCAAAAATAGAAGCATCTAAGTCAGGTTGGGTAAGTATGGGAGGTTAGGGGGGCATATGAGCTCCCCAGGAGACACTGGAAGGCCACACATCCCTCATGCTGGGGTGTCCCTTGAGGTGCCCCAGGGGCTACACTTTGCCCACCTCTGATCTAAGTTGACCCATACCAACAAACTACTTTTAAAATTTTGCAGTTCAGCAGGAGCAAGTTTTTTGTAAACCAAACAGGCCTTAAATCAGGGGTAAGCAACCTTTTTGAGTCAGGGTTGCTGTCCCTCAGACAATTGGGGGGCCGAAGCACCAAAAATAAATAAATAAATAAATAAATAAAAATTAAAAAAAATAAAAAATTTAAAAAATGCATGCACACTCTCTCAGCCCCAGAAAAGCCATGGCAAAACCCCTGTGGAGATTTTGCCAAGAAAACCCCAAGAACAAGTAATAACAACAATAACCAATATCATCATGGCAGGCGATGGCGGCAGCGGCGGCAGGACCAGCCTGGGGCTGGTCCAAAGGCCTCGGGTGGTCGCATCCGGCCCCCAGGCCTTAGGTTGCCTACTCCTGCCTTAAATGCTTAAAAGCCACCCCAATTATTTGGGATACAACAGGGATAGGTCATAACAAAACCATGATGCTGGGAGAATTCATCTTCTCCCCTAACCACTGTAAGAACTGTTGCTAATATCAAAGAAAACAGGGAAACCTGAAGGAATGGCAGACAATGTCATCACCTCTGCTAAGCAAAAGGTACTTGCACTTTGAGGCTGCAAGCCCTGATTTAGTTACATACTAAAGGCACAAAAACAGACCTGCTGGATGGTTCTTTTTCAGGTAATTTGATAACCTTACTTGCTGCCTTGCTACTATGAACAATTTCCCATATTCTGAGAGCTGTGCTTACCTCAGAGCTGTGCTCCTCTAGTCGTGCACCAGGTTTCAGCCAACTGCATACTGTATAGCTGTTCCCAAATCGCACCTTACCCCTGAAATAGGAACACCATTCTGGTTTGATATAATTTACACCTCTGTAGGGTGGGAGCCAACAGAGTATAGTGGTTTTAGCGTTGGCCTAAGACACTGGGAGGCCAGGGTTCGAATCCCCACTCAGCCATGGAAACCCATTGGGTGACTTTAGGTTTTGACTTGAAATGACTTGAAGGTGCACAACAACAAGGCTATTAGCATGGTATAGTAGTCTTGCATGTTGAACTAAGACTCTGGGAGATCTCAGTTCAAATCCCTGCTTGACCATGGAAACCCATTGGGTGACCTTGCGTTTTGACTTGAAATGACTTGAAGATGCACAACAACAAGGCTACTAGCATGGTATAGTAGTCTGGGTGTTGAACTAAGACTCTGGGAGATCTCAGTTCAAATCCCTGCTCGGCCATAGAAACCCATTGGGTCTTGACTTGAAATGACTTGAAGGTGAACAACAACAAGGCTATTAGCATGGCATAACAGTCTTGAGTGTTGAACTAAGACTCTGGGAGATCTCGGTTCAAATCCCTGCTCAGCCATAAAAACCCACTGGGTGACCTTGGGCAAGTCACGTTCTCTCAATCTTGCCAAGAAAAGCCTAGAATAGGATCACTATAAATCAGAATCAACTTGAAGACACTTAAAAACAGTGAAGGCTGTAAGAATAGTAACTAGTGGTCAAAACAACATCTGTACCTAAGGTAAGGTTGCCAACTTTTTGCTGGCAGTATTCATGTACCTTTACCAGTACATGATCAGGCAAGTAAGAAGGCTGGAGGAAATAACTGGCAAAGCTTTCCCCCCAGCATACCAATATAGTGATGTTCCACTATCTTTGCAGGCCCAGGTGCTGTGCTAAAAGAAAAATTGGCCAGCTTTTACTCAGGTCTTCCTCCTTCCTATTCATTTAATACTCACTTGCTTGCTCCACGAGTTTCTTCTTCTGTAAGAAAAATGAGAAACAAGAAAATGGTCACACCAAAACAAACAAATAGATTTCTTAACCAGCACTGGGGAATTTCAAAAGCAGGGGTTCCTAGTGCTACTAGTCCTCAAGTATTAAATAGCTCCTCCATCTTTTCTTCTTTATTAGGCAGGAGATTTAAAAGAAAAAAGACAAAGGAAATTGTGGGGAAATTACGGCAAGATAGAGCAGGCTGGATGTGTGAGAAAAGCCTCTTCTCAAACTTCCCATACTAGAGATAAATAAATCTGTGAGTAATTTTTCCCTAGATTCTTATCTTGCCATCTCTAGGTTTGGTTCCTCTCAAACTTTCAGAATTTTCTCAATTTTATGTTTAGTTTGTCCTGAACTTGGATATTTTTTTTCCACAGAAATCAGTCTGCATTTTATAGAATGATTTTTCTCATACATTACGTACACAAATTTAATCTAATGTACACATCTTTTTCAGCAAAGCAAAATATACTACATCCAGTCTAGTCTATACAGAACATTGTTTTCACTGATGTATGTATTGTATCTACACTCTCCTTAAAACACATACACATACACACACTTTTTTTAAAAAAATGGATAATCCTAGTGCAAAATTCAGACAGTTATAAATTTTGAAAGATTATTCATCTTTCGTTTGCATATTAGTTGTAAGGCAGGGAATTAGGGAGGCAAAGGAAAACCTCCTTGCAATACCCTAGAAAACTCTTAGATGAGACAATCAAAACAAAACAAAAGGAAGGACTAGCACATAAACAGAGAGGAACAAAGGAACAACTCAAAGATAGGAAGTCAAACAGCAAACATGTTCAATAAGGAAAAGACAGTTCAAAGCAGCGCTACACTTACAATAGGAACATGGAATGTGAGAAACATGAGCCAAGGGAAGCTAGAAATAGTACAAATGGAAATGAAATGCGTAAACATAGCAACACGAGGAGTGAGCAAGCTAAAATGGACAGGAATGGATCTCTCTGACCCAGACAACTACGCAGTCTTCTACTCAGGAAATGAAAAAACACAAAGAAATGGAGTGGTTTTCATACTAAGGAAAGCCAGAGAGAGCAGTCAAAGGATACAATGCAAAGTTGGACTGAATCATGTCAATTAGGGTTCAGGGAAAACATATAAATATTACTATTATCCAACCATAGGTACCAACCACCAAGGCAGAGGAAGAAGAAATAGAAAGATTATTTTTAAAAAATATTTTTATTATTAAAACAATCATAAAACAACACAAGACATTTAAAAAGACAATTAGATTTACATGAAACAATAACTCTACTCTTATTTCCATCCATCTTCTTACAAGAATCATCCACCTCCTCTTAACTTCCTTCCTAATGTGACTGAATATTTTCACGCCCAAGTTAATCTTGATTTGGTTGTAACAATAAAACCTATACTAAAAGTAAACATTCCCAATATCAGCAATAACTATAGATATTTAATATATATCTTTCACTTTATATATTTTATATTGTGCTGATATACCTTACCTTAGTGTTTTCTGCTTCTATCATCTTTACTCTTGACAAGCAATCTGGAGTTTATCACATGGGAGGGAAGCGCCCAAATCCCATGGATAAATGGGGTTTATCCATGGGATTTGGGCGCTGCCAAATTTAAACCCAGGAATATCCCACAAGAGCGGGATTGTTTTCAGATGATATCGGATGGATTGGGCATTAATGCGACAATAACCCAAATGAAAACCAGTGTGATTTTGCTGCTTTTTGCACTGGTTAATGTCATGCCCATCTGCTCAACGTGTCTGAAAACAATCCCGGATTTAAACCCCATTTATCCACAGGATTTGGGCACTTTGCCTCCCGTGTGATAAACTCCTATCAAATTTTCCTTTTAACTGGTATGAGGTCTGTCTATATCTGTTAAATTAAGTGTTCTTATGTTCTTTCCCCCCCCCTCCAGTATTCTGTAACTAATTTCCAGCCTTCTTCTATTGTTATAGATGCTTTGTCATTAATTCTCTGTGAGAGTCCAACCAATCTTCAATATTTGGTTAAGTTTCCAATTTTGGGCATACAGTAATCCTGCAGCAGTGATCATATATAAAATTAGTCTCCAGTACTTCTTCTCAATCTCTTTATTTATCACATGTGTCATATTTAGAAGACAGAGTTCTAGCTTCATAGCAAAGTTAGTTCTGAGGATTTCTATCATGTTGATATGAATACTTTTTCCAATATCTTCTAGCCAATTTACAGTTCTATCACATGTGAAAGTATGAACTGTTTTTTTTCTTGATACTTCCAACATCTAGTGTCACTGATATATTTTTGCAAGTTTTGCTGGTGTTAGGTGCCACACGTACATTTAATAGTGTTGTTGTTGTTGTTGTTGAGCTTTATGTATAAAGAACTGTAAATTTACACAGCGCTGTACATACAATCAATTAAAATGAATAAAATAAAATAAACCTGCCAGTGGCATACATTCTAAGTAAAACAATTAGAAGTTAATACATATTAATACATATAAAATTCAAAACAAAAAAATAGCAAAAAAAAAAAGGTTAAAATAAGCATAGGATAACAATCATGTAATGACTGGGAACGCTTTCCTAAGCAGCACTGTCTTCAACAGCTTTAAAGCTGGTTAAAGAGGTGATGAACCTCTTTAGGAGTTTTCTCTAAGGTTTTGACAGAGTTTAATTTTTTGTTTCTTGTGCCATTATCTTTCCCAATATTTTAATTCTAAATTATATTGTACACATTGGCTCCATTTTACCATTAACTCTTTTACAATTTTGTGTTCTAGTTCTTTTTTTAGTAAAATCTCATAAAAGTTTGGTATTTTCTCTAGTAATATCATGTCCAGCTCATTTTTATCTTCTTTTTCCTTCCCTTTCCCCTTCTTTTTCCTTCCTTCTTCCATTTCCTCTAACTTCATGTCCATTTTGAATTTTTCAGTTGATTATTTATGGAGAAACCATTGGATCTCTAAGGCTTCTTTTTGCAATTTTTCTTCTCTTAATTTTATCTTGAATATTCTCTGTGGGTCTTTCTTCAAAATATGTTCATAACTTATCCAATGTTCTCCTGTGGTTCTCCATCTTCCAAATAATGTCTCATGTGGAGATTATCAAGATGGGATTCTATTATAAAAGATCTTTGTATATCTTTGCCAATTTTTCAACAGATGTCTTCAAACATAATGATTATCAAAGTCTCTGACTTGTGAGAGTCAGAATCCACCTCTTTCTTTAGCATTGATCAAATTTTTCTTTTTTATCCTGGGTTTCTTTCCTGCCCAGAACATTGACAATTCTTTTTGCCAATCCAAGAAGCATTTTTCATTTATAATAATTAATAAGCTTTGAAATAAGAAAATCAGTTTTGGTAAAATATTCACTCTCATGGCTGAGATTCGGGCTAACCAGGATAATTGCAACTTGGCCCATCTTACTAATTCTTTCTTTATTTCTTTCCAAGTTTGTAATTATTTTCAAATAAGTCCACATTCCTTTTTGTTATCCAGATGCCTAAATAGTTAACTTTCTTTCCTATCTTAAATCTTGAGATTAGATTCAAAGTACTTCAAGTTGTTTTTTTGTAATAAAGGTATAAGGTAAAGATATTCCCCATTGACAAGGTTGTCAAGTTGCATCCGACCGTAGGGGGTGGTGGTCCTCTCTGTTACTAAGCCAAAGAGCCAGCGTTGTCAGAGACTACTCTGTAGTGATGTGGCCAGCATGATTGCACAGAACGCTGTTTACCTTCCTACCAAAGTGGTACCTATTTATCTTCTTGCATTTGCATGCTTTCAAACTGCTAGGCTGGCAGAAGCTGGGACTAGTAATGGAAGCTCACCCCATTATGTGGCACCTAGTTTTCAAACTGCCAACATGCCAATCTTGCATTCAATAGAGTCAGCATGTTAACCACTTGAGCCACCATGTCCCATTTTTTTGTAATAACTGCTGTTTTTTATTTGTTCACTTTAAAGCCACCTAATTCTCTCATTCAATGTCTTAAGTAATTCCAAATGCCATTTATTGGATATTCCAGAAATATGACCAAATCATCTGCATACACTTTTATTTTGTAATTTTGACATTTTTTTAAAAAAATGTATGTTTGCATTTTCTCTATTTTTTATTCAAAATTTCTAGAACCATAATAAATAGTAGAGACAAAATGCATCCTTGTCTTGTTCCTTTTTCTATTGTGAATGCTTTTTTCCCCTCCACTGACAAAGACCTGCACCAACTGTCCATCATATATGGCATCAATCCATCTCAATAAAATTTCTCCCATTTCTATCTCTTTTAGTAATTCTTTCATGAAACCCCAATTTCGTGAAAGCCCAATGTTTTTTTATTCTTTCATGAAAGCCCAATGCTTTTTCGCCATTGATACAGCAATTGCCTTTTTTTCTCTTGTGGCTCTCATAATATTCAATTAGATCCAGCACTATTCTCACATTGTCTCTTAACTGCCTTTCTAGCCAAAAAAAACCTCCCTCTGATCTTCATGGATTATTTCCAGTAATATTTTTTTGCAGCCTCTTTGCTAGGATTGATGTCAATATTTTATAGTCACCGTTCTGTAAAGCCATCGGTCTATAGTTTTTTTGGGGGGGGTTATGTCTTTTCCTTCTTTAGGAATCAAAGATATATTGGCCATATTCCAAGTCTCTCTCTTTCAAAATTGTTTGCTCTCTTTCAAAATTGTGTTATATAACTCCTGTAGTGCATGAATCAGTACCTCTTCTAGATTTTTATAATACACTGTAAACAAGACATCCAGCCCTGGGGTTTTCCCATTTTTCATCCTTTTGATACTATCAGAGATCTCTGTTATTGTGATTGGAGCATTTAATATTTTCTGCTGAAGCTCAGATAATTTCATGATATTTTGTTTCTTTTGGTATGCTTTAATTTTCTCTTGAGTTCTTCCTTTTGTCTTCCTTTCGTTATACAAGTTAGAATAATATTCCTGAAATATAGCTTTTAATGAGTCATGGTTTGTATGTGGTTTTCCTTCATAAATAACCTCTGCTATCACCCTTTTTTCAGTCTGTTACTTTAATTTTTGGGCAAGCCACATACCTGATTTATTTGCTTGCTCAAAGTATCTTTGGCTCAAAACAGATGGGCAGGAAAGAGCAGCTTCTGGCCACTCTGGGGGACCAGGCCATGCAGTTGCCAAGGCCTGCACCAATAGGGGGATGATCAGGGCTGGAGTGGCCTCAGATCACTCCAAGCTGCTTGTCTGAATGAACCCTTTGTCTACAGAATTTTAATTTTTTTCTCAGTAGCTTTTTACTGAGAGTTAGCATTTAATTCGTTTTGTAATAGTTAAATTTTTAAGTCCAACTTTTTGTCTCGAGGATTAGTTCTTAGTTCTTCTCCTTTCTTTTGAATTTAAGTCATTATTATTTTTTGCATTTTTTCTTATTGCATCCCCTTCTTTTCTGCCCCAATTTATAAAACGTCCTCTAAGTGCTGCCTTATTCCCATCCCAGTTTTCATTGCTGTACTCTCCATAAAATATTTATTTTCCATAAAATAATATTGAATATTAATTTTAGCTCTAAGTTTTTCCCCTCCATTTAAGTCTTCATCTAACTTCCAATAGAATTTTCTTTCTTTTTTCTGTTTGGTCATATATTGTTAACAAAATCAGATTGTGATTGCCATGAGTCATGGTTAATTCGAGGGCAGTTAGCAACAACAAACAAAATCTGAATGAGGAAAACACAATAAAATGAGAACTTAATGGGTTCTTTTTCTTTAAGCATACCTAGGACTTTATCACACATGACTTTTAAAACACCATTAATATTGGAAAATAGTGCCTTAGGTGATACTTATCACATGACACCATCTCTGTCTCATTGCTGCCTTGCCCTCAAAGTGTTGTCAGAGTGCACCTTGTCATTGATGGGGGGAAACTATCAATAAACTCCCAAATGTGCTACTGTAGTATTAGGGGCGGTACTGACCGGCCAAAAGGGCTGGCTTGGAGGTGGAATGGGGGCGAGGAGACCACATGCCAGCTGCCCCAACTCCGCCCCAGTACCACCCTCATGCCGCCCACCGAAACAGACAGTGGGTGGCATCAAAGTGCTCCCTTGGTGCACCGTTCACACATGCTGTGCCAAAGGAGCATCAAAAAGCCGCTGCCTCTGCAGCAAGGGCGGCTTTTTGCCACTCTAAAAAAGAAGCGACATTTGCCAGCTCTTTTTAGAGCGGCAAAGTACCAGATCGGGGTCACGGCATGCGGTTGCTGTGGCCCCAATCTGGCAAGAAAAGGGGTGGCAGGACACCACCCCTTAGGGGCTGTCTGTTCAGCCCTTAGTCTGCAGATGTGATAAATTCTGATACTGGTGAGTCAGTTGGTGTCAGTGGTCCAAAACACGCTGCAGAAATAAACCAGTTCAAGACCACATTGAATGCCCTGGCTCAGTGTTAGGGAATCCTGGGAACTGTAGTTTATTGTGAGACCAGAACTCTCTGACAGAGAAGGCTAAATGTCTCAAAAATGTCTACACTTTCCAGAATTCCCTAGCCAGGATGATTAAAGCAGTCTCAAACTGAATTATTTTTGCAGTGTGCTTTGGACCAGTGTCTCCTTTTCTCCACCCTCACTATTCCAGAGCACACTGTTTTCCCTTTTCTTTTAAAACGTATTTTATTTTATTTTATTTAAAAAATTGTATTAGCGTACCTCTGGAATTGTGTTCATTTTTAAAATAAATAAACAAACCCCCAAAGTATGCTGGAGGTATGTTGGGTAGGTCTTAGGGCAGTGTTAAGGAGGGTTGTGGAAGAGAGCATGAAGGCCTAGTTGCGCTATTGCAGAGATATGTGAGACAAAATGCTCCCAAACCAGTATGTATCTGGATTCCTTCTACTAGTGCAATTAGCTCATGTGATAAACTCCTTACACTGCAGGAACAATCTGCAGAAATAATCCAGTTTGACACCACTTTAACTGCTATGTCTCGATGCTATGATATTCTGGGGACTGTCGTTTGTTGTGGCACCAGAGCTCTTCAACAAAGAAGGCTAAATGTCTTCCAAAACTACAATTGCCAGAATTCCATAGTATTGAGTATTGTTAAACTGGATGATTTCTGCTGTGCAGATGCAGCCCTTAGAGTAAACCAACTGAAATGGATGAATATATAATCAAACATCCATATCTGCGGGTTTGCCATCCATGGATCTGAGCATCTGTGGATGGCAAGCCCCGTTGTTCCCAATGGCTGCACATGCACATGGAGGCACTAGTGGGCATGCACACATCACACTGCCATTAGGGAGAATGGGATTTGAGGTCCTGCATTTTTTTTTTTTTTTTTTTTTTTTTTTTTTTTTTTTTTTGTATCTACGGGGACATTCCGGAACAGATCCCTGTGGGTACAGAAGTCCGACTGTACTTAAACATGACCCTGCAGTGAAGGAGCAGGATAGGTATCAGTATCCCTTTTCCAGTGCCTTAGCCATGGGAAAAGTGGGTACAGAGTGGACAGTGAGACCTGGCCAGTGATCCAATTGAATGTGGAGGGTCTGTTGAGGGACTTACCTTTGAGGTCTTGGGCCTGTCGCTTACAAAGTAGGCAGCCCAAGAAGAACAAGTTGGAAAATATCAGAAGCCCCCCAAGGGCTCCAAGAAGGATGATGATAGGAAGTGGCAGCAAGGGGCTATCTAGGAAAGAAGTAAAAAAAGTGGAAAATCAAGGGCAAAGAAAACATTGCCTTCCCCAATTTTCCTTTTTTCTTTTTAAAACAGAAGAATCCAGAGCTTGGAAAGAAAACTTTTCTTGTCATGCTGGGTTTTTTTTTTGGGGGGGGGGGTTGGTTGTTGTTTTTTGGGGGGTTCTAGGAATTGTAGAAAAAATGTCAAGCTCTGAGCAGGGGTATAGCAAAATGAGGGCATTGCCCACCAATAAGAATTCTGCCCAGTCCTTTAATTAGGTCCCCAAATTTCCAGTATGGCAGTAATATAAAATTTCATTTGAGCACTTAGAAATACAGTTTAGACACCCATAGAAAAGTGACAAACAAAATTACTAAAGTAATACGAACACCGCAAATATTAAGACCTGCAGATCTGAATTATTTTTAATGTCTCATTCTTTGCAATGTTTAATTCTTTGCACGCAGACACACTCACTCCTCCATAGCTACACTGTGGTCTCTGGGAAAAGGGAAGATACTCTCCTCCCATTCTCCTCCACTCTCCTTCTGATAACAATATCTCTCCTCTGCACAGGATAAGTGGGAAGATGCAAGGGATGGGGAGAAAAAGGAATGTGGCAGAATAATTGGTTTTTATTTTAGCATGAGCTTTCATGGATATAAATCCACTTCTTCAGATACAGCACAGTGGTACTGAGGCCTCAAGTAAAAAGCACATTTATACAGTTGTGGGAGTGGAATAGTATGTAATAGGATCCAGAAAGATGCAAATCATGTCTTTTCCCCTAATTTTTCAAAGGCTTGGAAGAAGTGATACATGACTTTTAGATCTTTACAGTGATCAGTTACTGTTGATGTGTGAATCCAACAAATGTGTCTGTTTCCCCAGGTTAAAAACTCTCTCTGAGAAGATTCCTTTTATTAAATGCTCAGTAGCAATGACTATAGTGTGCCATGAAGCATTAGCGGCTAAAATAAAAATCAGTTAGTCTTAAAGGTGCTGCCACATTTCTTTTTTTTTTTCTCCCCTTCCCTTTCCCCATTTTATGCTACAATTAAGATGTTTACCATTTTTATGCTTTTGTACCTGGTTCAGGTATGAGTGGAATCTCTGTCCCTCTGTCAATTGATTCTTGCATTCTCTCTGGAAGGGAACACATTGAACAATGGCTGGATAGTACCCCGTTTTGATAGCAACAGATAGGAGACAAACTGCCCTTTTTACAAAAGGGGCAAGAGATTGCCATGTCATCAATGCACTATTATAGGCTGAAGGAGGGTGATTAAGCAGATCCTGTGTCTTCAGGAAAGCACAGAGATCTGCCACATTGAATTACATGAATAATGTGGATTTTTCTATTAAACTCTTTCGGAAACCCCTCCACCAGGAGCCCTGGTAGTGCAGTGGTTAAATGTCACTTCTGTAGCCACAACGTTGTGGGTTCGATCCAAGGGGGCCCCAAGACACAGCCTTCCATCCCTTCGTGGGTCAATACAATGAGTACCCAGCTTGTTGGGGGCAATTGGCTTACACACTGTAAACCAGAGAGTGCTTTGTTCACTATGAAGCAGTATAGAAATGTAAATGCTAATACTATTGCTCATATGACTGTTCTACAGTGTACTTAGCATAATGGTGGCGCAATGGTTAAATGCCTGTACTGCAGCCACTCACTCATAGACCACAAGGTTGCGAGTTCAATACTAGCCAGGGCTCAGGCTAGACTCAGGCCTGCATCCTTCTGAGGTCGCTAAAATGAGTACCCAGCTGTTGGGGGGCAATGAGCTTACAGTTGTAAACCACTTAGAAATCTCATAACACGATATGAAGCTGTATATAAATGAAGCTGCTTTGCATAATAATTAACTGAGCCCTAATTAGGTGGATTTCCCAATACATGCTTATTTCTCTCTCCCTTAGGATAGAAATAATTCACCATTATTTGTTCCCAAGTCAAAAAAGTAAAGTCAAAATTAAGGAAAACCAAACAGAAAGAACAGAAAGAATTTTACACAATTTTCTTCTGATATTTGACATCCCAAAGTGGTGTGTGGGAATTATTCTGAACAGAAAAAGGTGTTTTATGGACAATCCCCTCCCCCCCCCCACCCCTACATCTTTTGTGCAGAAATGCCATTTCTTTTCTTTCTTTCTTTCTTTCTTTCTTTCTTTTGGGAGGGGGGGTTGTTTTAAAAATCTGATTTTATCTGCCTAATAATGCCTGTACAACACTTTGGGAATCATCAAATACAGTACAGGAGAATAGTGCCGGGGAAGATTCATTTTCTCCCACAGTAGGCAGCAAACTGCATTATTTGTTCATCTTCATATGCAAGGACAAAATAGTCATGGTTTTTTATCCTTTTCCCCCTCAAAAGCAGTCTGTAGTATTATATGTATTCCCCCACACTAAGTATGCTCATGACAATCCTGTGAGGTAAGCTAACCTGCAAGAACATCTGGCTATAGTCACTGAGTGAGAGTCATACCTGAGCAGAGATTTCAACCTCCATCTCTCTAGGCTACACTCAGTGTTCTGTCCACTGTACTTTGCTTTCTGTTGCTTCTGTGAGTATACTCATGCCCCCATGATGGAATCTGTCATCACTATACAGGAAGATACTCCTAACCTGTAGTGGTAACACTGAGCCCTGCACCACCATCAGCAAAGTCACTTTCTCCAAGAGCATTGTGTGCATTGACTGAGACATTGTAGAGGGTGTCTGGCTGCAGGCCCATTAAAGTGAACACAGAGGACTGTGGTGGGAAGACATCCACATACAGAAAGCTGGGAACTCCTGGCCAGTGATACCTAGAAAAGGGTAAACAGAAAAGAGATGCAAATGAGAAGGGAAGGGAAGCATGCTTTCTGTCCTCCTCTTTGTTTGGGGGGGGGCACAGGCATAACTCAGTTAACAAAGCTTCTGTCAAAAACAGTCCTTTTTTACAAAATGTTTTATTTCTGAAGTCGTAGGCTTTCATGGCCGGCATCCATAGTTTTTTGTGGGTTTTTCAGGCTGTGTGGCCATGTTCTAGAAGAGTTTTTTTCTGACATTTTGCCAGCATCTGTGGCTGGCATCTTCTCTGAACAGATGCTGGCGAAACATCAGAAAGAAACTCTTCTAGAACATGGCCACACAGCCCGAAAAACCCACAAAAAACCCTATATTTTATATCTGCCTAGCCCTCCTTTTCTTCCTCTTCCTCCATTCAGCTGGAAAGTTTTAAGGAGTATTAGCATCGAAAGGAAAGTGAAGGAGAACTAGAGAAACACAGACTTTTGTTATTTCATTAGAGCAGTATGTCTGCAGTATGGTCAGCCCTCAACATTTGCAGCTTTGACTTTTGTGGATTTGATTATTCATGGATATGATTAATATATTCTCTCTAGGAATCTCTAGGCCATAGGTAGGCAACCTTTCCCCTTTAAAGGCCGAGGGACTTCAGCTCCCAGAAACCTCAGCTATGTTGGCCAATAGTCCCATGTTGGCCAATAGCTCCTGGGATTCTGGGAGCTGAAGTCCCTCGGCCCTTAAAGGGGAAAGGTTGCCTACCCCTGCTCTAGGCCCTCCAATGCAACTGCCAGAAATTGATCATAAAGTCAAGCTAGAGGGCCTAGAGATTCTTAGAAAAAACACTTATCTGGGCATTTGTAGGTCCTCCAGCGTGATTCTGTGGTCACCTTCTGCTGGATGCTGAACATAGAGTTGTGCTGGAAGACCTGAAGATTCCTAGAGAGTTTTTAAAATAGTGGTTATTTATTTGCATTTTTTCCCTCTTTCATGGGGGCCCTGTGCCTCTAACCCCGACCAATGTGGAAGGTCCACTGTAATCAATGTAATAAAGCTTGAGCCTGGAAAGAGTGGGATTCTACTACAGTTAATCCTACTGTAGCAGTGTGTGCCTACAACAGGCAAGGCAAACAGCAGCTGCCTCCAGAATCCTTTACTGAGCATGCATGAACAGCAAAACAAGAGTGAAAAGGAGAAAGCAGATAAGCATAGGTCTGTAAATTTGGTAACCAAATGGAAATGAGAAGAAAAGTAAAGGATGGGGAAAGAAACAAAAATCATCCCTCAACGCACTTTGGGAGAAGCTTGCATTTGGTCTCTAGAAAGTTCAAAATGTTGTTATTTATATATCCATGACTTACTTCACCTAGTTGTCTCATGTAGACATGATTAGTTCTGGGAAAAAGTTGCCTGAAACATGTTGAATGGCTCTTCCTTTTTGTGATGTAGGAATATATCCCTATTCTTGTCATGTTATTTTTGCTTCTGGTACCAAATTTTCTTTTAAATAGGTAATACCCACGATTATTATTATTTTTGTTGTTGTTGTTAACTGAGGTATACATACACTCAAGCAAGTTAATTCTTTTAAGAGAGACAGAGGAAGCAACTTCCAAGGATTGGTCATGGTGCCCTGTAATCAGAGCTTGAAAAACTTACTTTTTTGGATTACAATGCTCAACACTTTTGTAACCCAAAGAAATAGCTTTTCCAGCCCTCTCTCTGTTGTACCACAATAAATAAAGACACCAGTAGCACATTAAAGTCTACCTGATTTATTTTGTCAGAATCAATTGTAGACTAGAAACTACAACTCTTGACTCTTTCTTCGGTTGCATCACAATCAACAAAGATACCTATGGCACATTGAAGACTACCTGATTTATTGTGGCAAAATCTACTGGAGATGCATAAGGGGCATCATTTAGTCAGCAGAGATAATATACTTCACATACTCATATGCACATAGATGCACCATGGGCAGGGAGCAGGAAGGGAGGCCACGAAATGAAAAAGTTGTTTTATTTTTCCCCACATGTGTAAGCTGAAGTAAAACACAGAATGGTGATGGTTTGGTGGAAGTGGAGGGAAGAAATACTTGTTATGTGAAGTGATGTTATCAATGGCATCACTAGGGTTTGTGTCACCTGGTATGGTAACTCATGGTGCCTCCACTCCACCCCAAATTGACCTCCTCCCATACCACACCATTCAGAATGGCCTTTGTAGACTGTCAGAAATAGTGCAAATTGAGGCCACTTTAACTGCCCTGGCTCAGTGCTAGGGAATCATGGGAACTGTCGTTTATTGTGGCACCAGAGCTCTCTGACAGAGAAGGCTGAATGTCTCAGAAAAAAATACAGTTTCCATGATTCCCTAGCACTGAGCCAGGACAGTTAAAGTGGACTCAATTTGCACTATTTCTGGCAGTCTGCAAAGGCCCTTAGTAATGTTTTTTTGTACTAATGTTACTCATAAATCCTAATTCCTGCCTATCACTGAATGTAATGGTTACAGTGGTGACATAAACAACTAGCTAAATTGAAATTATACTTTTAAACTACAATATCATATGCACAGACTAATTTACATGTACATAGTTTCATATGGTGAAAATAAAAATTTGGTTAGATGTGATTTCAATTTTTTAAAAATGAAAAATTTAAAATTTAAAATTCGTTTTAAAATAAGACACATGGGGCCTCTCCTTTCTCCTCCCATTAAGCCTCACTCTCCCCCTCTGTACTTCAGCATTTTAAATGGATGCAGGTGAACGCCACAGCCTGTTTCTGCCCAAAGGCAGATATTTGGGGACCAGTGATGTCACCCCCTCTTAGGGTTTCACCTGTGTGGCCCTCATCCCCCACAATCCCTAATGATGCTGCTGGATGTAGTAGAACCAAAGGTGGGACCACAATGAATGTTTTGATCAGCAGGGACAATGGCTTTGTCTGCCACTCCTTTCTGACTTTCCTGGTTCCTCTTATTTTAGTTTCAGTTAGACAGAGGAAAGAATATTTTCCCCTGCTACAGCATGGTTATGTACTATCCCTGTTTACAATGCAAAGAATTTTAATGTGTTTTGTCTTGAAGAGGCAATTAAGGCCCACTTGGTTTACAAAAGATCTACTCCTAGAGACAATTGCTAAACTAGTTCATTATTATTATTATTTGATCAACACTATCAAACTCTCTTTGGGGATATGGGTTCATGTTCTACACATTCTGCATGCCTATCTAATTATGAAAGTTTGGAGAATAATGAAAGTAAAGTTTCCTGGCATGATCCCCTCCTCACCTACTTTTCCAGGCAGCAGCTGCACTGACAGATGGGGGCTGCTTAAGCTGGTTATTGAGCTACAGCAGGAAGAAAGGCTGCAACAAGGCTTTGCAACAGGGAGCCTGCTTCTGATTGTTGCAGCCTTGCTTGCTGGTGGGAGGCAGATGAAAATGTCATCCACATGCACCCCAATTATCTGCTGAACTGACCTCCAGCTCTCAGTGCAGCTGCTGCCTGGTTAAGTACGGTCGAAAGGACATTTATGATGATGGCAGTAGTGAATACAGAGTTACGAATCTGTAACTCTGCATTACACATCTATAATGCAGTACAAAATGTCAGCCATGCTATTTACCACTGTACCACTAGCTGTATATTTCACAGTGAAGTTAAACACATAGTCATATGAAGGAGGCCCCTTTAAATATAGAAAACGGTCAAACCACACCACTCTTCCCATTTATGTTGCAGATCCAGCTGCTAATAATGCTAACCCCTCCCTACCTGACACGAAACCTTTGCTGAAGCCCTCCATCAAAGCCTGGGGTCCACTCCAAGGCCAGCCAGTTGTGGGAAACACCAATGACCTTCAACTCTCTGGGGGGGTCAGGGCGGCCTGATGAGAAAAAGAAGGATCTAAATGAACTAAAAAGAGGAAGGCAATCTGTTATTCCTCATATTCTAGTGCTATGCATCCATTAACAGTTTCAGCAGAGCATTGTCCCTTACTGGTACTAAGTAGCTGGATGTTGAGAGTATCTGTACCAAGTTCATTGCTGGCTGTGCAGGTGAAGGTGGCATAGTCATGAACTGCACTCACATTCACAATGGTTAAGGTGCTGGTGTGCAAGGAACCTGCTTGATCTGTAACCACAGTATGCCTGGGAAAGGGTAAAAACATCATAAGATTAAATATGGGAAGGACTGAGCATGGAAGATAGGATCCTACAACATTTTCCAGAATCTTATTTATTTATCTCAAATAAATCTGTAACTGGAATTCAAATCATAGAATCATAGAATCATAAGAGTTGGAAGACACCACAAGGGCCATCCAGTCCAACCCCCTGCCATGCAGGAACTCAAAATCAAACCATCCCTGACAGATGGCCATCCAGCCTCTGTTTAAAGACCTCCAAAGAAGGAGACTCCACCACACCAATAACACGATAACAAGATGAAATAACTCATAACAAGATGAAAACACAGGTATGATAAAAATGAGTAAACTATAAAGAGGAGGGGGTAGTGAAGTGTAGCAGTTTGTGTGTTCTACTATAATACTGGGAGACCAGGGTTCAAATCCCACTGGATGACCCTGAGGAAGTTGTGCTCTCCAAACCTAAAAGGAAGGCAACGACAAACCTCCTCTGAAGAAACCTTGCCAAGAAAATTATAGGATAGGGATGCCATAAGTTGGAGTTAACTTAAAAGCACTCAATAACAGCAGCAACAACAGCAATAGTAAAAACATAGGAAGTTACTATTCATAATGTTGCCTTTAATTAAAGTCTAGTTTGGAAAGGGGGAATTGTTATTGTTCTACCACTATTTTTCCTGTATGGGGGTTAGCCTCTGTTTCAGTCTATCCTTTTCTCACTCTCCTTGCTTGACCTGCCTCACATGTGTTACTATGAGGAGAAAGGAAAGAAAGCCACATATATCACCATTAGTGCATAAGATGAGAGGTAGAATATAAATGTAGAGCTTGAAAAGCTACTACAAATTCTATGATCTTGTTGCCAAGGGGATTCCAGGAACTGTAGTACAGAAGGATAACTTTTCCAATCTTTGAATAAATTACTTTAATAAGCAAACATGAATAACTACAGACCCGACTAGCAGCAAGTGAAATAAAGACTGCATTATGGGTTAAGAGTGTGAGCCACTTAAATTAAACAGTTCGTTTAAAAATAAAAACCCAAGGTTACAGCTAAGTGTTCTGGTTATTTTTATTTCATACATGCCTCATACTATTTATGGGTTATGGCTGACATTTAGCTAGAACAAATTAGATGCATTAAATTGCTCAACCTTCATTCTACTCTGCAAACCAACACAGGAATATAATTTTTTAAAAAATTTGCTCAGTTCAAACTGAACTGGTTCCAGATGTGTATTCAACAGTCTTATCAAACCTTTACTGACTTGGGTTAGACCATAATTGTGCTGGTCACAAAAAAAGACCAAATTCAGAACAGAGCCCAATGTTTTAACCATTTCACTCCCAGGATTTGCTCTCATTTTCCTAAAATAACAGCAAATAAAGATGTATGATCATCCCAGCACTGGCTGGAAGAGTCTGGGAATTATAATGCAAAAACAAAACAAAACAAAACAAAACAAAACATGGGATCAGACTTTCAAATGCTACAGAACAATTGAGATAAGTCTTTTTACCTGGGGCTGTTGGGATCAAGGGAGACACCATTCTTGGCCCAGCCAAAATGCACCCTAGGAACACCTTGAGCACTGCATTGGAGCACAGCTTGGCTTCTCCCATCCCCTGTAGCTGCCACTTTTCTCTGTCCAGGGCCCTTGATGATCTCTGGTGGGTCTGGGGAAAAAAATTATGAGATGAGGATGATGATGATGATGATGATGATGATATTTATTTATATCCCATACATCTCCCAGACTCAGGCAACTTACAGTTTAAAAGAGCAATACTGTTAAAAACAAACAAAAAGTGAACATTAACATAGAATTAAACCATATACAATATTAAAACACTTCAAATCTCTAGTTTAAAAAATTCAATTAAAAATATTTAAAAGCTATTGATAAGCTCTGGGGCTTTAGGGAGTGAGTGGCTGGGAAGAATATTTTCTGCTTTCATAGAGGTCAAACTGGTAAGTAGACAGGGCAGATCTGAAATTGCTACCAGGAGTTTTTCAGAAAACTGAGAAGCAACAAAACCACAGTGTTGCTTTAATTTTGAATTTCAGCAAACTATCATCTTCCCTGCTACATCCAAAAAGCTCCACAGCTTATCTGCTCAAACCAGTCTCCAAAAATCCAGCCAGAATAAGAAAGTGTTGGATTTACCATAATGCTATTAAAAGATATCCAGGCTTTGAATCTGGAAAATTTTCAAGGAGCTTCACAGTTGTGGGCAAATGTTATGCTTCTTTGTTATAAGTGTGGGGAAATGGGTCATATAATCCACATCCTGCCATTATCTGAGATGTCCTTGATGAATATGTGGAACAGGGCCTCCTTGATGTTGACCCAAAGACTCTGGAGCTCCCAGGCCCAGGAAACTTGTTTTGCCATTGTATCCCACATTACAGAAAGATGGGGAAATGTTTGTGGGAGATATGCTCAAACCCTAGAATATGATGCTGCTGTTTTTATTAAGTGGGCTGTTTATCTTGGATTGATTTCACTCTTACTGTTATGTGTTTTAGATTATGTGTGAGCTACCTTGGGCATACCACTTGGGGCTGACAAAATAAATAAATAGATGGAGTCCCATCACAAAGCAAAGAGAAGTCTTGCAGGTGCATGAGTGATTATGACAGGCAAAAGAGGGACCTTTATGGAGCCTCTATGGGGGGGACTGATGCATAAATTAGTAAAGGAGAGCTAGTAGGACACTTACATCGCACAATCAAGCGGGCGCTGCTCCTTGCTGCTGGGGAGATGCCATTGTCTACTTGACACTCATAGAGTCCAGCATGGATTCGTTGTGCCTCTTGGATCCTCAGTTGTCCTGTCAGCCCTTCCGAAAGCAGTGTAATGCCCAGCTCTTCCAAGCTACTCTCCAAATCACCCTGCAGGAGATACATAAATAAGAAGGCTTATATATTGGTACAGATGAAGCTTCTTGCAGTCAAAAACTGGAGCCTTTCAGAAAAGAGGGAGCTGCATACAGAGATTTTCCTTCTAGCAACTACAGGATATCAAAACCAAACATTCCACGCTGTTGACAAGGATGAGATGGACACATGAAAAGACAGATGAATCAGATGAATCCACATGCATGCACCCAAAATCCATTCCATCCCATTTCTACATTACTCTGAGCTTATCTGAAAATTTGCACAAAAATCACATATTTTGACAATATTTGCTCTCAAATTCTACATTTCTGAAAGACTTTCTCCTTAAAACAGACCATTAAAATTGTCTTTTTTGTTTTGAGTCAAGAGAACTCTAAGATAATATTTGATTATATTTGAGAAACACCATAGCTGAAAGATAATGTAAGTTTTAATTGATAAATTGTCTTAAGTCAGTGTGTAACAGAATCTGCCAAAAGCCAGTTCCTCAAGATATTCCTTATGGAAAGGCAAAAGAGAATGGCAGAAAGCAACTCTGCAGCCTCCTATGAAAGAAGCACTGTAAGTCCAATCTTAAAATTGCTCACAAGGACCTGCTGTATGAAAAATGGTGTTGTCAGATCAAAAAAACAGAGAGGGCTCCTGTACTTGTAATGGTTATGCAGAAGAGGGCATTTCAAAAGCTATTGCTACACATAACCAGGTAACAAGTAATATGTGCTGAAAACCCCTCTTCTATACAACCATTAAAGATACAAGGGCCCTCTCCAGTTTTATATTACTATTTGGTAGGGCTACCCGGAAAGGATTATTCCATGTCCTGAGAACATGAGAACTGGGGATGACCCCTTGTGATGTCATAGAAGGCACAAGCTGGTGATGTCATTGAGCAAGATAATTAAGCACAGAGTATGTTATCATTTTTTTAAAAATGTTACAAATAAGGAGTTCACACACACACACACACACACACACACACCAGATAGTGCTCTCACCCTGAAATTTCTGCTAAGAGGAAAGGAGCCAGGCCCTGAAATCTAGGTACCCAAAACTCTGCACAAAATCAAGCTCCCAAAAAACTCTGCACAGAATTGATAATGGTCAGGCACAGGGCTTTTCATATCCCCGGCTTCCTCTAGCTTTGGCACAATCTAAGAACAGGCCTTTACTGGGTCATGAACCAACACTACTGAAGTCCTATAGCTTTATTTGGCTATAACATCTGCTTATTTTGAACGAGTGTAGGGAAGGTCTGGCCTGCTGGACAAATATGGTCCCCATCTTCCCAGAGCACCCCCATTCACAGTTCCCTCTTCATTCCCTCTTTGATTGCCCTACAGTGAGCCCAGTTTCTTTTATCAGGCCTCCCATACTTGGGCAGATATTACCAGCTCAACTATTCTCCTATGTGCTGCCTTTTGTCACTGATAAGCTCTCTCTGCATTGAAAACTCTCTGGCTTGCTCTTTAGCATTCAGGAGCTCTTGTTCACTTTAGAAAGTACTTTCTCTTTGGCAGCTCCACTTAACTGCTCTCAGATATTTTTGGAAAACTCCTGCAAACATCCCATGCACTTCCCTACGGAAGCATTCTGGTTAAATTTGTGCTTGCTTGTGTTTAAATTTGATCTGCATCTGTAAAAGGATGGATGTTTGTGTGCACTTGGGATTTTAATGTGTGGATGGAACTTTGGCTGAAACCACCAGTAAAACATGGCCTCCTCAAGGTTACCCACAGGGGAATGTGGCTATTGAGCTGAAAAATCTTCCCCACTCCTTGTTTACAAGTACAAATTGAGCAAACAACTGGTCAACCAGCTACTGCTAAGGCCATACATATTAGACACTCAAAGCCCCACAAGACTCCTTCATGCCAACTACAAGCAAAAAGCCCTCTGTTCTGTTGCTTTCCACAGCTGTATTCAAAACTGTTTTTTCTCCAGCTCAACCAAGCAAAGAAAGTGTACTAGCTAGGAGCAACCAGTCATAAAAAGCCATTAAAATAAGTATTTTCAAGCTAGCAATGCCCATTTAAAAACATTTTAGCTATTATGCTATATGACAAGAGCTTGCAGAAAAGGTCATCTCACTTTGTATGGCCATATTATATCAATTTAATCAGGAAAGGGAAGAAAAAGTACAAGAAACTGATTATAGATACAACGAATGTCCTTTTCTCACTGCCTCCATGGAGCTGCTCCTGTACAGTCTTCCCATACTGTTATTCTCATCTCGTCTTCTGAACAATGCAGCAACTTACCAGCCACCTCCACTGAAACATGTTCAAGGGTGCAGGGTTGGCATCAGCCTGGCACACAATCTCTGCTGAGCCCCCCAGGTCTACATAGGTTGGGTCTCCAATGCTGCGAATTGATGGTGCATCTGTGCAAGAAAAAGAACACATCAGGTACTGTCAAGAACTGCTTTTACCTCTCCCCCCATAAGTTCAGAGAACAAGCCATTTGTGTAGCAAACAGTTAACTTTATTCAAGAAAATGCCAAGGTAACAGGAAGACATCTGAACTCAGAAGTGCTAATATCCCCAAACATCAGCTTAACCGTAACATTATTCCATCTATGAATTTTGCAGTTTTTTTCCTTAATTTGTTTCTTAATCACAACATACCAGCCTTCTCACCTCACATCACATCTTACACCTAGCCCCCAATACATACCAAGCTCCCCACCGTTATCTGCTTCCCACCACTAATCCTGGTAATCCTCCCACACACATCTGCAAATTCCAGCTTCAAATACAAGGATCCTTTTGAACCACCATTTTCCTGATAAAATCACTCAGATTTGCTCTAATTTAGACACCAGACTTGATACAGTTTCGGTGGCTGTAACCTTGGCTCCTGCTTGTCCAGTACTGATGGATACTTTTCAATTTGTGCAGCCTGAGGATGTGGACAGGATCCTTGGAGAAGTGAGAGCCACTACATTTATATTAGACCCTTGCCCTTCCTGGCTTATTAAGCAGGCCAGAGGAGGACTGGTGTAGTGGATAAGGGAAGCGATTAATGCCTCTTTACAACAAGGCAGGATCCCAACATACCTAAAGGAGGCTGTGGTATGACCTCTTTTTGAAAAAAAACCTTCCCTAGATCTTTCTGTACTAGATAATTACAAGCCAATTTCCAGCCTTCCATTTTTGGCCAAGGTGCTGGGCATGTGGTAGCGTCTCACTTCCAGGGATTCCTGGATGAGATGGATTATCTAGATCCATGTCAGTCTGGTTTCAGGCCTGTTTATGGAAGAGAGACTGCTTTGGTCACCTTGGTGGATGAACTATGCAGGGAACTGGACAGGGGGAGTGTGTCCCTATTGGTTCTACTGGACCTCTCAGTGGCTTTCGATATCATCAACCATGGTATTCTCCTGAGTCGCCTCTCTGGGACGGGGCTTGGAGGTACTGTTTTACAGTGGCTCCATTCTTTCTTAGAGGGGTGTTATCAGAAGGTGGTGCAGGGGGATTCCTGTCCGACTCCTTGGCCATTGGGCCTGTGGGGTTCCTCAGGGTTCGGTACTGTCCCCTATGCTTTTTAACATGAAACCATTGGGAGAGGTTGTCCGGAGTTTTGGAGTAAAGTGCTGATGATACCCAGCTCTATCACTCCTTTCCACCTAACTCCAAGGAAGCTGTTCCTGTCCTAAACTGGTGCCTGGCTGCCATAATGGACTGGATGAGGGCAAACAAAATGAAGCTTAATCAAGACAAGACAGAGGCGCTCCTGATCAGTCAAAAGACAAATCCGGAAATAGGGATTCAGCCTGTGTCAGATGGGGTTACACTCCCCTTGAAAACTCAGGTTCATAGTTTGGGGGTACTTCTGCATTCAGCGCTGAGCCTGGAAGCCCAGGTTGTGGTGGTGAGAGTGTATTTGCACAGTTAAAGCTAGTGTGCCAACTATGCCCATTCCTAGAAAAGTCAGATCTGACCATAGTGGTATATGCTTTGGTTACATCCCATTTGGATTACTGTAATGCGCTCAATGTGGGATTGCCTTTGAAAAGTGCTCAGAAACTTCAGTTGTCCCAAAGAGCTGCAGCCATTTTGTTAAATGGAGCTGGCCACAGGGATTTATGTCAGGAGTTGACATTGTGAGACACACACCCCTCATATGTTGTTAGATTAAAGCTCCAATAAGTCTCAGCTAGTGTAGTCAATGATGAGCAACAATGGGAGTTGCAATCCAAGAATAACTGAAGGGCCACACTTTGCTCCTCCTGGATCATATGAAAACCTGTACAAGAGTTGTGATTCCTTCTCCATTTGCTACTTACACTGCACATCCAAAATGACTGTTGTCTCATTGTGCCCTTCTGCATTCTCACAGTGGATCTTGTATTTTCCAGCATCAGCTCGGGTCACATTCCAGATCTCCAGAGAGCCACCATCCCGCAGGCGATATCGTGGGGAACCCTCTGTGGCAGACATGGAGCCAATCAATCTCTTTTTTAAAAAGGGTTTTTTTTTAAGTATAATTTCAAAAGAAAGAAAGAAAGAAAGAAAGAAAGAAGCAGAAAAAGTGAAGAACGGGAATAAGGAAGAACATAGGATATAAAAGTGGACTAGTCATATAAATTACATTTTTCCAAAAATACATTTTCTTATATTTGATGTCTATAAAATACACATTCATGCATAGTTAAAGTAACAAGATCTTCTGAACACTGAATAACAGTTCTTGAATGTTTATCTTTCCAACCTTGCAGTGTAAGTCTTGTAACATCATAAAAACTTACAGGATCCATCCATGTTGACCAGCGCCAATCAGTCTTAACACAAAGCATGACAAAAACAAGCAGGAATAGATGAGACATATTGGCTGGGGAAAGGGTAAGATGGTGGCCAATTGAGGAATAGATCCTGGGGAAAATGTACAGATGTGGGACAAAAGGTGACAGGGTTACCTTGAGCCATGGAGCAGCCATGAAGAGCCAGCATGATGTGCTGAGTCACTGAGGGCTGATGCAACACTATGCAGAGGATTGAATCAGATGTCCTCAATCCTGCTGTGTCACATCAGTCAGGTGTGTGGGCTGGACTAAATATCCCTGGAGGGGATAATGTATATAACGATAGAGTATCACTGTACAATGTGGGTTATTGTTGGTGTGTGGTGTAATGCGAGTAGCTTTGTCGGTCAGGACAAGCTTGTACACAGAGGAACGAGGATTAAAGAGCCTCCTTGAGAGGTATCTGCCTGTTGTCTTATTTGCCTGCTTCTGCAGGGAGAGTTCTCCAACCTACACAGAGCTCCGTGTCACTTCTTTGGTGGCCACTGAGGTGCACAGCTTTAATGTGGTGCAACGCTGTTCGCTCAATCACTCTGACAGGCCCAGCCAGATAACTGATCCAAGACATTTCTGCACCAGAGGTGGCTTGCTCCAGATTTACCCTAATATGTGAAAAAGCACTGTGAGAATCCTTCCCAGGCATGCTCCCAATTTCAGGAGTTCAGTTATCAGCAGGAATCCTTACTTTGCAGTTTGCAAGCCAACATCTCTTGCTTACATTGTACATAGTACAAAGGGTATTCTGATTCCTGAAGCAGCAGGAAAGAGTGGAAAGCAAGGCTCCAGTGCAGTAATATCAAACTACTTTAGATATATTTTGGCTCCATTCCAAGCCCTCCAACATTAAAAAGTGGACAGGGCTCCTGTAGTTTTAATAGCTGTGTCAGACTCACTATACCTGCTAAAATTCTGCCCTGTGTACAACTTGTTGTTAACTACCCTCTAGTCAACTTCAACTCATGGTGACCCTGTGGATGAGACATCTCCAAGACCCCCTGTCCTCAACCTCTCTGCTCAGGTCCTGCAGGCCTATGTCCATGTTCCCCTGATTGAGTCTAACCATTTGGCAACCTCTCTTTCTACTGCCTTCCAACTTTCCTAGCATCATTGACTTTTCTAATGATTCATTTTTCCTCATGATATGAGCAAAGTGCAACAGCCTCAATTTAGTCATCTTGGCTTTCAGGGAGAGTTCAGGCTTGATCTGTTCTAGAACCCAGTTGTCTTCTTGGCCATCCATGGTATCCTTAGCACTTTTCTCCAGCACCATATCTCAAATGAGGTCATTTTCTTTCTATCAGCTTTCTTCTCTGTCCAGTTCTTGTATCTGTACAATGCAATACAATGGCTTGGACTATCCTCACTTTAGTGTTCAGTGTTATGTCTTTACACTTTGTGATCCTGTACACTTCTTTCATAGCAACCCTTCCCAATTCTAGTCTTCTTCTGATTTCTTGACTGCAGTCTCCATTCTGATCAATACTTGAACCAATGTATGAGAATTCTTTAACTATTTCAATTTCTCGTTGTCTAGGGTGGATTCTTGTAGATCTTCCATGGTTATTATTTTTGCTTTTTAATAATAATAATAATAATAATAATAATAATAATAATAATAATAATTTATATCCCGCCTCTCTGTAAAAACAACCAAGGCAGCTTACAAGATAAAGCAGACAATCATTTCCCCCACAGACAATCCTTTCCCTTCAACATTAACCCAACCTTGGCACTTTCCTCCTTGACCTTCTTCAGTAATTGTTCCAGGTCTTCGTTTCTGCTAGTAGTATTATGTCATCTGCATATCTTGGGTTATTAATGTTCCTTCCTCCAGTCTTCACTCCTGCTGCCTCTGAGACTAAGGCTAGTCTGTATATGATATTTTCTGCATACGTGCTGAATTAAATAGGATGATAGTATGCAGCCTTGCCTGACCCCTTTGATAATTGGTAAACATTCTGTTTCTCCATATTCTGTTCTGGCAGCAGCATCTTGCCCTTAGTACAGGATACATATCAGGATAATCAGATGCTGTGGTATTCCTATTCTTTTAAGCGTAGGCCATAGCTTTTTGTGATCTATGTAGCCAAAGGCTATGTAGCCAAAGGCTTTAGTCATTAACGCTCATGCAGATTTTCTCCTGCAATTCTCTGGTGCACTCCATTATCCAATGTATCTTTGCAATGTAATGCCTAATACCTCTTCCTTTCATGACTCCAGCTTGCACCTCTGGGGTTTCATGCTCCATATATGGTGGAGTCTTTGCTGCAGAATTTTGAGCATGACTTTGTTTACATGGGAAATTAGTGTGATAGTTCTGTAATTACTGCTATATTTTATGTCTCCTTTTTTATAGATGGGAATATATATTGATGGCTTCCAGTTTGTGGGTCACAGCTTTGTTTTCCATATTTATTGGCAGATTTTAGTTAGAACTACCCCGTATTTTCCGGCGTATAAGACGACTGGGTGTATAAGACGACCCCCAACTTTTCGAGTTAAAATATAGAGTTTGGGATATATTCGCCGTATAAGATGACCCCTCTTCCAATGGGAGAAAATGAGAAAGTGTTGGGGGGAAAGGACTGCCAATATACTAGGTGATGCATTCTGGGGTATGTACAATTTGCAGCCAAGTAAGTGACCCTGGGCATGTCAGGGTCTCAGCCTCAGAGGATGGTAATGGCAACCCCCATTTGAAGAAACATGCCAAGAAAATCCCATGATAAGATTGCCTTATGGTTGCCATAAGTCGGAAAGGACTTGAAGACACACAACAACAGCAAAAAAGTCTGCAGTTGTTTCATAGGTAGTACATGGGATTAGGAGCCAGCATGGTGTAGTGGTTTGAGTGTTGGACTACCACTCTGGAGACCTGGGTTTGATTCCCCACTCTGCCATGAAACCCACTGGATGAACTTGGACAAGTCACACACTCTCAGCCTCAGGGGAAGGCAATGGCAAACCTCCTCTGAACCAGTCTTGCCAAGAAAACCCCAGGATAGGGGTTCACCTCTTATCCGCTGCTGCTTCCTCCTCCAGCCTCACACCACACTACGCCACCCCTTCCTCCCCCCTCCTCCTCCTCCTCTGACCTGGACTTCCTCTCTTCCTCCTCTTCTCACCTCCCGCTGCGCCACACCTTCTTCTTCCTCCTCTGCCACCCAGTGTATAAGACAACCCCCGACTTTGGAGAAGATTTTCCTGGGTTAAAAAGTAGTTTTATACGCCAGAAAATACTGTAAGTTTGATTCTGTCTCTGTGGATTGTAGTAGTTCTATTGGGATGTCATCTGTTCCTGGTGATTTGTTCTTTCCTATTGCTTTGAGTATGGCTTTCACTTAGCTTCCAAAATTTGGGGTTCAACTTTGTAAGTCTCTTCTTCTCATATATTAGTCAATCTTTTCAAATTTTTTATATAGCTCCTCTGTGTATTCTTTCCATTTTTTTTATTTCATTGTGGTCATGTATTATGTTCCTCCTCTAATTGTAGAGCAACCCCACTCTTGATGTGGATTACTCTTTGAATACTCGGATCTTATGGAAGAGGTCTCTTGTTCTTCATTTTTTGTTGTCAGCTTCTACAATCATCCCCACAAGTTTGCAGGGGATCCATTATTGACTCACCCACCCCCAATGGGACTTGAGTATTTCTTTCCCTCCCTTCCTCCCTTTGTCCTTACCCCCTTCTTTCCCCCAGGAAGGCCAGTGTAGTAGAGAAATGGCTGTGCCAGGACTGAGGCAAGGCTGCGCCAGCCACCTCAAACCTCCGGAGCCAAGGCAAGGCTGGCATGACTGCCTCAAGGCCTCTAGGGCTGAGTAGATCAGCAAGGCCTACTGATCCTTGAACTTTTAAGATGTTAGGTAGAAAGTCATGTTTTTTTCTGTGAACTCCATTTGGTTCTGGTTTTTTTTTTAAGATACAATCTTAGGCACAAAATTTTAAGTGTCTTTATTTTGCACTAGGCTCTCACAGGTAGATCTAGCAATATAAATAAATAAATTGGTAGATCCCACAAACATGCACTCGCCCATGACCAGCACTCTTCTTTTTTTGTGAATCCCTGGGAATCCTCTGAAACAACCCTTTATATTTTACTGTCTACTGAAACCAATCCAAAGTGGTGTCACTGAATGGAATGTATATTCTTCCCATTTGTCTCTTCCTCTCTTCCTTTGTCAGCTTCCACACAATGAGCCTAGATTTGAGCCTGGATCTTAAAACTCTCAGTCCAATCTAACCAATGTTCTACAAATCCTAGCATTCATTCCCTGCTTCTACCTTGTGGATACTATATCCAATGTTTTTAATAAACAAAGCCACATTTGACATTATATTTAGTTTGGCCCCTGGATCATATATTCTTTGGGATGTGGGATTGCCCTTGAATTTATCTATAAAGATCCAAGCATAATCATTCTGATACAATTATTACCACTGCTGTTTTCTCCATCTCTGCAACAAACTTTGACAACTGCTACATTCTAGGTCCAGCCCAACCCTTGAAAACACATTAGTAATGCTGTCTCTTGTAGGACTCACCTGTCAAGAGCACCTCTCCCAGGAAGCTCCAGCGATAGGTGATCTCAGGTGGGCTGGCAGAGACCAGTAGGGGAAGCTGGACAGCTCCCTGTTCCACAGCTTGCACAATGTGGGGCTGCTCACTGGAGAACTCCGGTGGAACTGCATACAGAAAAAAAGTAAATTCTCCTTCACTGATCCCCCTTCTGTTCCTTGCAGTCCATCAGTACCTTGCTATAAGCACATGGCAGGTTGGTGCTGAGGGATTTCAAAGAGCAAAGTGGACCATCAGATCAGAATCATAAAATCCTAGAGTTGGAAGAGACCACAAGGGCCATCCAGTCTAACTTCCTGCCATGCAGGAATATACAATCAAAGCACCCCGACAGATAGCCGTCCAGCCTCTGTTTAAATACCTCCAAAGAATGATACTCAACCACTCTGCAAGACAGAATGTTCCACTATCAAACAGCTCTCACTGCTAGAAAGTTCTTCCTAATGTTGATGTGAAAACTCTTTTCCTGTCATTTAAATCTATTGCTTCGGGTCCTATTCTCTGGAGCTGCAAAAAACAAGCTTGCACCATCCTCAGTTATTGGTGTAGTGGAGCCAGGGTTCACAGGATGATACAGCCAGGACTCTTTCATTTGCACAGACAATTATGTCATCTGCCACCCCACTTAGATTTCCCTTTTCTTTCTGAGTTTAACTAGAATGCTCTCAGTAGATGAAGGGATAGATTTTTTTTCCAGTCTCACAGCTTTGTTCTGAGTTTACTCTGTTGTAAATACAAAGTGTTTCCTTGTGACTTGTTTCTGAATGAATAATTATGCCCTAGTAGCTTTTTAAAAGATCCAATCCTGGGGGAAATAAGAAACAGTAGAACTGGTTTGTTAATATTGATCACACTCTTCCCACAGCTGGAAATGCACAGAGAGGGTAAGACTTGGGCAAGGACCTTTTGATGGAACTCTGTCCTAGGTTTCCCTTGCAAGGCCTTTGATAGGTATTTACACAGCTGCCTGAATTTCTGGGTTGTTCAAAAATACCAGGTGCTGGGAGACAATGGGCCTTTACAGACTGCAGAAATAGTGCAGCTTGAGGCCAGTTTAACTGCCCTGGCTCAGTGCTAGGGAATCATGGGAACTGTATTTTTTTCTGAGACATTGAGCCTTCTCTGTCAGAGAACTCTGGTGCCACAATAAACTACAGTTCCCATGATTCCTTAGCCTTGAGCCAGGACAGTTAAAGTGGCTTCAAGTTGCACTATTTCTGGCAATCTGTAAAGGCCCAGTGTAAGAGAAGACTGAGGCATTTATTCCTTTCTTGTAAATTTCCAGAACTATCTGGTTAGCCAGTGGTTGGTTCAGGAAGCGAAACAATCTTCAACATACTAATCTGGGCACACTACAGCAACTAAGCAAGGTCAGGCCTAGTCAATACTTGAATTGGAGACAACCAGGGAATAGTGGGGATCTCCATGGAAAGCTAGGAAAGGATCCTGCCAAGAAATCTTGGAAAGTCACTTTCAATCAGAGTTGACAATACTTACCTAGATGGATGAAAAGATCTGACTTGGTATATGGCAGTTTCCTATGTTCCTATGTGCCCTCTATGGTGTGATCTGATCTTGAAGGATTCCTATTACTTACATAGGACAGTGAACTGGTAGAAGGAATTCACATCTTCAAAGAGGACTGAGCTGTACGCATGACATTCCACTCTCTTTCCATGATCTGCAGATGATACCCTCAGCGTCACTCTCCCAGAAGCAGAGAAGCCTCCATATTCTGCTTTCTTCTGTCCTAAATTAGTTGCATCTAATCTGAAAGAGACAATGAAGTTTGCCATTTGTGCAGAGTGATGATAGAAGAGATTCATGTACATTGCTTAAGGAATTCTTATACCACAAGAGTGGTATAGTGGTTCAAGCTGAGGGGAAGGCAGTTTATGGCCCTCTAGAAGTTGCTGCACTGAAACTCCCATTAGCCCCAGTTATCTCATCTAATGGTGAGGGATTAAGGGAGCTTTAGTACAGCAACCTCTTTATGCCACAGATCTCTCACACCTGGGTGAGAGTGCTGGACAAAGATTTAGGAAATCAGAGATCAGGACACCACTTGGTTGTAAAACTCAATGCCCCCCCCCCTCTTTCCTCTCCATCACACACACACACAACACACATGACCTGTCTATCCATACGTGCATACTTCCTAATATACAGGAGTATTAGAAAGACAAAATAGCAGGAAGAACAATATAAATTTATTTGCACTCCCTGGAGAAAAAAGAGGCTTTCAATGTGATAAATAGAAACATTCCCACAACTTGCTAAGATAAGCCAATATTACTTCAGTGGCCCAGGCATAGCTAACACATTCATGGCAAAGGTGGTGGGAAATTAAGAGACCCGCTGGATGACAGCTTCATCCCTTAGCCGCTATGTTATGCTACCTCCAGAGAAAACATATCATGTACTGTCAGGAGTTGCATATGCTTTTGTCCTGCCATAATGTAGGAATGGAATATGAAGTAGTGATAGTATGTTTTGAATGTTTTAACACTGTGCTGTAGAACTGTGAATGCATTTGAGGTGCTGAGATAAGACAAGAAATTGAGACAGCAACGATAAAGAAAGAGGTGATGTGGGAATAAGCAGGAGAAATGTGTCTATTATTTTTTACTAATTAGAATGAAGCCTGCCCCATGTTTGAACAATATGCCAGTTAATTATGTGGTTGTGATGTTTGCTGGTCAGTTCTAACAATGAAAGTCAGCTGTAGTTTCTTAATAAAGGCTTCTGAGTTTCTACTACTGTGTCTGAATTTCTGAACTGGGGAATCCAGCCAGGCTTGACATATACTTCCACAGAAAACATATCATGAATACAGAATTCATTAATGTGAAATATTATGGGAGAGAGGGTAAGATATTTGAAGAGTGGCCTTTTTGCAATATACTGCACAGAATCCCACTTCCCATGCTGGCTAAGGGATTCTGGAAGTTTTAGTACAAAAATTCCAAAAAGTCACTTTTCTTGCTCTGTTCTTGGGATGTAGCCATAACTGTTAACCATGATAAGGGAATAAAACTGCCACATATTTCTGAATACCACCTATTGGAGAGAGGAACTGGGGAATATTTGTTGCCTTCCTGACCTCTGCACATAAGTTATTCCACAGGGACTTTTTAGTTGCTGTCAAAATCAAGATGATGGTTGGACTAGTTGGCACTCTGGACTGATCCAACTGTACAGTTCTTATGCTGTTATGAAAACCTGTGCCTGGAGAGATTAGAGGCCTGTGGGGTCAGGAGTGAGGGACACTGATGGTGATATACACAGACAACTGAGACTGGTAAGCTTTGGGAATGCTTTCGTGTTTGGTTATTTGCAGCAAACAGGGTTTTTTTATGACATTGAAGGAGATACATTGTGGGGAGATCCAGGATGTTGTAAAGATTAATGGGCAGTAGTGGAGTGGACAACATGCAGCTGACATGCTACACAAAGCCCTAAACCCCACATCCAAAAAATAGGCTACTGAAATTCAGCAGCAAATAAGAAATTCCATTAAAGCAAGCTGAAGATGCATGCTTTTAAATGGTTTTTCTATTTTTCTTCTCAAAATCAACAGTGACCCAAGAAAACCCAATTAAAACCAATATTTCCTACTTGTTTCATTAGCTTTTTATTGTTTGCTGCTGAACTTTGGTGATGTCATGGATATGAAAGTGGCCCATGATGGCTCCTATGGAAGGAGGCCCAGAGACTCACTCCTAAACTGAAGTGTTGAACTTGAAAGTTGGGAAACCCAGGTTCACGGTGCTATTGAGCCATGAAACTCTTAGGTGATCTTTGGGCCAATCACTTTGTCCCAACCTGACCTATCTTACAAGGTTGCTGTGAGCATAAAGTGCAGGGAGAAAAGGCACGTAGACCATCTCAAGTTTACTGGAGGAGAGTCAAGATATTTATTTGTTTATTTGTCTGTTTGTTTTGTATCCTTCACCTTTTGCCAAAATGGGTATTCAAGGCAGCTAATACACTTATTCAAATGCAACAAATGTGCTTATGAGAGGCATGCTTGGAAGGTTTTACCAGCAGCCTCTTGTTAGTTTGTGACCATGGAATATGATGCACCAGATTCTAACTGGTTCAAGGATAAGAACAGTAGCCCACATCCAGAAAATTACTGCACTGTAGGTAAGAGTAAGAAAAGAGGCAATACAGGTAGCAAAATATCTTACATGAACTGGCCCTGGGAAAAAAGGGTCTATGTAGGTCAAAGGACAAAAAATGAATTTGGCGCGAAACTAGCTTTGAGCAAACAGCATCTCTTACTTCTTTCCATCTTTGATCCAGGTGAGACTGGCAGGAGGGTTGCTGCTTCCTGACTTACAGTTCAGGGTTACCAACTGGCCTCGTCTCAGTTCCTTGTCTGTAACTGTTATCGTTGCATGTAAAGGTGGAACTGAGGAATAAAACAGTGGTAAGGAAGTAGCAGTTTACTAGGAATCAAATATCATTGCCATGCTGCTCCCAACTCTACCCTCCACAGTCATTCTATTTTCAGCCCCCATTATTTCACTGACAATGACACTTAACAATGGCGAGAGCTGGAAAGAAATGTGGGGCACAGAAATGTGGGGCACAGCCCTTCAGAACTATGCCACTTCACAAATACAAAGGAGAGAAATCACTTGATCATATGCTTCACTCATAGCATAAACCCACTGCATGTCAAAAGCTAACATGGCAAGAGGAAAGTTTCTACACTGAACTCTTGCTGTGATATGGTAGCTTTCCAGAGAGACCATCCTAACCTGGGGCCTTGCAAAGCACACAGGTCAAGCTCAGTAATTCCTCCCAGTTTACAGGAAGGCAGGACCAAGGACAGCTCACTGTGAATTTGCAAGACTAACACAAGGCACTCGGAGGAGCTAATAATGAACTTTCAGAAGCTCTTATGTTACAGAGTTACAGGACTATGATTCTGCTTTAACTGCCATGGCTATATCCTATGGAATCATATGGTTTATAGTTTGGTGAGACTCTAGAACTTTCTGGCTAAGAATTACTTCTCTAAATGGCAAATTCCAGGATTCCACAGCAGTTAAAGCAGAACCATGGCAGTTAAAGAGAAATCATTGTGCCATAATTCTGTAGTGTGAAAGGGTCCCAGGTTATAGTCTCAGGCTTTACCCCTTCATTGGTGGCATTCAAAGAAAGCATATCCTCTTTCACAAGTGCTGGGTCCAACACAACTTTTTGTACTACTAGCAGTAATAAACAAGTGTGCTCTTGTGTAGCTAGGATTTGGTGGAGGAGATCTGTACCAGGGCAAAGCTGTAGGCTGCTAGCCACACATGCTAGGAACTAGGAGACATGACTCAAAAGATATAGCTTGAAGTCAGAACCAAAGAGCAAGCCAAACGCAGAGAATATATAAGGCAGGAAGACTGAAGGGCAAGCCAAGGTCACACACAAATAACAGACAAAGTATTCAGAAACTGACCAAAGGAAGACTGTACTGTTGAAGAAAGGCTCAAGTAGAACAGGAAATCCTCTTATCTTACTCCTTGTCCAGGAAAATCCAAAGGTCAGCCTAGTGTGGGCAGCATCAGTCTAAGCTTGAGGTCCTTCCTAAACTAGGGATGGACAGCTACAGAGAATCTAGCTGCATTCATCTCATTTTCCACCATAATCCCAGAGCCTGTGGACCTCATCCACCCATTTTTCCAAATGGGAATTTGCCAGTCAGTTTTAATGAAAACTATGCCCACTCAGAAAGATCTAGGGAAGGGCAAAATAGTTTTTCAAATAGAAAAGTGCATCCCCTGAGTCGTCTGGGAGCATGTTTCTCCATTTGGCACCTGAATTTGAGGAGATGGATAGGGTATGAGGGCTACACTAAAGGCTTGGCAAGTTGCACAGTTTTCACCCTGAGCTAGAGTTGGAACTACTGGGCAGTTCCTAGCAGTCACATATGCAGCCCTCAGATATCCACTCAGTTTCCAGCAGCTTCTGACATCCTCAGGGAAAAGAAGGACAGAGTTATCTCTTCAAAATTTGTACTTGAAAGTATCACTGATTCCTGGAATTCCCTGACCATGGGAGTATCTGATGAGAGGCAACATCTGCGATTCTCTCCAGAGATGGTCTCTGCACCCACTTTTCTCAGCCCACCCCTCCTCTGATAGGAGGAGGTCCAAATCCTGGACCATTATATGTAGGTTTTGATGTATATCTCCCACATACACCCTGAAAGAGGATGGTTCTCAGAGGACTGCACTTGATCTTTTTTCTGAACATATGGGTTATGTGCATTGAGGCTTACACTGGACATTCAGAAGAGTATATGCAGTGAGTGCTGGGGTTCTGGAAACACCAGTAGCATTGCAACGGTAGATAGCCATGTTGTCACTGGGAGTAAGGGTCAGGATCAGCTCCCTGGAAACAATATTCCCTGATGTCTTTGAAGTTATTCCATCCCTTACTGTTTTGATATCCTGTAGAAGTAATGCAAATGGTGGTGAAGGTAAGAAAGAGGCAGCAACCCACTTCAGATCTTCTATGCTATCTCCTGAATCTAGGAAACCAGGATAAAGAAAAGGACAACAAGGCTGGCTGTGTGACAAGGATGATAAAAGGGCATTTCACTGACATTTCCACTGTAAATTCATATCATCCCCGGGAGCAGTCCTCTTAAGAGCACTTTCTGACAGAACAAAGCATCATGACGGACATATCACACAGATATAATATAAAAAAATATATAGACCTACAAATGCCAAAGTTTTCTAATAGAAAATTAATACATTGTAAAGGGGTAATCACTGAACATGGCCACATCATATGCCACAGAGATGCATTAGCTTAATTACAATGCCAATATTTAGTAAAAGTAGAGAACTAAATGTAACTAGAATGTAACTGATAGCCAATGTTATTGGAGTCTGCATATTTTTAATTTTGCTGAAAAACTCTATGGATGGCAAATTTATCATCTGTCATTCAAGGGTGAGAAGATCTTACTGCTTTAGTACTTCCAAAAAATATTGTTTTGGAAATTTGGTCAGCTTATATTAATGTATATGCCTAGCCCTGTAACAAAAGTACAATTTTTCCTTTTTCTTTTTTTATCTCTCACTTTTTTTTCCTTTCTTTGCCAGTATACCTGTAAAAATCTAAGATTTTTCTTTTTTAAAAGATGGAGACATTGCTGTGGCATGGATGTATTGTTTTGAGAGGCCTGGGGCCTTTTGTTTGTTTGTTTTGTTTTGAGAAAGTAGAGATGCTAGAACTCCAGTTCTTCAAACTGGAGAGCTAGGAAACTAGTAACAGTTTGTTTGCCTTCAGAGATCAGAAGACATTTTGAAAGTGTTCCACTACCAGTAGCATACACAGGAGCCACATCTGTGAGGTCTGACTTGTTTCAAAAACATGCAGATTATATTTGATTGAAAACAGCCATCTATCAGGGAAGTTCCTTGTTTAGGACAGATGGAGCTTTGGCCTCCTGTGTGCTTCCCCATCTATCCCATGTTTTCTTGCTTCTTTTCCCAAGAATTAGCACTCAGTCGCACCTCACTCACCTGCTTGCCCAGACAGGGCTTTAGCAATCCATTCTGCCTAGGAGACAGCTGTTGCTGCTGCCCACACACTCCTGTGGCTCCTCCTATGTGTGTACAGGTCACCTCCAGGGTAGAAAAACACAGCTTATGTTCTAATGCAGAAACTGCCTTGGGAGGAGGCATCCTGCACAAATGCTCTACCATTTGTCCCAGTTTCATTGGTTAAATATGTGTTCCTACAGCAGGACCAGGGCACAGTGGATAGTTGCTTCCAAACCTTCACAAGATCACACCATATTAAGCCAAACCAAGACATTGTGTCCTCTTTTAATGCAGACTTGCCCCAGTGATATATAAAGCTTGGAGGGCATGTTGAGGAAAAGGGTCATGCTGCTCTGCCTGTGGTTCACTTTCTACATTCAGGATTTTTTAAAAAACCAACCGGGCCCCAAGATAATTGTTTGGAGGGAGAACAAACTATAGGGAGATAAACCACAGTAATCTGTCACTTGTACATTCCTTTTGCTCTTTAAAGTTGGAGGCTGCCACTTTGCTTTAGCAGCAATTGGAGCCAATCTTGTCATGCCCAGCCAGCCTAAGGAGGAGGAGGAGGAGGCTGAGCCAGAGCCTCAAGCTGAACCTGAGCCTGGCCTTAGTTCTGTCCTGCAAGCTGAAGCAGAGTCTGTGGTTACCAAAGAGGCTCAGCAACCAAGCCTCCCGGCAGCAGAGGCTTCAGACATGGAAGGGAATGAAGATAACATACTTACTTTCAACTAGCAAAGAGCTGAAAGGGCATGTCTCCAGCATTCAAGAAGGCTTTATGAGAAATGCCATCTAATCAACAAACAGCTGAGCTCATGAGAGCTGGAGATATAAACAGGTGAATGATCCCAGACCAATTGTCAGAGATTATCTGAGTTTACTGGTGAACACATGTTTGATCCTGACCTTCCTTGTCTTCTCAGCCTGGACTTTTGACTATCGGACTGCCTAGACATCTTGGCTCTTTGGAACCCCTGACTTTGGACTGTCTGATCATCTTGCCTCACTAGAACCCTTGACCTTGGATTGCTCAACTACTCTCTGGGTTGCACCTTGGACTTTGCTTTGTATCTTCTTTACTTTAAATTGCACAAAGCTCTATGAGTAGTTTCCTTTGTATTTTGTTTAGACTTTAGCTATCAGCATTCTTGGCCACTTTCCCAGATAAATATGCACTCTAAGGGGGCACATTTAGTTTGACCCTGAGTATTCTAAGGGTTTGTGAAGTCGAAGGCTTTCATGCCCGGCATCCATAGTTTTTTGTGGGTTTTTCAGGCTGTGTGGCCATGTTCTAGAAGAGTTTCTTTCTGATGTTTCGCCAGCATCTGTGGCTGGCATCTTCAGAGAATACTGGAATGGAAGAGAGTGGGTATATATATACTGTGAGACCCTGGGTAGGGAGGAGTGATTCCCATATAAACTGTGTATTGTTCTGTTGTTGAAATCTACAAACACTTGGAAAACTTCAACAGGAAATAAGAAATCCTTAAAGTAAACATAGTTTGGTTACCAATCCTGCAAAATAGAAAAATCAGCTCTCAGCAAATACAAATGAGAAACTACCCATGGTCAAGGGCTTTCCCAGAAGACAATGATCACCAATTAGCAAACAATAATCCTCTTTTGCATATCCTCCCAACCTGAGGCCCTGCCATCAACAACAGAACAATACACAGCTTACATGGGAATAACTCCTCCCTACCTAGGGTCTCACAGTATATATATGTATGTATGTATATATATGTATGTATATATATGTATATATATATATATATATATATATATATATATATATATATACACACACAGTATATACACAGTATATACACAGTATATATATGTATGTATATATATATATATATATATATATATACACACACATACACACACACACACTTCCATTCCAGCATTCTCTGAAGATGCCAGCTACAGATGCTGGCGAAATGTCAGAAACAAACTCTTCTAGAACATGGCCACACAACCCGAAAAACCCACACAAAAAAAACTATTCTAAGGGTTGCTAGGATTGCTCAGCTATGGGCCTTTGCAGATTACCAGAAATAGTGCAAATTGAGTCCACTTTAACTGCCCTGACTCAGTGCTAGGGAATCATGGGAACTGTAGTTTATTGTGGCACCAGAGCTCTCTGACAGAGAAGGCTCAATGTCTCAGAAAAAAAATACAATTCCCATGATTCCCTAGCACTGAGCCAGGGCAGTTAAAGTGGACTCAATTTACACTATTTCTAGCAATCTGCAAAGGCCCTACCTCTCTTATGCCTTCACCTCCCTTTAGAATGGAACATATTTACCAGCCGTAAAGTAACACAGGAGTGAGAGTCATGCAGCCCTTCAGATGGGTTGGATTGAAACTCCCAGAATTCCTTATCACTAGCTATGGTTGCTGGGAACTGAAGTCCAAGAACATCAGGAAGGCCACATGATAGCCTCCCCTGCAATAGCACAAAATGAGGATTATTCTTCTAGGAAGAAGATACAATTCCTTCAAGGGCCAGGTCCAGTAGAGTTAGGGGCTAAGCAGACCGGCGGCACGGGGCCGCCCCAGGAAGCTGCGGATCAGGACTGAGGCATCCTCATTCCTCGGCCCCGTGGCATAGCTTTGCTGCCCCAGGAAGGAGCGCTAAAATAGCACTCCTTCCACAAATCGCCGAAGGTGCGTCACAAAAGGCTGCCGGCACACCTTTGGCGCCTCTTCCGCTGCAACGTGTGTGGATGCTGCAGCGGAAAGGCATCCTCAGAGTGCCGGCCGTGCGGAGGGCCAGCTGCTCCGACAACATTTTCGGGAAGGGGTTGGGGTGCCCAGCGTGCGGCTGCCCCTCCCCTTCCTTGCCCTGAAGACGGCACTTTGTGCCATCTGCTTCCCCCCTTACTCCATGCAAGTGCTTGAGATAGGAAATGAACTGGAGCACCAAGTCCAACTGCCATGACAGTTTCTTTGAACCCTGGGGCTTGAGTCCCAGTCCCAGGGTGTTTGCCATCAGTAAATTAGGCAAAACAGGCCAAGGAAAAATAGGCACCTTGTACCATTCGAGACGAGGTGAAGGGTTCCCACCGCTAGCAAAACAGGTGAGCCTGACTTCAGTACCAGCTCGAAAGCATGTTTCCAGAGGTGGCACATCGATCCAGATTTTCTGAGGGGGATCTAAACAAAAAAATAAAGATGGCAAAGGGGGAAATAAATTAGCAGAAAGTGCTCAAAACATGTCAAAATACCCACTGTCGCTGCTGCTATCACCTCACCCAACCATTCTCATCCCTATCATCATACTCACACATTACTCTGAGGGTCACACTTGCAGTTTTGGTGTACACAATGGCTTCATTGAAGGCCTCACAGATCAGGGATAGACCATTGTCTTCTCGGTGCACTACATGTGTCAGATTCGATACTGTAATCATCCCTCCATGAGCTGCCTGCAAGAGGACAGCAATCCTCACTCAGTAATTCCCATTTTGCCAAGATGGAGAAAACACAGATCTAAAGTGTCCATTCATACAAATATTTGGGCTGAACAATTTTCTCACCTAACATTCATCTTGCCTACCTCTGAGTTGGTGACCTCAGTGGCATTGAGCTCCTTCCAGCCCAGCCACCAGCGCAGGAATACAGGCGGGTTGCTGGGAGAAGTGAAACAAGACAGAGAGATCTCCTTGTTCTCTTGGGTGCTGCTTGAACCAATGATTTTCACCTGTTCAGGAGGAACTGCCATCCAGAAATACAGTGAGAAAGAGATCACTCACCCAGTACAAGACCCCCACTCCCATAAATGGCTAGAGTGCCACTTTTCCCATAATCTACAGAGAGTGACTTTCTCCCTCAATCCCTTCCATGAAGGCAATATCCTAAGGACACAGTGGTTCTGTGCATGTAAGCAAGGATGAAGGGAATATGACCCTTTGTGCACCCCAGACTTGCCTTGATTCCTGATGAAAAGGACACTATGCTCACACACAGAAACATACACCCCTAAAATTTGGGAGGAGGAATGCTTTAAAATATGGACCATCACTCCTGAAGGCCTTGCGAGGGTGTTTAAAACAGCTTAGCTTATTAAGAAATCTCCTCCCTTTAAAAAAAACAACAGAAATCACAACTGGGAAAAACTGGAAGAAGCAATGGAAGCACCAGATATGGGGAACAACTGGGAGAAGAGCCTTTAGTGTAACCATGGTAGGAAGGATGTCATAGAGAAGGACACGGAAGACTTGCCTAGGTTTGTTTTTACAGGAAGTGTTCTGACACTTACAGACCACATTCAGAATAATGCTGGCTTGCAGAGGAAATGGCAAGACTTGATTCAAGGCCTGACAGCTCACTGTAGCCATGTTGTCTTCTGCTTTGATGCTGAAACTCAGGGAACTCCTGGACAATTGATTGGTTTCATCTGTCTCCCAGTTAGTAGAAATGACTTCATCATTCTGTAAGGCAAAAGATGGCTGAGATGCAAGGTGTCAAGCCTGAAAGCTTAAGGCACCCGAAAACACATGCCCAATCCAGAAATGGAATTAGTGAGACAAGCAACAGGCCCAACGGTGGAATCTTATTTTACAGAGGATAGTTCTCTGAAAAAAGTGTAATCCAAGGACAATCTTCTGTTTGAAAGCATCGTTTTTGAAGATTGTCCACTCCACATCCAATTCAAACATAAAGAACCCCAAGAAGGGGGAGCTCCTGGGTCCTTGAAGATGCTGACTAGCACCTGGATAGCTGCAAGTCACAGGCTTCCCCACCAAAGTAAGATGAATATCCCCTCCCTTTAAATCAAAGACAAACTTGTAGCAGCAAAGTTTATGCAACTCCTTGTAAGGCTTTTTTTGTTTGCTTGTTTTTTGGAGGGGGGATCTTTTTAGCAATGTGTAGGTAGTTACTCTACTACCAAGTAGGAGCAAAAAAGGCATTTGACCAGTCAAAAGCATCTCCTGGCTCAAAAGTACAAGTTTGTTGGTACTTTGGGGTGAAACCTGAAAGACATGAAGGCAGAGGAAACAGCAAATGCTCTTAACCCAAAAAGAAAATAAGTTTTGCTCAGTCTCATTTTTCATTCTGTAACTTTGAGAATAAAACTAACGCTTTTGGAAAATTCCTTTTGCTAGTCCTTTGTAAGTCTGCTCAAATCATTGGTCTACAAATATGGGATGTTTGTGAACATTCTAACTAATTAGGGGAAAGGACAAATCACCATATGTTGAGTTACTATTGTGGGGGATGTGAAATAGGAATTAAAATAGCAAAAAGAGCCATGAACAAGAAAGGCTGGAGAAAATTATTTGGGGACTTTAGCCAGAGAGCTGTAATCCAAAAGAACATCTTTTCTAAGTTCTGGGATGAGGAAAGAAAAATAGAACCAGGGTAGCTGAAGGAAGCCAGGCAGGGAAGGCAAAGAGCCAGGGAAGACAAGGTGGTGAAGACAAGGCTGGGAAAGAAGGAAGAGCGGGATCAAGCTGTAAGACGTAGCTCAGAATATTACAAGAGATTATGAGGCTTGGGTAGGAAGCTGAAAGAGCTGGATGCACAGGTTGTCATCTCATCTCTTCTCCCAGTTGAAGGGCACAGTCCAGGAAGGCAGAGAAAAACAGCAGATGTGAACAACTGGCTCTGCAGATGGTGCTGCAGAGAACTATTTGAATTCTTGAATCATGGCCTGCTGTTTCAGGAGGGGGAATTTCTAACAAGGGATGGGTTGCACCTTACGCCAGTTGGCAGAAATATTTTTACCTGAAGTTTAGAAAAACTACATCCAAGGGTATTAAAAGAACAGGCAGACGTGATCTCAGAGCCACTAGCAATAATCTTTGAGAGCTCCAGGAGAACAGGAGAAGTCCCAACAGACTGGAGGAGGGCAAACATTGTCCCCATCTTCAAAAAGGAAAAAAAAAAAAAGGGTCCCAACAACTATTGCCCAGTTAGTCTGACATCAATACCAGGAAAGATTCTAGAACAGTTCATTAAACAGAGAGTCTGTGAAGATTTAGACGGCAATGCCATTATCACAAAAAGTCAACATGGGTTTCTGAGAAAGAAGTCATGCCAGACTAATCTGATCTCTTTTTTTGATAAAATTACCAGCTTGGTGGATGAAGGGAATGCTGTGGATATAGCATATCTTGATTTCAGTAAGGCCTTTGACAAGATCCCCCATGATAATCTTGCAAACAAGAATGGGTTAGACAATACAACTGTTAGATGGATTTGTAATTGGTTGACTGGCAAAACCCAAAGGGTGCTCAGCAACAGCTCCTCTTCATCTGGGAGCCAAGTGACCAGGGTTCTGTTCTGGGCACAATACTATTCAACATTTTTATCAATGATTGGGATGAAAAAATGGAAGGCATGCTTATCAAATTTGCAGATGACACCAAATTAGGAGGAGTAGCTAATACCCCAGAGGACAGGATCAAAATTCAAAATGACCTTAAGAGATTAGAAAGCTGATCCAAAACTAGCAAAATGAATTTCAACAGGGAGAAATGTAAAGTACTGCATTTAGGCAGAAAAAATGAAATGCATAGATATAGGATGGCAGACACCTGACTTAACAAGATGATATATGAAAGGGATCTAGGACTCCTAGTAGATCACACGTTGAACATGAATGAACAGTGTGATGCGACAGCTAAAAAAGCAAATGCGATTCTAGGCTGCATGAATAGAAGTATAGTATCTAGATCAAGGGAAGCAATAGTGCCACTGTATTCTGCTTTGGTCAGGCCCCACCTGGAATACTGTGTCCAATTCTGGGCACCACAATTCAAAAAGGATGTTGAGAAGCTGCAGCTTGTCCAGAAGAGGGCAAACCAAATGGTGAAAGGTCTAGAAACCATGTCCTATGAGGAGACACTTAGGGAGCTAGGGATGTTTAGCCTGGAGAAGAGAAGGTTAAGAGTTGATATAATAGCCCTGTTTAAATATTTGAAAGGGTGTCATATTGAGGATGGACTAGGATTCGGAGCAATGGATTCAAACTACAGGAAAAGAGATTTCACCTAAACACTGAGAAGAATTTCCTGACAGTAAGAGATGCTTGACAGTGGAACACACTCCCTCAGAGTCTCCTTCTTTGGAGGGTTTTAAACAGAGGTGGATGGCCATCTGTCAGTAGTGCTTTGATTGTATATTCCTGCATGGCCAAATGGGGTTGGACTGGATGGGCCTTGTGGTCCAATCCAGCTCTATGTTTCTAAGTGAGAGTCTGTGTGGTGTAGTGGTTTGAGAGTTGGGCTACAACTCTGGAGACTAGGATTTGATTCACTGATCAATCATGGAAACCCACTGGGTGGCCTTGGGAAAGTCTCTCACTCTCAGCCCCAGCTTTAGGGTTGCCATACGTCAGAAATGACTTGAAGGCACACAGCAACAGCAGCAATAACGGCCCCTAATAGTAGTTAGAATTCAACGTGTTTGCTACTGACAGAACCCAGAACCATGATTAAGGTGGGTAGCAGGGGTGTAGCTATAAGGGAAGGTGAAATGAGGGTGTTGCCCCCCCCCCCCCCATAAGACTTCTCCCTACCAAATGAAATTTTCCTTCAGTCCCCAAATTTCTAGGATTGCAGGAACCTGCAACCACAGCCAAGCATTTAGAAATAGAATTTAGGCATCAAAGTAATGGGACAGGCAAATCATCATCATCATCATCATCATCATCATCATCATCATCATCTTTATTTATATCCCACCCTTTTCCCAAAACTGGCACTCAGAGCAGCTTACAAGATTAAAACAGTACAATTAAAACCATAGACAAAAAATGTTATATTAAAACAGAATTAAATTATTACAATATTCAAACAGACTGCATATAAAAGAACAAAATATAGGCAAAGTGACCAAGGAAATGTAAACACAGCAAACTTTTTTTTTCTTTAACATTAAATACAGGATATTTATATATACAAATAAGCTTTTTTCAGCATTTATTCTTAATTAAATATATTTTCATTTTGCTTATATATATTGCTTATATATGTATTTATATATGTTTATATGTATTTTGGTGGCACCTTTTCCTATACCCCAGAAAAGAAGAGAAAAGAGAGTCATATCCTTAATCTCCTTATCACCTATCATTTTCCTTCAATTCTTAAATCCAAAGTTTCTTAATTTTTTCCCATTTTTATATGATATTGATCTGATTTCCCTTTAATTGCCATTGTTAATTTATCCATTAACATTAAGTCATTCAATTTAACTATTTATTCTTCAAGTAAGTATTCATTTTGTCTTTTCCAATATTTTGCATGACGTGCTGAAGTCACCATATACAAGGTCACTTCTATTTCTCCTTTTGCCAATTTCGTTTTTAACCCCTCAGTTATATTTAATAAAAATAGTTTAGGGTCCATTTCAAACTTTATTTGGAATAGCTCTTGTACCTTCACGTATATTTTTCTCCAAAAATTAATTGCTTCTTTGCATCCCCACCACATATAGAAAAAGTCCGCATTTTGGTGTCCACATTTCCAACAATTGTTTTCTTTATTCTTATTTATGTTTGCCAATTTTTCAGGTGTCAGATGCCACCTATAAAACATTTTATAATAGTTTTCTATTAGATTTGCACTTTTGGTAAATTTTAAATTTTTTATCCAAACCTTTTCCCATGTATTCAATGAAATTGTTTTGTTTAAATCCTGCATTCATTTAATCATGCAATTTTTAATTGTTTCTTCTTTCATTTTGATATCTAACAACATTTTATAAAGTCTCGATATCATATGTTTTTCACCCTTTTCAAAGATTTTTTCCATTTCATTTTTCTGAGTTTCTATTCCTATTTGTTTCATATCTTTTTTTAATCTCGCTTTTAGTTGGAGGTATAATAACCATTGTATTTCTATTTCTTCCTTTTGAAGTTCTTGTATAGTTTTAAGACTTTCTTTTTTTCCTGTTGTTTTGATAATGTCTCTCTATATTATCCATTTCCCTCTAAATGATTTTTATGTTTTATGAAATGCTTCTTGCACAGATATCCAGCTTGGTATTTTAGTATATAATTTTTTTAATATTTTCTCCATATTTTATATAGTGATCTTCTTATTATATGGTTATTGAAATTTTTATTTGTCGTGTCATTCTCATATCCAAGATATCTATGCCATCCATTATCCATCTCAATTCCACACATGAGTGTTCTCAGTGTGAATGATTTTGAAGGTGTCACATTCTGAAATGTGGGAACTAAAGGAAAATCTCATAACAGATCAGAATTCTTATTTGCAGTGCAAATCCCTTGTTTTTCCCATCACCACCACCCTTAGCTACACCCCTGCTACCCAGTAAAATTGGTTCTGGGTGCTGTTAGAACCAGTTCTGCACTTCTTCTCTACTTCCAACAAGGCAAGTGTGAACAAACTGTGGAAGCTCCAGTTATGGGGTGAGGGCTTGAGTAAAAGACATTTGGTGTCCACACACACACACACACACCCCACACACCTTCCTGAGTCCACCTCCTTGCCTCTGTCACAGCTAACCATTAATTCTCATCTCAGTCTGGATGAATGCAATAAAAATACTGACTGCACTTGTTCCTTTATATTAACACCACTAGTGTGCATGGAAACAGTAAGTGACTAGGCTGCAATAGCAAAGTGGAGAAGGAGGAGACGACACCCTAGGAAACCTGGGAGTCAGTAGTGGGTCTCCTTTCATGCTGTGGGTCTTGGCAAGTACCCAATAATGCCAACCCTTGATGCCAGTTTGAGCCTTTTGCTTCTTGATTTTTATGTCCCTGCTTCCTACAGATGCTTCCTTTCTCTGGTCTCCCTCCCTCTTGCTTTCTGAATTGCAACTCTAGGCAGATTCTCAGCAGTTCAAGCCACCCACACTTGGCTTCTTTCTTAATTATCGCCACCACCTCAGGTGAAACTCCGATGTAATGAAGTTAACCCAGAAGGAGTAGGGAAAAAAGACTTAAAGAAGTATTGCAGTACAAATACAGTACTCCAACCAGCTCTAGAGATTGCAAAAAGCCTTTGTTAAAGAATAACCAATAACTAAGATCAGCCTACAGGCTAACTGCAGCTGACAAGATCAAGCCCAAATTTTTATGCTTTTATTGCACAAGACACTAGAGCTGTAACAAAAGGAAACAGATTTTTTTTTCCCCATGGAGGTTCCTCTGCCTTGGAATGACATCTCTTTACTGTTTTATTTTTTTTCCATTTATTTTTGGTGTTATTTTTATTGTTTGACTAGTGTTGGACTTGGGCTTATAGAACGCGGCAATATATGGGTTCTAGTAAGAAATAAAACTCAGTTTTTTGTCATTCACTCTCTTTCAGTCTGACCTACCTACAGGTTGTCATGATGATGAAGTGGGGGAAAGGAAAGCCATATACAGTATGTTGCCTTGATCTCAGTGGAGGAAAATGTAACTTATAAGCTTATCACACCAGTACCTGTAATGTTCCCATCGAGTCCCTGAAACATAACGATATGGGAATGGATGTTACCGTATTAGACTATTGATAATGGGATAGTAACGTTATGAGAACACATATTGTTGCACTGCATTTACTGTTGTACCAGTACTGGCGCTAAACTAGTTCCTCAGCCATCCCTCATTGGCACATGCTCACTGTTGTAAAAACCCCTATGTCTGCATTGGAAAGAATGCTACTGAGAGGTTTAGGTAGCGAGCATTCATTGTTTTTTCTTGTAAACACAATGCAATTCAATCTACAAAAAAATTTTAAAAAATTTAAATTGCCTATGGCACCTTCCTTGCATCAACACTGGAAGAGTTGAGTTGAGTTTGTGGACGTTCTATGATGGGAGGGGAGGAGGTTGTCTTAGCCAATCAGAACATGAGGATAGATTGAGACCGGTAGGATTATTGCACACACATCATCTGGAATGGTCTGAAAGTGTTCTTGCTGGGTGCATTTTTACAGTTCTCCTCCTGGAACAGGCTAGGGACTGTCAGAGCACAGAATGGGAACTCGATGAGGATCATACCATGTGATAAAATACGTTACGTTACGTTCTCATCACGTACTCATTACGTTCCGAGAACACAGTGTGATAAGCTTATCAATGGTGGAATAAATGTAACTAGTTAATAAATAGATACAGTTTTTGTCATTGTCATCATCACCATAATCTTTGCTGTCTTTTTATGCTAACTGCTACAATCTGCAGAAACAGAATTGACTATAATTCTAACTAAAATCTGCCAACAAATATGGAAAACAAAACAAAACAAAGGCCACAGATTGGAAATGAACAATGCACATTCCCATCCCTTGAAAAAGGAGACACAAAAGAGAGCAGTTAACTACAGGACCATTGGATTAATTTCCAATGCAAACAAAACCATACGGGAAATTCTGAAGCAGAGACTCCTACCTCATATGGAGAGAGAAATTCCATAGGTGCAAGCTGGGTTCAGTCACTGGGGACCACATTGCAAACATGGAGGGCACAGGAAATTCTAGAAGAAAATCAACCTGTGCTCTGTGTGTGTGTGTGTGTGTGTGTTGTGTTCAAGATGTTTCCGACTTATGGCGACTCTAAGGTGAACCTATCATGGAGTTTTGTTGGCAAGATTTGTTCAGGGGAGTGTTGTCATTGTCTTCCCCTGAGGCTGAGAGAGTGTGACTAATGTTTAAATGGAATCTCTTTTCTTGTAATTTTAGAACTTTACCTTATTTTGTTATTTTTAAATATGGAGTGATGCTCTTTGAAGCATTGGAGAAAGCAGCCTATGAGGATATCGAGACACAAACATACACATGCACACATCTTTTGCATAGACAACACAGAGCTCCTTTTTTAGACTAGTTTCCCATTTCTGTGTTGCTCATACCCCCTTTTGCCACAGCCCATAACCCCATTCTCTGCCTGCTCCCCACAAAAAACTGTTGAACCCTTTGATGCTACCTAGCCTCCCCAAATTTTCTCACTTACCTTCAGCCACTGTAAGGTGGCCAGTGGGTTCCCACTCAAAGAATGACAGGTCAGTTTGAGTTCCTCGTCTTTTACTATAAGTCCATTATATCCTTTGATGTGGGGTGGCTGGGGAGGGACTGTGAAAGAAAGAAAGAAAATATTTAAGATGAACTAGAGTTCAGTAACCAATCAGAAGATTATATATTTATTTAATTATTTATTTCCTTCCTTCCTCCTAATATAAAGACTCAAGGCGGCTAACAAAATTTAAAACAATCCAAGTTAAAACAATACAAAGCATTAAAAATACAAAGTTTAAAAAACAATTAAACAATTTCTAAAAGTTACAAATATTACATATTAAAATTTTAAATTTCAAAACTCTATATAAATTCTTATACAACCTTATGCAGCACCCATGTCAGTGTGAGAAAGCCTGGCAGCATAAAAAATGTTTTTATCTGCTGCCGAAAGGAAAGCAGGGATGGAGTCAGGCTTGGCCTCTTTAGGGAGGAAGTTCCAGAGCCTGGGAGCAGCTACCAAGAAGACCCTCTCTCTTGTTCCCACTAAATACACCTGTGGTGGTGGTGGGACTGAGAAGAGGGCCTCTCAGTGTTTTAGTGGGCTCATAAAGGGAGATATGGTCCTTCAAGTAGCCTGGACCCAAGCCGTATGCCAACATCTTGTCAAAGCAAAGCTTAGGAAAGTTTCTTTTTGGGACTACACATTCCAGAATCCCCAAGCTCTGTATCAAGGTGGGTATTGTGTTTGGTATCCTGTTCTGAAAGCTTATCCAGTATACAATGAGCAAGGAACTCTGCTGGGACACTGTGATGTTCACCACACAGAAATACTGAATCCAGAAGGAATCGGAGATCATTAATCCATTGCTTCTTAAACTATCTGATATGAAAGATCAGCAACTTTCACTCCAGTATGCCAGGGGCTGTATTTGTGCCAATTGGTTACCATTCTTTCTTTTTGTCTTTCCTGGCAACTTACAGTTGATGATTGCCAGATCATCACCAATCCACAAACCACCACTCTGAATAGGACTGACCTAGCCCAGCTCCCGGCCCAATGCAGGATCCGCTTTACAATGCAAGGAGAGCATTCCCCAAAAGAATGCCCAGCTTTTGCTTCAAAACCTTCAGAAAAAGCAAGCCCACTATTTTGCAAGGCAGTTTAGGCCACTGTCAGAAAACTCTTATTGTAAGGAAATTCAATTATCAGCTTATTTGTCCTTTCCTTCCAATAGTGAAAAGTTTTGTATTAAACTGAAGCTCAGCAGGAAAGTTTGGAACAGTTACTTTTACTACAGTTTCCAGAATCCTTCAATCAGCATGAACACAGAATTATCCAAAGCTCTCCTCAGAAAGAGTCCAAATGGAATCTTTTCAAAGAAATCCCTCTCCCTACAACTTTGTTGGTTCACACTTTCATACATAAAAGAGGTCTAATCAAGACACCCAACCTGCTTTTTTGAACTGGGCTACATGATGTTGGAACAACAGTTTAGGATGAAGTTTGAAACACCCAATCAGAGAATATGGGTTTACTTTTTGCTCAAATCAAGGGCAGAGAAAATTTGATGCCTAAGTGTTCCGTTGATAAGCATATGTTGAAAACGTATAGGAATAGATCAGTCCAAATACATCTCATAAATATAGGAGTCAGCAAGGAAGCACTTATTTAACCAGTAGCCCTTCCCCAGTTCCAGCATACTGGGATGTCAGCATGTTTTAATATTGCCTGTGCACATAAAATCTAATGGACATCATTCCAGAGCAAACGGTTCATTACCAGATTTTATCCAGGAAATCAACTGTGTGAAATCAGCCTGCACACATTAGATTTTATGTTTGGAAGACTATATTCAAAGCAATGATGTAGTGGTTAAAGGCTCAAATACAGACACTCATCACAACAATACCCAATTCCTTAGCCAGACACCATGGATAATCCCTCAAATGTGTGGAGCTATGCCAATCTTTTGTAATTTATGTTTATGTTTTTGTTGTTTTATGTTATTTATGCCAAATAACATCATACTACTAGCAAAAAGCATTACATACTTGGAACAATCAAAGTCAAAGAAGAAAGCACAAGCAGGCCTAAAGTTAAACACAAAGAAAACAAAAATAATGACCAGGGAGGTTTACATAATGTCAATGTATCTAACAAGGAAATTGAAATAGTTAAAGATTTCTCATACCTTGAATTAAACATTAATCAGAACAGAGACTGCAGTCAAGAAATCAGAAGATGATTAGGAATCAAAAGGGCAACTATGAAAGAACTAGACAAAACCCTAAAGTGTAAAGCTTAGAACAAATAATAGAACAAATCAAGCCTGAAGCAAAGATGGATAAATTGAGGCTGTTGTACTTCGGCGACGTCATGAGAAGGCACAACTCATTAGAAAAGACAATGATACTGGGGAAGGTAGAGGGCAGTCGAAAGAGAGGAAGACCACATGTCAGATGGATAGACTCAATCAGGGAGACAATGGGTCTAAGCCTATAGGACATGAGCAGAAAAGTAGAGGATAGGGGTCTTGGAGATGTCTCATTTACAGGGTCGCCATGAGTCAAGGATGACTCAAACGCAGCGAACAACAATTGCAGTTCTTACAGTTCTGGGGCAGAATCCTATTGGTAATCTATGCTGGCATAATTGAAGATAATACCACCATATATACTTTTGGGGGCAGTGCACAAAAAAGTTATCTAGTACCTTCTTGTGCAACACCTTTTCCTTGACTGTGCAGCTAAATAGCACAGGGGTTCACCTTCATAGTCAAGCACTGGGTACTTCACAATGCTATACTTTTAGTGAGAGAATGCATTCACTCAGTTATACAAATGCACAGTTGCTGTTAAGATCTGGAGGAACAGGGATGCTTAAGTGATGTGACAGATGATATCACCATCCATGCCAATTTTGAAAAGTCCCAGTTCTAACCCTTTGAAGCCTGGCTCTCCTGCAACACTGATTCAAACATTAAAGGTTTGCTAGACCCCTCAAGGCCCACTTCTCCAATTTGCAGGAGAAGGGAAGGAATCTTAGGGTGAGAGAACTGCCTTGAAAAGCATGTCTGTGGGCACCTAATTTGGCGTGGAGTGGGTGAAGACAGCTTGGAGTCGAGCTCCAACTCAAGCCAAAACGGCAGTGGCTAGCTAGACTTAACAAAAATCTGAAGCCAATAAATGGGAGTCCTCAAAGTCAGGAGATCCTAGAAAAGGTCATGTAACTGTCAAAAGACCACAAATCGGCCACAAAGGGAAAGAACAACAGCAACAATCATGGACAGATGAGTGGGATTCCTCTTGCCCAACAAACCTTTAACCACTAAGCTCCCTGAAAGAAGAAATTTAAAAGCTAAGTGAGTTCATTTGCTTCTAGTGATGTTCCCTCGGACATTGAGAGCCTAACATCTGTGTAGGCAAAGGGAACCACAACTGATTGGTGTCCCTGAAGAAAAAAGGATAAAAACTACAGCTACGAGTTTAGAACATAATCTGGAAAAGAGAAGAAAGGAGAAGAGGAGAGGAAAAGGAGAAGGGAATAAAAAGCAGATCTGAGTAGGAATTTTAGTAAGTGAATATTAGTGGCAGAACAAAAGAACACTCAGCAAAGGAAGATTAAGGAAAGACTGTGGATAGAGAAGACAAGAAAGGGTTTGTGTGTTTTTTTATTTAAGTCCTCCTTTCCTCTACTAAGAGTATATAAAAATAAAAGCTTGCCAATGCCAGCACTGAAGTGATTCTGAATTACAGTTCTGGTGGGGAGACACACACACATACGCACACCTATATACATTTGTGTTTTGGTATTTTTGTCTCTGTTTTGGAGATTCTTTGTCCTCCCCTTTTTTTCTCCTTTTATTTTGTTTATTCCCTTATTCATTATTCCTAGTGTTTTATAAATGTTTTTGATGATGCTACCGTCTTTGTGAATGTTATATATAAAAGGAAGTAGGAAAAAGCTGAGAGAAGATTATCAGTCATCCTTGAAAATGCTGACAGCATGCTGGAGGCAGCATGTAGATGACAAGTGGAATAGAAGAGAAGCTTTCCCCCCTCTTCTATGTTTGTTTGTCAGGCTTTTTTCCTTTCCCCTTTTTTCTTTTTCCTCCCCCCTCCCCTTTCTACCAGTGAATGGGTTTTTCCCCTTTAAGTAATTATTCTTGAAAAGATCTGGATGTTTGAATTTCTTTATTTTTATTTTTCCTTTATTTTTTCCTTTGTCTCTTTTCTTCTATCTCTCTATTTACTTTTTTGTTCCTTGCCCAGTCTATAGGCCTTTGCCTTTATATTTCTGTCCCTCTCAGCAGTGGAGGATTTGGAGAGAAACACAGAAGAGGAAGAAGCAGAAGGAGTTAAGCAGTGATGGAGTGAAAACAGAAAGAAGTTGAAGTTGAAGAATGTCTGTGGAAGTTTTAAAGGAAGAAGAAGAGGAAGAGAGGAAGTGCTAAAAGCTTACAAGGAAAGGAAGAAGGAGCAGAGGAAGGGAGGTGAAAGAATTGACCAAAAATTCAAGAATACAAAAGGATAATAGAAGTAATAATAATAATAATAATAATAATTTATTTATATATCCCGCCTCTCCCTGCAGATCGAGGCGGGAGCACAGAGACAAAAGGAACAATACAACAATGCCAAAACACAGCAACAAAACCACAACAAAACAAAAATGATAAAAATAAAATTAATACAATTGAATTATTAAAATTACAATAAAATTACAAATTATTAAAATTACAATAAAATTGAAGTACCAGTCTGTGCCGTAGGTGGTCTTCCTTCACCTAGGAGGTCTTAGGACATATTTTTAATTTGGGTCAGGTTGATAGGCCCGCCGGAAGAGTTACATTTTGAGTACCTTTTTGAAGGCCTCTAATGTGGGAATGATATGGACCTCTTCCGGCAGGCTGTTCCATAATTTAGGGGCCGCAGCCATGAATGATTTTTGGGAAGTAACTGTCAGTTTAGTGTTATGATAGTTTAATAAGTTCTTCCCTGATGTTCTGAGTGTGCAGGGTGGATTGTGTGGGGAGAGGCGTTCCTTCAAGTGACACAGGCCCAAGCCATATAGGGCTTTATAGGTAATAACCAACACTTTGTACTGTGCCCGGAAGCTAATCAGCAGCCAGTGAAGAGCTTTTAGCACCAGTGTAATATGGTCTGCTCTAGATGTTCCAGCGACCAACCTGGCTGCCGCATTTTGAACCAACTGAAGCTTCCAAACTTGGTACAAAGGTAGCCCCATGTAGAGCACGTTACAGTAATCCAAACGAGAGATTACCAAGGCAAGTACTACTGCTTCAAGGTCCCTCTGGTCCAGGTAGGGACACAGTTGGCAAATCAGCCGAAGTTGGTTCCAAGTAGGAAGAGAGAATAATGAAGAGAGGAGGAAGAGAGAGGGACGCCCTTGGAGACAGGAATGAGTAGAGAAGAGGAGAAGCAAGAGAAGAGAGAAGAAATGGAGGAGCAAGATAAATACATGGAAGATGGCAACAGGTATAAGATTAAGAGGCAAAGTACAAGAAATGCAATCTACCTATTAGGAGATTATCACACACACATTTTTGCAGATCCGGGCATGGGACAGGATCGGGCTGGGACAGGTGTTATCGCACACAAAAATGCTGCCACACCATCAGCCAACCATCACCTGTTCTCGAGCCACACCTGTCCTGGGCTTTTTCCCCCTTGTGCCAGGAGGGAGGAAAAGTCCAAGACAGGAAGAGGAGGAGGAGAAGGAGGAGGAGGAGAAAAAGGAGCATGCAAGCACACCCTTCCAAGTTGCTCCTGTTGGAGAGAAAAAAAGGCTCAGATGGGAGAAGGAGGAGTATGTGTACATCCTTCCAAGCCCTGCAAGGATGGGGGGGGGGGAGCATAATCAAACTCGCAAATAATCAAATACACAAATGTTAAACCCATGAATGTGGAGGGCCGACTATATAATAAATTCAGGAAATAATTATACTATAGCCCAATTGTGTAAAATATTACAAAGATTCAATACAGAAAATGAACAAGTTAAGGAAAGTATGGTACAGTGGATAAAGAATATAGGCTATAATAGTCAGATGAGTCAATGGGAAAAGGTATGGACAAAAGAACTGAAATTTATCTGCAGCTACAATCGAAAAGAAAACAACTATAAAATGTTTTTAGGTGGTACTTGACCCCTGATAGATTAGTGAAAATGTATAAAGGGATAAATAATAAGTGTTAGAAATGCCACCAGAAGATTCAAACTTTTTCTGTCTCTCATGGACATGTAAAAAAAAGCTAGGAATGACAGTACTGGATGAAAATTATTTACATTGTACAAAAGATATTGGAAAAGACATAGCCCCTAGACCCAAACTGTTTTTATTAAAAATAATTGATTTTGAAAGTAAGCTTGAAAGAGAACATAAAGCCCTATTATACCATATAGTTATGGCCACAAAACTAATTATTCTAAAAACTGGGGAAAAGAAGAGACCTTGGACATCTCAGAATGGGTGGAAAAGATTATGGATCTTGCCAAATTCGCAAAATTAACAAATTATGTTAATGGAAATGGAATAAATGACCTTTTAAGGATTTGGAAACCATTTGTGGATTATGTTAAAGGTTTAAGAGGAGAGTAATTTTAGGATTTAGTTTGTAGTTTGGAAAGTTTTTTGTTTTTGTTTTTGTTTTTTCAAAAAATAAGGGAAATAGAACAGCTAGGATAATTTCTTTTTAAGAGGAGTAATACCATAATATGCATGTAAGAACTACAAGACAATTAAACAGGAAGACTTATAATTCACTTAGTGTATTATGGGTTATTAATAGGTACTGAATTGTTTATCACTATTATTATTATTATTATTATCCTTTTTTTTTTCTTTTTTCAAATCTTGTATTATCTTTATGATAATAGATATACAATTATTATGCATATGTCTTATGTACAATTTTCTCTTTCTCTTCTTCCTTCTGTGTAACTGTTATTTATATTTAAAATTTAAAAAGAGTTTTTTAAAAACAGAAAAGCCTATTGTCTACCTATTTTCATTTGTTATACATACCGTAGTGCTTTGGTTCTTAGTGGCATACTCTGAGAAATTATGGTTAATACTTAAAGTATCATGCATAATAATATCAACAGGGCCACTCCTTGTAATGTTACCAGGGCCCACTACATCAAAAGTCCCTAAATCTTAGGTTTAGCCCCAGAAATCTCATAGCCTGGGATAGTACTGAGCTGGCAACCTATTATGGCCCCATGCTGCTAAGATCTAACACTGAAATTCTGTCTTTCTCCAGCCCTCTTTCACCATCCTACCAATGACTGTGGAGATTATGAGACGGGGGAAAGGACATCCTTGTCCTGTCCTTTTCTCATCCTTATGCTGCAATCGAGAAAACATTTTCAGATGACGTTGCGCAGTGTCCCATCATTGAACTGCATTTAATGACAGGATAAATGCGACGTCTTGAAATGCTTTCACGCAATCAGAATAAAGACAGGAGAGTGATCCACTTTGCTCCCAACTCCATCCCATCCCCATCTGATAATCTCCAATGTTTCAAGAGAAAAAAATATGTCAAGCTAGACCAAAGACGAGAAAGTGGAGGCTCAGCAGGGTGGGGCTTCCACAAAAGGACTATTAAAAGTAATTCAGGGAAGTGTCCTGGCAAATTCTTAACCACCTCACCAAATGAAAAATCCCAGAATTCTGTAGAATGCAACAAGGCCAATTAAAATGGTACCAAAATGTTGCAATTGTACAGCATGATATACCAGGGTTTATCATTAGTAACTGGATGGTTTGCAGTGGATCAGCAAGATCTCCTGGTTAAAAACGTTTTAACAAGAGCAACAACTCCCTCCTCTCATTTCCACCACGCAATTCAGTGTAACGATTCCTGTAGCAACTCATTTGTACACTTATACTTATATATACAACTCATCCCAGGTATTGTTTTTGGGATACAGTGGGTGTAATTGGCCCTGTCCTCTGAGCCACCATTTTTGCATTTTGATCCAGTAGGCCTTGGGTTTTTAATCAAAATTACAAGTCAATTCTGCAAGCCTCAAGTCTCTTCATGCCTTCTCTAAAACAGTCAAAGGATACTAACAATAAGTCAACATCATCAAAATAATAGATTAAAGGCAGACTGGTTGGGGGAATGGAATTGAGGCTTCTGCTTTGAATGGCAGACCCTACTGATCCACAGAAGAAATGAAACACACCAGCACCCAATAGGCTGTCTACAAAGCAGTATTCTCTCCTCTTTTTTAGGTGATAAAAATAGTTATGATTAAACTGGCCAATATAGGTCATTTCCATCACATGCCTACCTGGTCTCTGTCACTCTCTTTTTAAGAGCCTCAAACCCATTTATTATCTTGCACTGCAAATTCCAGTAGATTGATCTTGTCTGTTTGCTTTCTCTTCTGTGGAGTTTCTTGTTTCTTTTTCCTTTTATTACTAAATGCCCTGGGTGATCTCTCGCCTTTCTCCTCCACTTTCCACCCTCCCTTTTTCTTCCCACTTCCTTGTGTGTTTGTTTTTTATTAAGAGAGTAATAAAGAACTCTCCTTGGGCACTTAGTTGCTGTTATAATGATGTTGCTGTAGCCCTGGTAAAGGTCTGACAAAGCATTTTGTTTGACTTACACAGGATGTTCATAGTGAAACCAACGATCACTGGGATTAAAGCAACAGCATTCGAGGCTCTGCAGGTCAGCCGCTGCCTATTGTCTGAACTCCTGGGGGTGATCCTGAAAGAAAACTGAGAATGAGTCTTGGGGAAGAATTCACTGCTGGTATTTGACAAGTTGCCCTAGCTATTTGTTCCATTTCTTTAGTCACTTATTTTATTCTTGTTGCAAACTTGTAAAAGTTAGTTCTGTGGACTACCACCCTGGGACTAGCCCAGTCAGTGATAGTTTGCAGCCTGGGAAAAGTTAATTGAGTACAGTTCCCAAAATTCTCCAATCAGCCTAGCTAATGGCCTGGTTAGCTGGGGGATTCTGGTAGTTCTGGTCAAATAATCTACTTTTCCCAGGATCCCAGCTCTGCCTTTTGTCCTATTACATTTGATGCACACCACCCAAATACTTTTAATTACTGGTCAGTTTAAAAATGGGAGGAAGGGAAAGATAAAATGATAGAAAGCAAATTGTCCAGAGACAAATGTTTCCAGAGACAAATGAAGTCCTATGTCCATCCCACAATTTAAATCCCTTCCAAACTCTTTCCACCTCAGGGTAGCCTCAGTGCTGAAGAGTTTGTCACTGGAGCCAGGCTGGATGTCAGATGTCACATCTGTCAGATCTTTGTCACCTGCAGAGAAGGAGAAGGTGGTGAAGAGGTGTGCAAATTCACTGATCAAATCAAACCTTCCAAATATTGCCCTAGCAGCCCTCAAAAATAGTTCCATAGATTTGGCCCCTTTCATTAGAGGTATGATTCCACTTCAGATTCCATGGTTCAAAACACACTGCAGAAATAATCCGGTTTGAGACTACTTTAACTGCTCTGGCTCAATGCTAGGGAATTCTAGGAAATGCAGTTTTCTGAGATATTTAGCCTTCCCTGTCAGAGAACTCTGGGGCCACAATAATCTACAATTGTGAGGACTCCCTAGCACTGAGCCAGGGCAGTTAAAGCAGTCTCAAACTGGATAACTACATGCTATGGAAAAGTGATGTTTGTAGTTTGGCGAGACTAGAACTGATTGAGAATTCTAAATAACCCACCCTAACCTGCAAATCCCAGAAGTCTATTGAGTGGAACCATGACAATTGAAGTGGAATCACAGCATTCTATCTGCAATTGTGTAAAACTGGGAAATATCTGAAAAAGCCAATATCACTGCACAACGTTGAAGAAGTGAAAAGAAAAAAGAGCATGTATAAAGAATAGAAGGAAGAATGAATTGCCAAGGAAGAATACAGATGTGTAACCCAAACGTTCAGGAAAGTATAAGGAAAGCTAAAGACTAAAATGAGCTGAGCAAGAAGCAACAAGAAAAGAGTTTTCAAGTATGTTTAAAGCAATAGAATGACCAAGGAAATGGTGGGACTACTGCTCAACACAGATGGCAAAATGCTAATAGATCACAACAAAAAGAACTGCTCCATACTTATTTTGTTTCAGTTTTTTTATCCAAAAAAGAGAACTGTATATTTCCATGCATCAGCAGAGACCTTGACTAAGAATCCAGATTTGCTATAGAAACTGATAAGAATTTAGTCAGGAATCACCTAGGACCTTTACAGACTGCCAGAAATAGTGCAGCTTGAGGCCACTTTAACTGTCCTGGCTCAGTGCTAAGGAATCATGGGAACTGTAGTTTATTGTGGCACCAGAGCTCTCTGACAGAGAAGGCTCAATGTCCCAGAAAAAAAATACAATTCCCATGATTCCCTAGCAGTGAGCCAGGACAGTTAAAGTGGCTTCAAGCTGCATTATTTCTGGCAGTCTGTAAAGGCCCTTAGTTAACCTAAATGAGTTCAAATCTGCAGGACTAGATAAAATATATCCCGGAATATTGAAAGAACTTGCTGATGTATTCACAGAATCACTTTTAACAAATCTTGGAGAGCAAGCAAACATTGTCCTTCTTTTCAAAAGAAACACACACAAAAAGATCCCGGAAACTACCAATCAGTTAGTCTGACTACAATAGCAGGGAAAATATTAGAATAGATTATGCAAGTATCTTGATGACAATACAGTGATCAGTTGCAGCCATAAATTATAAATAAATTAATCTATATTTGTTTGATCAAGTCACTAGTTTATAGACAGTGGGAATGTTGGGAATGTTATTTATCTAGATTTTAGCAAGACATTTGATATGATCCCCCATAATATTTTGATTAGCAAACTGATTAAACATGGAAAGGATGGAATCACCATCAGATGGAGCCACAACTGGTTGAAAAACTGTAGTCAAAGAGTCATCATCGATAGATGTGCTTCAAACTGGAAGGAGGTCTCAAGTGGAGTGCCCTAGAGTTCTGTCCTAGGGCCATTACTCTTCAACATTTTCATCAGTGACTTAGGACGTTATCACACGGGGTCTAAAGCAGACAGAACCCCGTCGCATCCCCGTCCCATTGCGGTTCCTTTGCCCCTGTGTTCACATGATGTTGCACAGAGCCCCACCCATCCCCGTCGCATCCCCGTCCCATTGTGGATCCTTTGCCCCTGTGTTCACATGGCATCACAGAGAACCCCCTCCCATCCCCGTCGCATTGCGGCATCATCTCCGTTCTTTTGCATGCCAGTTTCTTTGGGAATTACATTTGCACGACTAGAAGCATACCGGAATGATGCTGCTTTCGTTCATTCCGGAATGATGCTAGTTGCTAGAGACCCGCGTGTGATAACGTCCTTAGATGACAGAATAGAGAGAGTCCTCATCAAGTCTGCAGATGACACAAAACTGGGAGGGGTGGCTAACACATTGAAAGATAGGAAAAGAATTCAAAAGGACCTTGATAAACTAGAAAATTGGACAGGAACTAATAAAAGGAAATTCTATAGAGATAAATGCAAGATTCTACATTTAGGCCACAAAAGCCAAATGAACAGATAAAGGATTGGAGTACATGGCTCAGCTGTACTACATGCAAAAAGGGCTTTGAGATTATTGAGCCATCAGTGTGATGCTGCAGCAAAGAATGCAAATGCTATTTTAGCCTGCATTAGAACCAAAAAGGGCCATCTAGTCCAACACCTGCCATGCAGGAATATACAATCAAAGCATTCCCAAAAAATGCCCAATAAGGAGACTCCACCACTCTTCGAGGCAGTGTGTTGAACAGCTCTTACCATTAGGAAGTTCTTCCTGAAGTTTAGTGGAATCTCTTTTCCTGTAGCTTGCATACTTTGTCCCATGTCCTAGTCTCTGGAGCAGCAGACAACAAGCATGCTCCATCATCAATATGACATCGCTTTACATATTTAAACATGACTATCATATCACCCTTTAACTTTTTCTTCTCCAGGTTAAACCTCTCCACACAGCAGCCCTCTTATCAAAAGAGACCAAAAAAAAAAAAGATCCTTGTTCATTTCCTTGTTCTTTCCTTTGCTATGGACATAAACAAAAATGCCCTTTTTATTGTTTTTAATCTCTCTAGCAAGCCTGAGTTCATTCTGTGCTTTAGCTTTTCTGACTTTCTCCCTACATGAGCTGGCTATTTGTTTGAATTCTTGTTTGGTGATTTCTTCCCTTTTCTATTTCTCACACATGTCCCTTTTGAATCTTAGCTCAGTTGAAATTTCTTTAGAAAATCATCCTGGTTTCTTTAGACACCTCCCATTTTTCTTCTTCTTTGGAACTCTTTGAAATTATGTCTTCCATATTCCACTTTAAGAAATTCCCATTCCTCATTAATCCTTTTCTCAATTACTATTCCTGACTATGGCATCGCTACCAGTTCTTTAAATCTAGAATGGATGTTTTCACACAGGGCTTTAAACGGAGGCAAACCTACCTCCGTCCGGCCCCACTCCGGCTCCAGAACCTAAAAGTTCAGACAACGTCGCAGCAAGCCCCTCCTCATCCTGCGCCATCCCTGCCTCACTCCGGGGTCTTGCTCGACGTGTTCAAACGACATCGCAGCAAGCCCCGCCCCATCTTGCGCAATCCCTGCACCATCCCTGCGCCCTCCCGGCTTTAGCCCCATATTTCTAATTCCTTTTCTAAAAAGGAATTAGAGGGGCTGCTGCCGGAGGCAATCAGGAGCCCTTCCGGCGGCTGCTGTCTTCGCCGCCAGAACGGCTCTTGATTGCTTCCAGGGGGCTTCCAGGCGGCTTTAGAGCCGCCTGTGTGAAAATGCCCAATGCATGTCTGACTATACTCACCTTTCACTTTCAGCTGTATAACAAGATCCAGGAGAATATGGTTACTCCCACCTAAGGATCCTGCCACTTCTGCCCTATTAACTGGATTATCACTGTTGGTTAAGATCAGATCTGAAATAGCTGATCCCCTCATTGCCTATTCCACCTTCTGGACAAATTCTGGCAGAGTTTGACTTCCAGCAAATATCAGGATAGTTGAAATCCCTCATTACTACTTTTCAGAATGTGTGATCATCTCTAGAAGCATAGTAGAAGCGTTAGTTTCGAAGTCAAGGGAAGCAGAAGTACAGTTTCCAAGTCAAGGGAAGTGATAGTCTCACTATATTCTGTGCTGGTCAGGCCTTATCTGGAATGCTACACCGCATTTTCAGATGCATATAGACAAGCTGGAGCAGGTTCAAAGAAGGACAAAAAGGATGGTAGGAGGTATGGAAAATAGAACATGAGGAAAGACTCAAGGATGTTCTGCTTGGTGAAGAGAAGAGTGAGGGGTTACATAATTACACTATTTAAATGCCTCAAGGGCTTCCACAAAGAGGAGGGGGCAAGCTTGTGTTAAAGATGTAATCTCTCATGGCTGAACTAGATTAGTTCATCACAATGGATTTTACTTGGTTATCTTATTTTTCTTTTATATGCATTAATAAAACTATGCTTTTGGACTTTACAATGTGTCTTCTTGACTGAGGAAGACAGGATCCTGCAGAAGGGAAGCTGAGCCAGTTGATGGTAAGAGATACAAAGTGGCTGTGTATCACAGCAGCCAGCTTGTCCTGGAGATTCTGCTGTGGATCATAGCAGCCAGCTTGTCCTGGAGATTCTGCTCAAAGAGCATCACTGCAACACCCATCATCCACACACTGACAGCTTGTTCTCTATTGCCCCAGAAGGTAAGAAGCTAATGGTTTAAAGTTACAGGATAACTTTCAGATTTTGATTGAACATTAGAAGGAACCTCTTGACAGTAAAAGTGGTTTGGCAATGAAACCAATTGCCTAAAGAATGGTAATGTCTCCTTCTCCAGACTTCTTCAAAAAGAAACTGGACAGCTGCCTGCTACAGGTGCTTTAGCTGAAGATCCTGCATTGAGCAGAGCGTTGAACTCGATGGCCCAAGTCCACTTCCAATGCTATGATTCTATGTGGTGTCAAAGGGTCCAAGTATGAAACAAGATTTTGATCTTTAATTTTCAGCATTTATATTTTCTTGTATTTTTTTCATATGAATATCATATACTAAGTAGTTGTCTCATGGCCTGAACTTCTGCAGCCCTCTTCTTTTTCAGTATCAACTTGATACCAAATTTTGAGGGATGTAGCTGTGCAGGTATCCCCAGAGCAAGAAATTAGCTATACCATATAAGGACATCCATGACCATATAAGGTGATCTGACTGGCTCATCATGGGGGAAGTTCAAGAGCACATAGCCAGGATAGATCAAACAAGATCAGAATCTGCATATCCCTTCTCATTTTTCTCTCCTGCAAACTTTAATCCCAAGATCTGCCCCAGAATACATTTTGCCCTATAAATATGCCTGCCAAGGTACCCTCAATTTGGCCTTGCTTGAGATTCAGACAGACACTGTCAGTATTTTGCTTGATTCCACAACATTGTGGCAGCTGCTGAGCCATGCTGTGTGCCTTCAAATCATTTCACAGTGAAATGGAGTCCCAATTCTGGAATCAATACAGTATCACCTCCTGCAATCCCTTCAGTCAGTATCTGCTACTACCTTTTATATAGTTAGTTCTTGTGATTGAGTGTGAGTGTGTTTTTGTGTGAGCAGTGATTCCCTTTTACAAATAAAACTACATTTGGTCTGCACATTCTGTTTCTTGGAACCAGTATATATTGTAAAAGCAGCTTGAACTCTGCTTTACCTGCCCAAGCAGCTTTAACTGAGCTAATAACATTCTCCTATTAAATGCTGTTTATGGGTGCTCTCTCAGGACCCTGGCATTTTGTGTAACTGTAAACTACAACTTTTTAAAAGACATGTATGCAATGAACTACTTTGGCTGGACCCAAGGCTATGTGTGAGAATAGCTGGCCTAATGGAAATGCAGCCACAGAGAGCAACCTACCATGGTCTTAAAGAACAGCAAGATATTTCAATGATTCCTGAACCAAATAGCTTCTAGGTAGACTATACTCCATAATCAGACCCTTTTTTGACCTTCCAGAATCCCACAGCCACCATGACCAATGGAAATGCAGCCATGGGTTGGTGGGTATTTCATCTTGCTATCAGGGGGGAAAAAAATCCTGCCTTTGGGGGTTGGCTTTGTGCTTCCAATGATATTCTCAAGGCATTTTGTTGTCTGAGGCAAGCAACAAGATGGAGGCCCTTGTACTAAAGCCGACTGGCAGCAGATTCTTTTTTCAGAACTTGTGGTGAGACAGCATCTTGCACCACACCTGAAGGCAGCAAGCCAGCTTAGACAGTGCACTGCAGGTTATATAGCACACACCTCTCTCCTACAACATCTTGCTGTACTTCAGAACATCTGCCACCTGCAGCAGCTCCCTTACAAATCATCGGACTTGCCTTCCATATTTATGATATTCATATACAGGACTGGTCTGTTTGTGTGTAAATATTACAAGGACATGTTCAGTTTTCCATTCTACAGATGAAATTCTGCCTAGCAGCACAATGCAGCTCCAAAACATCTTTCTGCTTAAGGGAACTGGGACGCATGTGGCAAATCAATCCTGCTTTAGGAAGGAATGGGGTGCTGGAAGCCATTTCCTTACCCATGCTGAAGGCAATCTCAGCTGGAGGACGGGCATCATTCACTTGACAACGTACTGTGTATTCCATGCCAGCCACCCAAGTCACAATGCTGTTGGCCTCATACTCCATAATGAGTAGTCTTTTAGGGGGAACTGAAAAGAAAAAAAAAAGCACAGTGGGGAATGTTGACTTGAGGGTTTGTTCCTCCCTTCGCTTCTGAGTCAGAAGCACCTACAGAAGTTTTTGTATCTTAAAACTCCTGGCACAAATTATATAATCCCTGCCCACTCCCAGTGATGAGGAAGTGGATGAATGAAGACAAAGAGAGTGAAAGGGACTTTGGCAGAAGGAAAGAGAAATGGGTGTTAGAGAAAGGAGGAGGGAAAGAGAGAGAAAGAGAAAGAGGGTAACAGAAAGAAGGATAAGAAAAAGTAGCAGAAAGAGGAAGAGAAGGGCTACCCCATCAGCTTTGAATTTTGCTCTCAATCTTTGCTGGTTTTGGCCTTCCCAGTGCCAGTATGAGGCCCCTAACAGAGTATCAGTGTTGGTCCTTGACAGAGAAAAGATTTCTCATGGGACAATAGTTAGGCAAATAATCTGAGCTGGTATAAAGTAGCTATGATTTATACTAAGCTGATTTCTGAATACATTTTGGAGGAGGAAGTGGTAAACATCTGATTAGGAGGGCAAATGAGCACAGCACTCCACAGATTCTCTCTGGTACTTACTAAGCACAGTGAGTTGCACACTGCGGGAGATAATACCTCCACTTGTTTCTGAGGGTCCCACCTGGCATTCATATGAAGCATCATCGTCCAGTTGACTCCTTATTACTTGCAAGTTATACTGGCCTAGAACATCAGAAAACAATTCTTTATTAATTGCATGTATATCCTCCCTTTCCTCCAACAAACTCTAGCAAACATGATTATCCTCCTCCCTACTTTATTTATGAATTACTTTTGCATCCAGTATTTCTGTTCATTGAGTTCAAGACAGCATATATGGCTCTTTCCTGCATACTTGATTTCCACAAAAACCCTGTGAAGTAGACTACTGACCCAAGATCACCAAGTGTGCTTTATGGATCAGATCTCAGATTAGAGATCTCCCCAAATCCCTTTGCACCACCACACCAAGATGGCTCTTACCACAAGGGCAAGCCTAAATAGCACATATATGACTTTAATTCAGCACCTGGCAACAAGAAGTCTGCAGACTACATGAAGGGACCCTGTCCTCCACTACTGCCACTGAATTTGCCAGTGGAGCACTCACAGCAAAGAAAGTGAGTTATAACAAGGTCTACAGGGAGCACACATCTTTTTTTTTTTCAGACTGAATCACATCTAGAAGAACAATTTGGGTTAAAAACAAGGTGCATTCTCTGCACATGCCTTGTTTCAAAGGGAATTTACAGAGGTAGTTGCCACCACTGGTGTAGAAGTGGGACATGTTGTTGCCCTTGGAGATGTGGCTACCACTATCCCAGAATTTGCCAGAATTTACATAGTAGCAGTGGGACATGTTTTTGCCCTTGGAGATGTGGCTACCACTACCCCAGAATTTGCCCACCTCTGTCCTACCTGGTGGTGGTTGCTGTGTGCCTTCAAATCATTTCTGACTTATGGCAACTTTAAAGCAAACTCTTGGCAAGTTCTGTTCAGAGGTCACTTGCCTTTGCCTTTTTCTGAGGCTGAGATTATGAACTGCTCATGATTACCCAGAGGGTTTCCATGGCTGAGCAGGGATTCAAACCCTGGTCTCCTAGAATCCTAGTAACACTCAAGTCACTGAATCACACTGAATACATTCCAACTGATAGTATTGACTAAACCACACCTTGCCTCCCCCCAAAACAGAGGATGGCTCACCTTTGTTAGGGTCTCCCACCATGCTGTAGCGAGGGAACCGTGGAATGTTTTGATCAGGACCCAGCAAAAGCCCATCCTTCACCCACTGCACAATGCCAGAAGGGTTGTCCACCTCACACTTTAGTAGAGCTGTTTCCCCTTCATGAATAGTGATGTTATCTGGTTCCATCCGAAAGGCCTGCTGAAAGTTCTCTGCATGATCTCACAGAGACCAAACATGAATAACAATCACTGAAGGACTGTTTATTTCCTCTAAGTTCAGTGCACACACACACAAAAAAAAACCCTGAGAAAATCAAAGAACAGTTGAAATTCCCAGGTTCAAAAGATGTATTCGCGTCCTTATCAGGAGAGGCCCTGCTGCATCTCCTGTCAGCATTTGATGGGAACAAAGGAGATTATTGCAGCGCTAATTAAAGCAGCTTACCTGAGCCAGTTTAAAATTTAAAATGGATGGCATCCTGATGTTATCACAATGATTTTGCCACCAAAATTGCTGCCCGAGTGCAGCCCGGGTCTATCCCCGCTCATAGGGCCGCTCCAGTGGCCATTTCCTTAAGCCGGAAAACTCCCAGCTTTGAAAAAAGCCGCACTGGGCAGCCCTGGGAGCAGGGATGGACCCAGGCTTCACATGGGCAGTGATTTCGGCAGCAAAATCCTTGTGATAATATCAGGATGCCACCTATTTTAAATTTTAAGATGGCTCAGGCAAGCCGCTTTAACTAGCACTGCGATAATCTCCATAGAGTGGGCCCAAGTCATTTTCGAGTTTGAAGTAAAATGCAAATGGCATACCCAACCCCTTGTCACAGTACTGAAGGCAAGCCAAATTATCACAGTCCAAAAGACAGAAATCCTATAAGCATATCTCCATGGGAGGAACGATAACAACCTATCATTAGATGGAATGAGGCAGCTGTCCCAAGCAGCTGATTTTGGGTGGTCAGGGCAGCAAATGGTCTTTAATTAGTTAATTAATTAATTAATGCATTATTGTTATAGTTTTACTCTTAGGGAGAGAGCTTCTAGGAAACAGGTTAAGATATTAGTGGTCTTTGAAAAGAAGGAGCAGCAGTCAACTTACATACTGTCCCTTGGTTAAATATTCTCACCTTCTTTGGTCAGCTCCAGAAGGAAGCAGATAAGGAGGACACACATGCCTTGGGGCACCATTACTACCTGCTGAAGCTCTGGGAGTTAAAAAAAAAATTCTGAATGTTGAGAGGTACATTCAATCATCAGATACAAGGAGGTGATTGTGACAGATATGAGTGATAGCAAGTGATAGCAAGGGTGACCACTGGCACTCTTCTCCATTTGATCCAGTTGAGAACGTTGGGCTTAAACATAAGAGGAGTAGATCTAATGTTAAGAACCGAGATGAAGATGGGAGTTTCTAGAGTGGCAACTCTCAAACTTGGTTCTCCAGAAGCTGTGAGATTACAACTCCCAGACTTTCTTGTTTATCATGCTAGCTTGCATTAGAAAGACATTATGCAGTTATTACATCTTTTGTCCTTCTTAGAAGATATGTGATGGCAAGATAAAGGCTAGAACCAGCAGTGGGAAGATAGAGAAGGATTATAAGTAGAAGCCCATCCCTCAATAATTTTCTGCCCCCCTCCCCATAGCTTTTTGTGAATGAGGCATGACAATTGCAATTCCAGTCATCTGGAAGCACCCTGCCATGTTGGATCATCTAGTCCAAAGACAGAGAAAGTTCAGCCCATGGATTGCATACAGTCCCTGAGAGGCCATTTTGCAACCCTCAGACACCCCTAGGAAACCATAAATCCCCTTCCCCCATTAGGATTCCCCTCTAGTGATTTTTCCCCCAGGCAGTCCAAAAGGAGGGCCCATACTTATGAGCCAGTGGGAGCTGCCTGGCATCTCAGTCCCAGCCTAGCCACATCTCTACTAGCATTGTCTGCCCTGTGAACTCTTGGCAATTCTCCTTACATGTCTCCAGCCCCACACCACAACGTACCCTCCCAAAATCTGAGGTCTCTCTCCTCCCACTCATCCATCCCATTCCAGTGGTGGCTGGGGTTCTCCAAGAGGCTGGCCCTATTCCTTCTTCTTGTGGGAAATAGAAGCTGCCAGCCAGTTATCCTGGGCATAAATGATGGTCCTAGTTGGATATCTAAGACACAGACACACAAGCCAGGGCAGACACATGGAGCACTACTCACCTAACCCTCAACATCCTTTCCAACCTGGAGTCTAAGATTTAGATCTTGCAAATGAGGAGATTGAATAGCAAAACTAGTTGGCTTCACCTCTTTTGAGGGCCCCTTCACTCAACCTTTGGTGATTCCCCCCATCCCACCATCCCCATTAAGCATCAGCTGTCGCTGCATGGAAATGTACAATACCTTAAACATAAACCATGTAACACAGTAATGAAATGGCACCCCATCCTTTCCTATGAACTTACCTTATTCCCAGGAACAGATGTCAGTCAGACTCTTAACTGCCTCTCCAGAAGTGTGACTGTTGAGTTAATGAAATTGCTGAAATACCACCTCTGGTCCCTCCTCCACATCTCCTCCTTGTAGTATCTGCCCATTTCTGTCCCTCAGGGAAGCACTAAAAATTTGCAGTGGGAGCAACCCACCTATGTTCCATGGGGGAGGCTTTGAACTAAGGCATGGGATGTAGCTTCCATCCAATTATAACCACATTCAAGTAGTAAGCAATTCCAAGCATGCTGTTTCCCCTTGGGTTTTTACTTTTACTTTTACTTTTCCCTTTACTTTTCTTTAAGAAGGTAAATATAATTTGCAAGGATTTTTTTTATTTTGGTTTAAATTTAAATTTAGAGAGTTTAAAACAATTAAATGGAAGAGGCCTAATCCTGAAGACCTCTTGCCCAAAATGCTCAGAACCTAATCCCCCATTCATTTCATTCATTCATTCATTTAATGATCAATTCATTCATCAAATTAACTTACATGGCACCATAGCAAGTTTCAGTTGAGAAGTGTATCATCCTTCAGTTCACAGAGCTGCTTGTATTCTACAGCTTTCAATGACAGGATCATAAACTGGAAGGGACCTTAGGAACATTGCAGTCCAAAAGTAATCCATAGCTACATATCTCATAGAAGGCCATTCAACCTCTGCTTGAAAGCCTGTGATGAAAGAGAGTTCTTCCAAGACAGTCTGTATGACAATTGAAGCTCTTTCCTCAGAAAACTCTTCCACATATTCATTAAAAATCTCCTTTATTTTGTCATTTGAATTCAGTGTTCTGGGTCTTAGGAGATTAGCACACCATGGCCAATTCAGCAATAATTGTGCTTTTGGATGGTAACGCAATAGTAGCTCTATAGCAGGGGTAGACGACCTAAGGCCTGGGGGGCTGGATGCGGCCCCCCTGAGGCCTTTGGATCGGCCCGAGGCCGGTCCTGCTGCCGCCGCCGCCGCTGCCGCCCCTCTCTGCCCCCTGCCACTGCCTGCCATGATGATATTGATTATTGTTGTTATTACTTGTTCTTGGGGTTTTCTTGGCAAAATCTCCATGAGCTTTTCTGGGGCTGAGAGAGTGTGCATGCATATTTTTAAAATTTTTAATTTTTAATTTTAATTTTTATTTATTTATTTATTTTTGGTGCTTCGGGCCCCCAATTGTCCGAGGGACAGCAACCCAGCCCTCGGCTCAAAAAGGTTGCCTACCCCTGCTCTATAGCAATAGTTATTTTCACATGGCCACACAACTGCACAACAATGACAGCATAAAACCTAATTAATTGCATGACTGCATTCCACACACATGCATGAATGAAAAGCTATTACATTGTGGGTGATCATTTGAGATGAGATGTTGCTGGAGCATGCCAGGTTCTTCATGGGATCAATCTGGGATGAGTGTGATGTCATCCAAAAAGGTTTGGCACAATTGCACAATTTTCCCGGGATAATCCCTTTTACTCCTGGTTTTCTCCTCATCTGAAAATCTTCTTAGCCTCTGGCACAGGAGAAAACACATTTCCTCCATTGTCTGTGCTTTTCTTAGATCAACCCCAAATGTGTGTGGATGGCAATTAATTTCGAGTAGCAGACATTTGACTAGTAACAGAATTTGAAATCATTAAATACCAACATCAGAATTATCCACACTATAGTTTTTCCAGCTTCTATACGTCAGATTGTGAAAGCTGGGCAGTGAAGAAAGCTGAGAGAGACAAAATCAATTGATCGGAAATGTTTGCTGGAGAAGAGTTCTACATATACCATGGACTGCTAAAAAGACATATTAATGGCTCCTACAGTAAGTCAAGCCTGAACTGTCAACAGAAGCCAGAATAACTAAGCTATAGGGCTGTCATATTTTGGACTTATTATGAGACAATGTGACTTATTGAAAAAGACAGGCACAGATCCCATGTTACTCAAAACAGCCCTGTGGCTGCAGGATGTTTCCTCTCTCCTTGTTATGAATGAAATGAATGTCCTTAAAGCATGACTGTGGGTGAGAACTAAAGAAAAAATCAGAGTTTGGTGTATTAATTAACACCTAGTTAGGCACATCCATGTCCACCCTTAGCCAGACAAGTGCTTGACGGTAGAGGGCAGCAGCATCACACTTAGTAAGCTTTCAAGGCAGGTCCTTGGCACCTAACCCACCGCAGAGAGGAAAAGCATCTCTCTTTAAGAGAAAGGCGAGTTCTGTAAATGTTGTCAAAGTCAAAAGGACAGAGAAAGGCAAGGGTATCCATCAAAGGTGCAAACACAAAGGTATTCATACACCATTCAAGAGGATAGGCTGATTTTTAAAATCTGCTATTCCAGAGTATTTTTCCAAAATGTGATCACATGCAACAAATTCCTGGCCAGAAACAAAGGCCCTATCTTCTCAGGCAGAACCTACAACTACATTCAGTTGTGCTTCTAAGCCACATATGTTTACATCATCCACACTGCTGCCGACCACCTGCACAAACCAGATCTGTGCCACCAGATCTGTGCCATTCTCACCACCAATGTATGCAATCTGCATTGCAGCACAGACATAATCACAGGTATAATAGCTATCAGAGTGGATTGCGGGAACAGCAATAGCACCAGGTCATCCTGCAGCGCACTTCATTAGTATGATGTGCCATTCACTTTCCTCCCGCTACATTTCACACCGGACCAGCAAGTAAAGGCACAGCCTTTGGCTTGTCATCTTGGAATCCTCAGCCAAATGTCTTTAGACACAACAGATTTAGCACTCAGTTGAAGTCATATATATTTATATGGGTCTTGGCAGATGGCCTCCATCAGCAGATTCAATCCCATTGCACATCCTCACAGCTAAGTAGGGCTGTGCTTCCTTGCTTCCTTGCTCACTTATATGGCAATGTGGCCTGTCCGGTGCACATCACAGCACATGATAGCCCATGATAGCAGGGATGTCATGAAGCACAAGTCAACCAAAGCCTACCAGTCATATGACCTCCAGGATCACAAGACTCTCAATATTAGATGTGTCTGTGCCCATGTTAGATCCAGATCACAACATTGTGGTACTTGAGACAAAGGACAAGATGATACCCTTTCCCTGTGCTGTGTACAGGAGCCAGCTGAACTGGCAATTGAATCTTATTTGAACACTTGTGATGGGATAGTAGCTTCCACCACTCTTAAAGTAGCACACTGCTTAGAGGGCCCAAGAGAGTGAGGGTGGCATATACAGCAATGTCCTCAAACAACTGAACACCTGGAGAGTTCAAGAAGAACATCTGGGAGGTTGACACTGCTTCCCTCAGCACCTGTGGTGTTTGCCTCAATCTGCCAAATGGTAGAGTTGCCCTGGCTTATGTCCTTGCTTTGTGGAACTAGATAAGCCTTTGGTCTGATCCAGTGTAGCTGTTCTTATGTTCTTAGCTAAAAACAGCCCTGGTTTTCTATAGCCCTCTTCATAGATTATGATGCATGCACATCAAGGGAGAGTGAACATGTATAGAGGAGAAGGGGGGAATTGTGCCCACTGTCCTCACATTGGTTTCTTGTACATATTCAGCATATGTTCTGAACACCAACTATGCATACAGATAGAGAGGCTCTCTATGTGAAATCAAAAATGTTGCCTTCTCTGCCCCTCCCCATCCCATTCTGCAGATAGAAAGCATGCATACCTAAAGTTTATGCAAGCATATATCTTTCAGCCTACATGCTTCAGAAGTTATGCAGGCACCAAGCCCAAGCAGTTTGTAAGTATCAGGTGGGCCATTGTACATGGCTGGTGAGCTGGGTTCTACCTGAAATGTTATCAGTTAGCATGACAATACAACTGTAACCTAGGAACCCTTGAGTAACTTGTTATTATCTTTTTTCTTGGCAGAATTAATGAAACAGAACTAATACCATAGCAAGTGTTTCTTTATAGGATTAATGGATGGTTATTAATTTTTGCAGCCCTTCATAGCATAAGAAGCACTTTGTATACAATTTGGATCTCAGGTTGTCCTCATAACAAGCCAGGGAGGCTGAAAAACACAGAAAGAAAAAGGGTTCATGCCTTTTCCAAGGCCACACATTACACTGCATGCACATGATCTAGGCTGGCTTTGGGGTACTGAACAATCCCTTCATGTAAATATGATACTCTCTGCCTCACCAAACAATGCTCCAGCTAGATGGAAAGGCAACCAGCAGCTTCAGTTGGTGGATTTAGTGTTGGGCCAAAATATTTTGGCTGCTAACACACACTGGCAGCTAGACCAGGGCTTGAAAAAGCCTTGTGTTGCCATTCAGAGAAGAATTCCTACCTTCATTTTTTCTTTCTTTCCCCCTCATACTGCTGCCCAAAGTACAATGTTTTATTCTGCTTATAAGGGCCTGCTCCAGGTGGAATGCTACAGAAGGTTTGAAAGTTGAATAGGCAGATGAGATATAAAGGAGCTTGGTTTGGCATCCCTAATCACAGAATCATAGGAGTCATGCAAACATCAGAGTTTTTTTAGCACAATGATGTGAATCATCTCATTCGCGCATTCCGAGTTTGTTATTCACATTATGGAACAGCATCAATGCGTATCTCTACGAGTTCACTTGTTCACATGTACAAACATTCTAATATCCATGGAGTCGACAATGTGAATGCATTCAGAACCCCCCCCCCCTTTTTTTTTTATTTATTTTGCTATGAAGCATTTTATCCAGGGTCTGTTGGGGTCTCTTCGCATCAGTTATCCACCCTACCGACAATGCAGATCTTTTTAAAAACTCGGGGGAAAACCCATAAGTAGGGTTTTGGCAGCAACCCCCCCCCCAAACTTAATTGGGTGCATTTGGGATGCATGTGAACAATGGAGATTTAACCCAGATTCAGCCTGGATTATTTTCATAGTGTGAATAACCCCATAGAGTTGGAAGAGACCTCAAGGGCCATCCAGTTCAACCCCCTGCTATACAGGAATACACAATCAAAGCACCTCAGACAAATGATAGCATTCTCTCTCTCTCAGGCCTCTTGTTCAGCTGTTTATTCATGTCCTATATTTGATGGCTTGTGCATGGATTTGACAAGGTTGTGCAGACAGTCAGGAGTGGGGGAGGGAGGCATTGAGCAGCAGGCTGCACTTTGCTCCTCCAGAAACCTCTCTATCAAAAGGAAGCACTCCATCCCCTTGCCCTCACACAACTGGGTACTTAGAAAGATTTGCACCTACGTGTTGCACTGTTTTAAGCAGGACCTGGCAGAGGGTAGCAAGCAACAGGGCTTTTCACAGTATCCTGGCTGTGGCAGACATGTGCGTGCACGGATGGACATAATGGAGCGACATATGCCCTTGCAAGCAGCTGAGGGTCTAATCCACCAGCAGAGAAGGGTTTAAAGCCTTGCCGGTTTAAACCTCTCGACCGTGTGAAAATCCCACCTCAATCACAGATGGGAAATGGGGATCAGAAGAGTGGCAGTCGCATTCCGCAATGGAGGCCAGGAATATGCTCTACCAAGGTTGCTGCCAGGAGCCACTTTTTTGGGAAGTCAAGAGCAGGGAAGCTCTTCTGCTGATGCATCAAGAGCACATCTGCAAAGCAGCACTCCTCTCTCCTTAAAGAGAAACAGGTGTCCATTCCAAAGTCCAGAGGCAGAAGGAAATTTTATACTCCAGAGCTGTGGAAGACATCACCTAGTGATGAGAGAGGGCCAGCAGGAGGCGAGAGTGGCAGTTTCCAGACATGCCTTAATGTCTTCCTCCCAACCTATTCCTCTAGACACCTTCCACATGCAAGCAAAACAAGAGAGGGCTCACAAAACAGCACTCTCCATAAACCTTGGATCCAGGGCAGTTGTATGGGCTGACCAAATGTGAAAGTGGATGGTACAGATAGTAGGTGGGCCTGTTCAGGAAGGTGCCCACTGTGTGCACCTTTCCATTGTTATCATTCTTGTTGTTGTTGTTTTGTGAGTTCAAGTAATTTCTGACCTGTGGCAGAAAAATCAGAAGGCAGAATTATTGTTTTTTTACAAGATTTGTTTAGAGGGTATTTGCCATTGTCTTCTTCTGAAGTGAAGAGAATGTGACTTGCTCAAGGTTACCCAGTGAGTTTCTGTGGCCAAGCAGGGATTTGAACCCTGATCTCCCAAAGTCCTAGTCCAACACTCAAACCACTACACCACTCTGGTTGCCTGGTTCTTTCCCTAAGACTCACCAAAACCTGGTGCTGGCACTGATTCCAGCCCAGAGTTTGGAATCATTACATTTTCAGACTACTACATCTCACAGAATCCCTTAATAAGAGCGGCCACTAACTATGCTGGCTGGGGGATTCTTGGCACTAAAGTCCAAAAAGTAAGTTTTTCAAACTCTGACACACACACACACACCCTGCCTGAATATCCAGACTATGAGTCCTCCTAGCCAACTGTTTTTCTTCCTATTCTAGATTTGATTCCCTTCCCTTCCTCCCTTGTCACTTTCCTCTATGCTAATACTGTTTGAGTCTGTGTTGACCCAACATACACACTACTCAGTCTATCCTCCTTTCTCCTATCTAACTAACTGAAGGGCTATTTGGCAATTAAAGAGCTCCTGTTAATGAGATAACAGGATTAGCTGGGGAATACACCATCCGCACACACCCTGTTGGCAAAGATTGGGGTGAAGAGTTAACACCTGCCGAGATTAAAAGGAAAGGGGAAAAGGCGGGGGGGCAGGTATTAGTCTGTGCCATTGTTGGTTCCCACTCCCAGTCTTTGGTGGGATCAAGGCCAAAGAGGGGGCTTGTGGAAGACAGCTTAGCTGCAAGCAATGTTGTGGTACCCCCAAGCATATACAATCCCTTTACCCGAGACCAGCAGGTTTGATAACAGGATACTTTTTCTTAGGAAAGAATTAGAGCCAAGATTCATCAAGATTCTGGCATTCTTGAATCTACTTTCAGTGCCTGGTCTTCTGTTAAACATGAAAGAGCATTGTAATAATAACAAATGCATGCCTTTCGAGATGGGCACAGTATCTTTTCTCTCATCCCTGACTATCCAGAAATGCTGCACAACCTCTGAGGCTAGGGAGAGAGATGAGTCTCTAGGTCAGTGGTCCCCAAACCCCGGTCCGCGGCCCGGTACCAGGCCGCAGAACAAATGGTACCGGGCCACCCTGCTACTGCATCTTCTGTGCAGCGGGTCCCTGATGCTGTTCAGAGGAGCCAGCAGGGCCCCCTAGTGGGCCGCAGAAAAATTATCAAATGTTGACTAGTCCACGGCAATAAAAAGGTTGGGGACCACTGCTCTAGGTTATCTCAGATTTCAAATGACCTAGAGCTTGGTAGTGCAAGTTGCCTTCAGATTTTACAAGTGAGTCACACTCAGAAACACACAGAGTGTAGAGCTGGCATCAGCAGCACCTGGCATCCTCACATAGCTGCTGGTCCTCAGTGCCCTGGCAGGGCCAACTGCAGATATCTGCCTTGCCTCCTTGTCTCCCTTTGTTTTGTTTTGTTTTTTCCTGGCCTGATACTCCAAGAAATACCAGACAGCTGGGTCTCATTTTCATCCTAAAACTCCACAATGCATCAATGCCCCAACACTGCATCACTCTGGAGCATGATAGAAAATGTAAATGGCCAATAGACCTGCTGGAGCTTAAAGGAGTTGTTTTTTGACTGCAGTAGCCAGAATCTCCAGCCAGCATGTCGACTTGTCATCCAGGAAAAAAGATGATAACTTTTTCAAGCTCTGGCTAGATCCAGCTTCCTAGAAACTTGCCATTGCTAGCTGCCACAACCAGATAAATACACCAGGGCCCAATGGCAAATGAGGACATCCCTAGAATAAAAATGGGAAGGCTCTAGTGAGGGTCTGGGTGCCATCTTTACCAGCCTTTCCAGTTGAATCTAAATGCAACTAGAAATGTACCTCCATTAAAAAAAATCCTAACAGGGCAAAATACATTGGTCTCCAAGAGAACCACTTTCCCTGACTTCAGATATCATTTCAGCGGGGGGGGGGGGGGGGGGTGTGTGAATGCAAGAACAGTCCTGATTCCCACAGAAAGAGCCTAGGGGTGCTGTACACACCACATGATTCCTATCCCTGCTCCATTTCATTTCATTTCTCCAAGAGTGAAAGGCAATGGTAATGGATATGTTGTTGTTGTGTGCCTTGAATTCAACTCCAGGTTACAGCAACTGTCATAGGGTTTGCTTGACAAGATTTATTCACAGGAGATTTGCCATTGCCTTCCTCAGAGGCTGAGAGAGTGTAACTTGCCTAAGGTCATGTAGTGGGTCTACATGGCTGAGTAGGGGTTCAAACTCTGGACTACAGGAACCCTATCCCACCGCTTAAACCACTACACCACACTGGCTCCCTTTTTATAGCCATAACTTGCCTCAAATGCATATATATATATATATATATATATATATATATATATATATTTGGAGGATGTAATATATATATATATATATATATATATATATATATAATCCTCCATTTGTCCCATTTTGGAAAGAAAAGTCCCAATTAATTACCTGCCATCCCACTTTTTCAGCTGCTTTTAAAATGTGTCTGCTTCTCTCTACTTCACTAACTTTGTCCTTTGTCCTCAGCTTACTTAAATGTATGCAAACTGAGTGCAAAGTAAAAAAAAAAAAAGTGGGCTGAATCTACATGAGGGCTGTATCCCATCTCCATTGCATAGTATCCTGCCCTGGTTTGCCCCTTTACACACTTGTTTTGATCCAAACTGAAATCAGTTTGAAAAGCCATACAGGGCCCACATCATGAAGTCACATCAGTATAAGGGGTGTTTCTATTGTGTATGTGTGTTCCCTCATTGGTTTATGTCTGGACACATGACTGCAGTGGCTGTGGGGTTTGTTTTTTGTTTCCGCCATGCATGTGCATATTTACATAATTAAATAGCCTTTCTCTGTTTTCTGTCATTCTGACTACCCACCTGCACTCCCATTGGATTGGGTGCATTTGTTGTGGTTAAACACCATCAAGTCAACTTCAGATTAAGGTGACACTATAAATGAGAGACCCCCAAGTCACCCTATCATCAGTCTTACAGACTTAGGGCTATGGCTTCTTTGACTGCATCTATCCATTTGGAATGTGGTCTTCCTCTTTTCCTGCTGCCTTCTATTTTGATTATTGTCTTTTCTAGTGAGTTATGGTTTCTCATGATACTGCCAAAGTGCAATAGCCTCAGCTTGGTAGTCCTTACTTCTAGAGAAAGTTCAGGCTTGATTTGCTCTAAGACGCATTTATGTATGTGTGTTTTTAGCAGTCCATCATATCTATAAAACTCTCCTTCAGCACCACATCTCAAATGAATTGATTTTCTTCCTATCAGCTTTCTTCACTGTCCAGCTCTCACATCCATACATGGTGATGGGAAATGGTTTGGACAATCCTAATTTTAATATTCAATTATATATCTTTACACTTTAGAATCTTGTCTAGTTCCTCCAAGTTTTTTAATCTTCAGTTGTAAACCTGCCTTTGCACCTTCTTCCTTGACTTTCATCAGTATCACTCCAAGTCTTTGCTATTTTCAGATAGCAATAGCAATAGCAAACATTTCTATACCATTTATAATGCTGAGTACTCTGTAATGTGTTTAGCCAATTGCCCTCAACAAGCTGGGTACCCATTTTACTGACCTACGAAAGAATGGAAGGCTGAGTCAACCTGGAGCCCTACAAGATCGAACTCTCAGTGTTTTGATTGCAGTACCAGCATTTAACCACTGTACCACCATTGTCATTGCATATCTTCATCGCTTATCACACAGTTAATTAAATTGCCTTAACTGATCCAGTTTAAATTTTAAATTAGGCGGCATCCAGACCCTATTGCAAGGATTCTGCTGCCGAAATCACTGCCTGAATGCAGCCCAGGTCCATCCTCACTCCCAGGGCCGCTCAGCGTGGCTCTTTTCAAAGCCGGGGGTTTTCTGGCTTGAGAAGATGGCCACCAGAGCACCTCTGGGAGCAGAGATGGACCCAGGATGGACCTGGATAGCAATTTCAGTGGCAAAACCCTTGCAATAGGGTCTAGCTGCTGCCCAATTTAAAATTTAAACCAGGTCAGGTAAGGCGATTTAATTAACTGTGCCATAAGCTCCTTAGATTGCTGATGTTTCTTCATCCAATTTTCTTGCCTTCCTCCCATTCTAGTCCTCCTTCATGTATGATATGTTCAGTATACAAATTAAACAGATGTCTGGTGGTAAAATGCAGCTGTGTCTGACCTCCTTGCCAATTGGAAACCTTTCCATTTCTTGATATTCTGTCCTACAGTAGCCTCTTGTCCTGAGTAAGGGTTATGCAGGAGAGGAGAGGAGAGGAGGCGGAATTTTGGACTTCCCTGTCGACTCAGGCAAAAGCAAACTGCTCCAGCCTTTCCTAGCTTTTCTGTTCTTCTTCATTTACAACTTTTGCCATCTTGATCACACTTAATGTTGCTTGACCACTTATGTCCCAGTTTTCATCCATGAAATATTGGAGGGTATAGCATACACATGAACACCAAGATCCTGTACTACACACAGCCAGATATCTCATATGCTGTAGCCATGGAGGTGTGCTCTGAATTGTTGATAGCATATTACAAAAGAATCATGCTTTCTCTCAAATATATATTTAACTGGGGTGGGGGGTGAATCTGCTTCAGCTTGGAATTCAGTACTGAGAGCAGAATATTGCAGAGGGGATGCAGCAGCATACAAATGATGAGCATTCAGCAATATCTCACAGCGTTCAGGTATTTTGTTGCACAGGAATAAGTGTATTAAAAAGCATGTCCCTAATTTTCACCTGTGAAATGCTGTCCACATGATAGAGTAATAAAGCAACCAGGGCCATTGAGAAAAGATACTGGGCCTGGTATGAGATGCGGGATTTGGGCTCCCTCCCTAAATTTAGCAAGACGCATTATAAACATGTTTGTGCTGCTGAGAAACCAAATTCCATTTTCTTTTCTTTTTCTTTTATAATATATTGTTTTGTGTGTTGTTTTTTTCATGGTCCAGGCACCCAGAGGCCTGAGCCTCAAGAGGTCTGGGTCCTGAGAATGTTGCCCCTCCTGCCCTCCATTTCCTTAGCCCTGGTTACATCCCAGTTCCTCAAAATCTTGTACCTCACTGATGCCTGCATGATCTACTTTACAGTCCTCTCTCTGAGTATTCTCTATTTCAATTTGGGGACTCTTCAGCCCTCCAGAATCTATTGGACTGCAATATTCATGGCCCCTCACTACTGGCCATGCCAGCTAGGACTGCTGGGAGTTGCAGTCTGATAAAAAAATTAGATTGTAAGCCTGAGGGTAGGGAAATGTCTAATTAACCATTTGTAAGCCACTCTGATAGCATTTTGACTGAAGAGCGGGGTATAAATACATCATCATGATCATCATCATCATCATCCAGAAGGCCACACAATCCCCACATCTACTCTGGTTGAACTACAGGAAAAGAGATTCCACCTAAACATTCAGAAGAACTTCCTGATGGTAAGAGCTGTTTGACAGTGAAACATGCTGCCTCAGAGAGTGGCGGAGTCTCTTTATTTGGGGCTTTTTAAAAAGAGGCTGGATGGTCAGCAGACTAGTGTTTTGATTGGCAGGCAATTGGACTGGATGGCCCTTGTGGTCTCTTCTAATGCTGTGATTCTATGATTCTATCAAATGCTGTCCAGTCCAAGTCTAGTTTAAGATACAGAGTATCAGAAGAAAGAGCAGCAGTTGTCATTCATAGTTGGGATCTAGATGGCAGACCCTGTAGGCAGGCACACAGATGATCCAGTTGCAGTCTTCCCCATTACAGTGAGATGCCAGTAAGCCCTCAGTCTGGTGCTGTGGAGCCCATAATTCACCTTAGTTTACAGAAGATCTGCAGGAAATAAAGCAGGCTGGATGACAGCTAGAGTGCAGGTGGTGTAGGACTCAGAGTGAATGCAATCAGAAAACTCTTTGTTGTGCATACTATACAGCAGTAAGGCAAACAAAAAAAAAGATAATGTTAACCTCAGCCAACAAGAATGCTTACAGACCGTTCCAGATGATGTGTGTGCGATTATCCTACCCAGTCTCAATCTGTCCTTGTGTTCTGATTGGTTAAGACAACCTCTTCCCCTCCATCCTAGAACATCCACAAACTCAACTCAACTCTTCCAGTGTTGACTCAAGGGAGGTGCCACAGGTAATTTAAAAAATATTTTTTATTTTTGTAGATTGAATTGGTAGCATTCTTTCCAGTGCAGACATAGGGGTTTTCACAACAGTAAGCATGCACCAATGAGGGATGGCTGAGAAACTACTTTAGCGCTGATACCGATACAACAGTAAATGCAGTGTGATAATATGTGTTCTCATAACGTTACTATTGCATGATCAATAGTCTAATGTGGTAACCCCCATTCCCATATTGTTACATGCCAGGGACTCGGTGGGAACGTTACAGGTACTGGTGCAATCAGCTTAACTGTTTGGGATGGGCTTGCACACCTGAAGGAGCAGGTCTGTAGTTTGGGAGTGCTCCTAGAACAGAGTTCTTAAATAGTGGGATAGAAGCGGGATTGAAACTGTAATCATGGGATCTTATTGCACCACGTCATGGATAGGCAGTAGGTATCCTGTAGTCAATCTGTGCTTCTGCCACTACTTCTAATGAAAGATAAAATCCCATGAATAGCTGTCAATCGTGTAGTTAACCCCTTATTGAAGTATGTGCCATAGGTCATTCAGGGGTAATTCAGAGAGAAGGGGATTTAAACCAGTTTCACTGTACCCCTCCCCATTCCTAATGAAAGCAAGATTTCTTACTGCTGAGGAGGCAACTATTTCATCTGGGCCAGGAGGAAGGGAATTTAAAGGGGTTTCATTGTACACAGCCCCCCACCATGCCCAATGAAAGCACAACTTACTGCTGAGGAGGCAACTATTTCATATGGGGCATGAGAAAGGGGATTTAAACCAAGTTCACTGCACACACCCCACTCCCAATGAAGGCAAAACCTCTTTATTTACTTAATCTCAGATAACTGATGAGTAAACAGAACAGTAGTGTGATAAGATATATCAGTAACCTGTTATCAATTCACAATTGCGTGGTAATGTGAAAAGAACCGTTGCTGTTTCGGGTGTTTAAAAAGCCGCAACAGCATTGGGAGGGAAGCTTCACGTGATAATCTCCACTGTGTTGCCCGGAGCTTACTGGAGGAAGGGCTTAATGTTTTTAAAATAGGTACAGTAATTAGATTCAGTTGCATAATTAATTACTGAAACTAGGTGTAGCCCAGATTCATTCCTTGGCATCTCTTCCCCGACCCCAGAACTCTTCCTTCAACCAAGGGGAAATTGATACCATTCTGAACTTTCTCCCTTTTCTCTAAATGCTAATACTTCAAAATATTTTTCCTTAATGCTGTAATAAATGTCTGATTAAAGGTTGGGCTGTTCCCTCTGGCCATATCAGTCTGCATCATCCAGCCTCCCTCTACCATAGCCCTAGATAAGCTATCAGCCTGGAAGGGATCTTAAAACTGCAGCAGAAATCCAGCTTCTCCCACACTCTCTCCCAAGAGGGAGAATTTGGGCAGGTGCTGCTAGCAATGGTGGAGTTACTTGAGCCTGCAAAACACTCTCTCTTCTCAGTAAAGCATTTAAAAAGCAGTCTTGTCTTTGAACTGTTTCTCAAATAAAAGATCCAGGCCTGTGTAATGGACAATAAAGTGAGTCGCCTTTTATCCACAGCTGATTCCAAGAGATTACTGTTCATCAGTGAACATCTGCATTAAACACTTTCTGGATTCAGAACAGAGTTGGTGAATAACAGCAGGAGCCCCAAAACACAAATGGTACCCCAATGTTGGCTCCACAAGAGATGCAGCACAAAGTAGCTGCTGGCCAGTCGCTGCTGATCCTGCCACCACTGTGCTCAGTTATGTTGTTATGATCAAGAGAGAAAGGAAAAGCAATCATTTTGTAGCATTTTCTTCTTCTTTTGTTTCATACTGAACAAAATGGGCATCTGGATGGAAGAGGAAGCAGTGACCAAGTGTGGGCAGGATACTGCCTTATACCACCTAGAAAATTTGTCTAACTGGAAGCAAGCTTACACCAGGTCAGACTGTTTATTTGCCTAGAAGTAGGAATTTGTGTGGAATTTCCTTTGTCCAAGTTTGTATTTTTAGTGGATATGTGTCCCCCAGAAACAAGCACAGAGCTGGATAATGTAATGTGGAACTAGGAATCCAGATATTTCAGGATTGTGGTGTGTTCAACAGAACCAAAAAAGAAAAAAGAAAATAAGCACTTGGCAACATAAATTTTGAAAATGGACACACACTTTTAGTCAATGGGCACATGCATTCAAAATGCATTTCACATAACTGAAAAAAATGCAGATCAAAATACATATGTTTGCGGGGAGGGGGATGAAAACCAAAATGCATACACATTTCTGTGTGGGTGGGACAATGCCCACAACTTCTACAGAACAAGTCAGTGGAGGAGAAATAAGTGGAGGAAAAATGAGAATCTCAACAAGAGAGAACTTGATAGAGCTGTAAATCCCTACCTGGATACCGTCTTACATCATATCTGACCATCTAACTCTATTAAAAAATTATTAAGTTTATTTAAACTGCCATTTAAATGTAAGTTAAATGACTGTGTTAAACCACAATAAAACTGAAAAATGCTGTCTGTGATTTTACTCTCTCCCCCAACTCCCCCTTTTTACTTGGGAGAGAAGAAAACATTTCTGAAAACACAGAAAACATTCTCCTCCACACTACCAAAAAAAAAAAATTCTCTTTCTTTCCATTTCTCCCATCCTTATAATTTAATCTCCTTACTGTCTTCCTTTCTTTAGCATGTTGATTTCCAGGTTAATAGCTTAAAAATATACTTTCCTAGGACAGATGAAGTGCTTCTATGCAATGTCTAGTGCAGAACACAGGAAGAGAACATGGATGCAAAGACTACCATTCCCATAACTACCTGTTAATTTAAAATCCAATAACTTTGAAATTAACTAAACTATCTAATACAAATATATCTGTAGCCATTGCATTTAGTAAACAACATGATAATAAGATAATTAATGTTATCTGTACTTTGTTTTCCTCAGCGCTGCAAGATACCTTGGTCTCATGTTGGGAGAAAGCTGGGAAAAAATAAAATCAAATAAAATTGTTATCTGGAGTAGACTTTATTTGCAATTATGATCACACTGAAATCCTCCTAAGGTGCTCTATGGGGAGGGGGGAACTCTTTGGAGAAAAATACATATTTACTTAGGTATTATTTACATTGATACCCCATCTTTCTTCCAATTACCTGAAGATAGCATGGCTCTCCTACTTTCCATTTTATCCTCACAACAATCTTGTAACAAGGTTACCAAATGAGTTTTGTGACTCTGTTGAAAACTAAACTTCTGTCTCATAAATCCCTCTTAATTTTTAATTTATATCAACTTCTATTTTTAATTTTACATCAAAGTAACTTCAAAATCAAATTCATAGAGATCTGCATTATGGCTTAATAAATCAGGTTTGTGAAGATTCCTCCTGCAATGTTGCGAGTCACTAAAATTATTGAAATTTTGTGAGTCACTGAAATTCATAGATTAATATAAGCACATTTCAGTGGCTATTTACTTCTGTTTTGGTAAAGCCTAAATTGTTGTTGTATTTGTGAATGTGAATTTTAGTTTTTTGGGATGTTTGGATAGACATTTCTGAGGGTACGGTTTAAGTACAGCTGCTGGTTGATTCAATGGGTCTGCTCTAACAACTGGATTTACCCTCCAACATTTCACAGATGGAAACTGAGGGCATGTCTACACCAGCCATTTAATCCAGAGCCAGTACAGAGCATTATGTAGCCACTGGGAGAGATCATCAGGAGACATGGAGCAGGATGTTACCAATATGCTGATGACACTCAAATATTCTGCTCCATGTCTCGGTCAACTGCTATGACGGCAGATGGCAGTTCTCCCTTCAATCAATGCCTTGAAGCGGTAATGGACTGGATGAGGAAAAACTGACTCAAATTGAATCCAGACAAAATGGAGATACTTACAGTAGGGGCCCCCAAACCAGAGATTGGGTTGCGACTGCCAGTCTTGGATGGGGTCACGCTCTCCACCAAGGACTGTATCCGCAGTCTGGGAGTGCTCCTAGACCTGTCGCTTCACATGATAAATCAGGTGAATGCGAAGGTCAGGAGCGCCTGTTATCAGCTTCGGCTGATACGCCAGCTGCGCCCTTTCCTGGAAGTAAAGGACCTAGAAACTGTAGTATATGCTCTGGTAACCTCATGACTCGACTTCTGCAATGCACTCTACATGGGGCTACCCTTATACCTCACTCGGAAACTGCAATTAATACAAAATATGGCAGCCAGGCTGATCACTGGAACATCATGAAGTGATCATATTACTCCAGTTTTAAAATCTGTGCACTGGCTGCCAGTTAGTTTCCGGGCACAGTATAAGGTGTTGGTATTAACCTTTAAAGCCCTACATGGCCTGGGCCCATCTTACCTAAGGAGTCGCCTATCTCCATATAATCAGCCCCTTGCCCTCAGGTCCTCTGGAAGGAAGTTGCTTCAACCAATAAGAACTAGGTTGGCAGCAACCTCCCAGAGGACTTTCTCTGCCACGGCTCCTAGATTGTGGAATGCCCTGCCGGAGGAGATCCATCAGATAATCAACTTTTAAAAAGCCATCAAGACGGATCTCTTCTGGCAGGCGTTCCCAGAATGATACTTTCCACAATCTCTCCCCCACCATTAGATCACTCCTTTATAATCAGAGGGCCCTGTCTAATTGTATTAGATTTGTAATTTTGTTTTAAGTTAAATTTTAATGTTATTATGGATTTAATATATTTTTAAGGTGGGGGATATGTCCTTTGTATTGTACGGGATTGTATTTTTAAATTGTAAGCCGCCTTGATAGCCTTGGCTAAAGGCGGGATATAAATAAATTATTATTATTATTATTATTATTATGCCCCAGACTGGCCCCAGATCAACCACGATGGCAACCATATGTGCCTGTCTGAATCCAGTGAGACATCACATTGTTGTGCACATGGAAGAGCCAGGCTGACACTGCATCAACACCACTGACCTGTCTCCTGTTTTCAGAGCCACCACCGCCACTTTCTCACAGGCAGGAGCCCTGTGTAAAGCCTGTCCGGCACACCAACACTTCTGCTGAGTTCAGAAATGGACACCTGGACATGTGAGTCCAGGCAGCCATTTCTGATGTCAATACAAGTGGTGGAGTGCCAGGTGTGCTGTACACAGAGTTTCTACTCATGAGGAAGCAGCAGCAGCAGCTCTGAAAACAGGCCATCCCCTTAGCCTGTGCTGCTTAGTGTGTGGAAGTCGAATGGCCCAGCTCTCGGCATGTGGACAACTAGATCTGGCCAACTCAGATCTGATCCAGCTGTCTACAGGCTAAAAGAACCCAAGGTCACAAGGGTTTATGGGTAACACTGGGATTTTTCCCAATTTTGCTTAATTCAGAGCACAGTCGGGTCAAGGGCAAAAAAACTCAGATCATCACGGGAAGAAGTTACACATTGTCAGGACTGCCATCACTGGCTTCTGGGTGAGTACAGTGTTTTTCACCAGTGTAGAAAAGCCCTGGGACATGTTGTCAAGCAACATCAGAATGTGGTCAAGAGGGTATAAATTATTACTTTAAAAAGAACAGACAAGCTAAAAGAGGCTGTGATGGTTTGCTTTTTGCCTGAGCTTACTAGGAAAGGTAAGGTTCTGCCCCCTCTTCTCCTCTCCTGCTGAGTCAATTGACTACAGACTATTTTTGCACATTGCACATTGAACTCAGTTTGCAACAACTGAGGTAAGATGAGGATAAAGGTGAGAAGTGGGAAGAAGAGAGAGAAACTGGGGCATTTTAAAAGCAGCTGAAAAAGTGGGATGACAGAAGATTAAGTGGGATGACAGAGGCAGAAAACTTGAAGAGTATAGATTTAGGCCAAAAATATTTTGAAGAGCAGAGGACGAAGTTGATGATATGATGTTCTTAAGGTATTTGATTTTTTTCTTATTGGGAGACTCCTTTCTTCACATGTATTTCAAGTGTTTCTAGTTTCTACAATTTTCTGAAGATCTCCAGATTTAGCAGACCTAAAGAATTATCTGGGTTCAATAATATGGATACTTACTAGTTCAGTGGTAGGCAACCTTTTTGAGCCATGGGCCGGGTTGCTGTCCCTCAGACAATTGGGGGGCCGAAGGACCAAAAATAAATAAATAAATAAATAAATTTTAAAAATTTTAAAAAACTATGCATGCACACTCTCTCAGCCCCAGAAAAGCCATGGCAAAACCCCTGTGGAGATTTTGCCAAAAAAAAAACCCAAGAACAAGTAATAACAACAATAATCAATATCATCATGGCAGGCTGGGGCTGGTCCAAAAGCCTCAGGGGGCCGCATCCAGCCCCCAGGCCTTAGGTTGCCTACCCCTGTACTAGTTTAAGAAATGGAGTAACAAGGATTAATTTATGAGGATGCCAACCTCAAAAAACCTTTAAAAAGTAGATCCCAAATTTGAAGTGGTTTGAATCTTGTGATCTAAACCTTGTAATTCTCCAAAGCTGAAGCACTAACTGAACATTAGAAGTAATTTTGCATAATTCTAAGGTAAACTAGGCTTTGGATAAAGAACCAGCTTGGAAATATAAATGTTGTTAGCGCCTTAGCATTGTCTCACATTTAATTAAATAGTGGAATTTCTAACTTCATTCTGGCATTAAGTTAATGCTAAAATTCCAACTTAGGTCAATTGGTTTAGTTAAGAAATTAATTAAATTGACTCTCTTCATTTGGAAATTTGCACAACATAATTTGTAACTTTATTGATTTTAATTTATTAGGTCCTAACAGCCAATAACCTAATTTGTTACTGTTAACATAAGTGGGCTGTTTATGACTCATTCCATTACTCATTACTTTTCATTACATGTGCCTAGTGAGAAGAACCTTAGCACTGATTTTTAAAATAGCATAATATTTGAAAAATATATACTCAATATGCCTCTAAAATGCTTTTAAATACCTTTTTAAAAGAACTAAAAAGTAAGGGCAGGTTGCATGCTTGCAACTATAGTTCCTCAAGTGGTCATTTGTGAACTCAACACTGGGATATTTTGAGCCTATGCAGTGTATCTTCGGAACTTTCTAGAATAGATCTAAAAGATTTTTGAGGTAACTGCACTCGCCCTTAGCGTTCATTTACCTCCCACTACGGAGGAGAGATTACTGTGATGTGATGGGTGGATCCCTCTTTGGAAATATGAATCCTTGAGGTTCAGAGTGGCAAATCTGTCCCCCTTTTCCAGTAGTGGAAGAAATTATGATAAGGTGACCATTATGAAGCATTTGTAAGCTATGTAGATGTTCAAGTCCCTGAGATCCAAGAAGGAGTGGAGGCCTCTGTACGTCTGATTGAAGACGAAGTATCAGGATAACCTCCTCTCCTCGATGTAGCTGAACTTGATGGCACCAGATACAGGCTTGATGGCACCTTTTCTCCACAAGGATTAAACCTCTTCATGGAGAACATCAGAAAGGGTTATTGAGAATAACCCCTGTTGGAGGGTATTCCTCAAACTCAATAATGTACTCCATCGCAGCAACGGTGTGGACCAAGCTGTTGATTATGATTTTGGTTCAGGCCTGAAGGAAGGGGGCTAGTCTGTCGCTGAAGGTGGTAGATGCAGTGGGAGGGAGAATGGCACAGAACTCAAAGCCGCTTCCTGGCTTGATCATTTTGGTGTTTCTTGAAACCCAGCTTGTATTTTGAAGCAAGATTTCTTTTCTGGAGGAAGAAGACTGTGATGCAGGTCAATAGAATTTCAAACTCAAGGGGCTATATGAACAACTTAGTCCCAAGGACAGATATGCCAGGGCATTCAAAACCTATATGATCCTTGGGATTGTGATAGTATACTATATTTCTGGGCCATAGAGCACAGTTTTTTCATGCACTCAAGCTTCTTGTCATCATACTTGTTAAAAAAGCAAGATTCATCAATAAGTAAGTCTTCAATAGTGGTCATGCATACCGGTAGAATACTACTGCTCTGGTGTTGACCTTGGCCAAACAGTCAGCTACATAACAAGTAGAATTAATCTTCTGACCTGCCAACAAATGTCCCTTGGCTTCAGTCACGTTGGCAAGTCTTTTCTCTTCCTCAGGAAGTTTGTCAAAGAGGGATAACATTCTTTCCTACAGGTTTTGATAATATGGCCCCATACATTCAGTATAGTTTGCAACTCTTAAACCAGTCACTGAGCAGGAATAAAACTTTTTCACCATCAGGTCAAGTTTCCTCCCTTCTTTATCTCCCAGTGTCGATGAGGACTTTCAAACCAACCTGGACTGCTAAGCTTTGATGATAACAGATAATAATCCAGTCCAAATCTAAGTCAGCCACCTTGTATAGGTTATCAATTTTCTTCAAAGTGAAGGAGATAGTTGATGGTGTAGACAAAGACCACATAGAGATCTTTAGCAAGGATGGCAGCAGTAGAAATGAGGCTGGCATCAGAACCTTGGCCTGAATGCAACAATAGACCAGGTCCATTGGTTCCAGTTCTTGATGCTTTACCTGAAGCTCCACAGCACTGGTCATCCTGAGCATTTGTTCAGAGAAGGCTCTCATATTGTCAGAAGGAAAAGCCAATTCATGTTCCACAAAATGCCAAAATGGAGACCACGAGAGAGGCTAGTCCAGAGAAGAAATATTGGACTCATCTCCAGCTGATTCCAGAGAAGAGGAATGCCAAGGAGGTCCAAGCAAACTATGTTCCATGACAGACATGTTTTGAGGAGGAAGTGGGGAGGATGGTTGGTCCTCGGGTTCTTAGCCTGGGGACATTTGGTTTTATGGTCCTTCTCTTGAGGTCCTTCTCAGAGTAGTGAGGCTGTGTCATAGAATCATAGAGTTGGAAGAACTCAAGGGCCATGCAGGAATACACAAAGCACCCTGACAGCCTCTGTTTAAAAAAGTTCCAAAGAAGGAGACTCCACCACTCTCCGAGAGAGGGTGTTCCACCACTGAACAGCTCTTACTGCCAGAAAGTTATTCCTAATGTTGAAGTGGAATCTTTGCCTAGCCCTATAAAAGTACTATAAAAGCAGCTAACTCCTATGACCCAATGTTATAGAATTCTGAGAATTGTAGTTTAATTCTAGGAATTGTAGTTTGTGGGACACAGAATAGTCCAACCCCCTACCATGCAGGAACTCACAATCAAAGCATCCCTGTAAAATGGTCATCTAGCTTCTGTTTAGACCTCCAAAGGAGGAGACCACCACTCTCCAAGGGAGAGTGTTACACTGTCAAACAGTCCTTACTGTCACGAAGTGCCTCCTAATGTTGGGTGGAATCTCTTTTCGTGTAGGCTGCATCTGTTGTTTCATGTTCCAGTCTTTGGAGCAGCAGAAAACAAGCTTGTTCCCTCCTCAATATGACATCCCTTCAAATATTTAAACAGGGCTATTTTATGACCTCTTAGCCTTCTCTTCTCCAGGCTAAACATACCCAGCTCCCTAAGTCACTCTTCAAAGGGCATAGTTTCCAGACTTTGCACCTTTTTGACATACTACAGCTTGTCAACATCATTTTTGAATTGTGGTCCCAGAATTGGACACAGTATTCCAGGTGAGGCCTGATCAAAGCAGAATAGAGTGGTACCATTACCGTATTTTTCGGCATATTAGACGCACTTTTTCTTCCCCAAAATGGCGGTGGGGAAGTTGGTGCGCCTAATAGGCTGAATGTAGCTCCCCTCCGAGGCCGCCGCTCGTCCTCGGTGGTTCAATGGGCTGCTCCTGGGATCGGAGGCCGAGCAGCCCATTGAACCACCGAGGACGCAGGGGGAAGGAGCGTTGCTTTCCCTGGGACCATGCTGGGGTCGGAGGACTCCTCCGACCCCAGGATCACCCCAAGGAAAAAAAGTTGCTTTCCATGGGGCAATGCTGGAGTCGGAGGACGCCTCTGACTCCAGCATCGCCCCATGGAAAGCTTCCTTGGGGCGATCCTGGGGTCGGAGGACTCCTTCGACCCCAGGATCACCCCAAGGAAAAAAATGTTGCTTTCCATGGGGCAATGCTGGAGTCGGAGGACGCCTCTGACTCCAGCATCGCCCCATGGAAAGCTTCCTTGGGGCGATCCTGGGGTCGGAGGACTCCTCCGACCCCAGGATCACCCCAAGGAAAAAAACGTTGCTTTCCATGGGGCAATGCTGGAGTCGGAGGACGCCTCTGACTCCAGCATCGCTTCATGGAAAGCTTCCTTGGGGCGATCCTGGGGTCGGAGGGCGCCTCCAACCCCAGCATTGCCCCAAGGAAAGCAACGTTGCTTTCCTTGGGCGGATGCTTGGGTCGGAGGATGCCTCCGACCCAGGCATCCACCCAAGGAAAGCAACCAGGCTTTCCCTGGAGGGATCCTAGGGTCTGAGGTGTCCTCCGTGGGTCGGGGGACGCCTCAGACCCCAGGGTCCCTCCAAGGAAAGCCTGGTTGCTTTCCCTGGAGGGATCCTAGGGTCTGAGGCGTCCTCCGTGGGTCGGAGGACGCCTCAGACCCCAGGGTCCCTCCAAGGAAAGCCTGGTTGCTTTCCCTGGAGGGATCCTAGGGTCTGAGGCATCCTCCGTGGGTCGGAGGACGCCTCAGACCCCAGGGTCCCTCCAGGGAAAGCCTGGTTGCTTTCCTTGCAGGGATCCTAGGGTCTAAGGCATCCTCCGTGGGTCGGAGGATGCCTCAGACCCCAGGGTCCCTCCAAGGAAAGCCTGGTTGCTTTCCCTGGGTGGATGCCGTGGGTCTGAGGCATCCTCCATGGGTCGGAGGACGCCTCAGACCCCAGGGTCCCTCCAAGGAAAGCCTGGTTGCTTTCCCTGGAGGGATCCTAGGGTCTGAGGCATCCTCCGTGGGTCGGAGGACGCCTCAGACCCCAGGGTCCCTCCAGGGAAAGCCTGGTTGCTTTCCCTGGGTGGATGCCGTGGGTCTGAGTCGTCCTCCGTGGGTCTGAGGACGCCTCAAACCCCAGGATCCCTCCAAGGAAAGCCTGGTTGCTTTCCCTGGAGGGATCCTAGGGTCTGAGGCGTCCTCCGTGGGTCGGAGGATGCCTCAGACCCCAGGGTCCCTCCAAGGAAAGCCTGGTTGCTTTCCTTGCAGGGATCCTAGGGTCTGAGGCGTCCTCCGTGGGTCGAAGGATGCCTCAGACCCCAGGGTCCCTCCAAGGAAAGCCTGGTTGCTTTCCCTGGGTGGATGCCGTGGGTCTGAGGCGTCCTCCGTGGGTCGGAGGACGCCTCAGACCCCAGGGGCCCTCCAAGGAAAGCCTGGTTGCTTTCCCTGGGTGGATGCCGTGGGTCTGAGGCGTCCTCCGTTGGTCAGAGGACGCCTCAGACCCCAGGGTCCCTCCAAGGAAAGCCTGGTTGCTTTCCCTGGAGGGATCCTAGGGTCTGAGGCGTCCTCCGTGGGTCGGAGGACGCCTCAGACCCCAGGGTCCCTCCAAGGAAAGCCTGGTTGCTTTCCCTGGAGGGATCCTAGGGTCTGAGGCATCCTCCGTGGGTCGGAGGACGCCTCAGACCCCAGGGTCCCTCCAAGGAAAGCCTGGTTGCTTTCCTTGCAGGGATCCTAGGGTCTGAGGCATCCTCCGTGGGTCGGAGGATGCCTCAGACCCCAGGGTCCCTCCAAGGAAAGCCTGGTTGCTTTCCCTGGGTGGATGCCGTGGGTCTGAGGCGTCCTCCGTGGGTCTGAGGACGCCTCAAACCCCAGGATCCCTCCAAGGAAAGCCTGGTTGCTTTCCTTGGGCGGATGCCTGGGTCGGAGGCGTCCTCTGACTGTATTTTATTAAGAATCTTTTTTTCCTAGATTTTCCTCCTTTAAAATTGGGTGCGTCTTATATGCCGGAGCGTCTTATATGCCGAAAATACTTACCTTGATCTAGACACTATACTTCTATTGATGTAGCCTAGAATCCCATTGGGTTTTTTGTTTTGTTTTTTGCTGAAGCATCCCACTGTTGACTCATGTTGAACCTGTGGTCGACTAGGACTCCTAGGTCCTTTTCACATGTACTGTTGTCAAGCCAGATGTCCCTCATCCTATATCTGTAGATTTCATTTTTTTCCCCTAAGTTTAGTGCCTTACATTTCTCTGTGTTGAAATTTATTTATTTTTAGTTTTGGCCCAGATTTCTAATCTATTGAAGTGATTTTGAATTTTGATCCTGTCCTGTCCTCTGGGATATTAGCTGCTTCACTGAATTTGGTGTCATCTGCAAATGTGATAAGCATACCCTCTATTCCTTCATTCAAGTCATTGATAAAAATGTTGAATAGCATTGGGCCCAGGACAGAATCCATTAAAAAATGCATTGTCCTCTTTTATACTACTGCTGTTTGTTTGCTGTTGTTGATTCTGGTTTAGTTTGGTCTTCTCTTAATAATCGATCGTGGTGTCTTTGAATTGTTTTGATTGATTTGTGTGCCTGAGTTACTACAGAAGAAAAGTGGGTTAAAAAGAAAGAGAGTGGGAGTGAGGAGAGTGAGAGAGTGAGAGAGGTATTGAACAAGCCTATAAATAAAAAATATTTAATGGCTTATAAAAATAGTGAATGTTAGCTGGCCAGAAATGTAAGTACTTCTTAGGAATAAATCACCTTGTGGCCTGAAATATGGATGTTGAAGGTGGGATCAGTGTGGTGTGCCACTTCTGTACTCTTCAAATGCTTCCTCTAAATAAGGACAGTTCCCTCTGTGGTTCTCAAGTCTACCTGAGCAAGGGACTGTAGACCAGTGGCAGATCAGGCAGAATATAGGAACTGAGTGGCCCTGTATTGGGATTGCTTTGACTGTATATTCCTGTATGGCAAGGAGTTGGACTGGATGGCCCTTGTGATCTCTTCTAACTCTATCATTATATGGAGATTACTGCATGTGATCCAATGTGACTCATCCCCAATGAGATGGATGCATATTTAACCGGCAATAATGGATCTTACTGTGTTCCCCATAGGGAGCTCACATGCAGCCTGTATGCAACCCAGGCTTATCCTGTGGCTTTCCAAGAATGGGAAAATCCTACAGCTACCTACGGGAATATGGTAAGATCCATCATTGCCAGTTAAACACACATCTATCCCATTGGAGAGAAGTCACATCAGATCGCGTGCGATAATCTCCTATGATTGTATGAGTGCAGAAAGAGTAGAACTTGGCAGTAATAGATTACAGGTAAGTAGAGATCCAGTAAGGCACAGTGCTTCGAACATTTGATTAGGACTCCAAGAGGTCATGGATCAAATCCCCCCTCAGCCATGGAAACCCACCTTGGGCAACTCACTCTTCCAACTATGATTCTACAAAACATACTCTAGGCCCCAGAGGAAGCCTCGAGTATTTTTTGTGCAACAAAAGTTGGAGGGGGGGAATAGGCATACTGGGGAGGAAGGGAGGGGCAGAGTTAAGGGACAAGACAGAAAGGGAGCACGATGGGGGCAGCAGCCCCCAATCATGCGAGAGACAATCACAGTGCGATAATGGCTGCGATAACAGCCGTAGGTTACCGTTTTATTTTTTTACCATGGTTGCAGCACAAAAGGGGCTGGTGTTATAACATCCCCCAGACGTCTGAGTGATACAACTCCTTTCATCAGGAAGACATTCTCCTAAAAGTTCTCCACACATATATCCTTCGCCGCAGAGCCTGCTCCAATACGAAAACAGAAGAGAGAGCTACTCTTGTTCCTTGGAAGCTAGACCGGCAACAACTCTCCATCTGCATCCATACTGCAGAAATGATGTGATTTGATGCTGCTTTAATTGCCGTGGCTGAATGCTATGTAATTCTGGGAACTGGTGTTTGTTGTGGCCCCAGAGTGGAGCAGAGCTCCGCTCTGGGGCCACAACAAACACCAGTTCCCAGAATTACATAGCATTCAGCCACGGCAATTAAAGTGGTGTCAGACCGCATTATTTTTAGTGTAGATGCAGCCTCTCTCTCTCTCCCTCTCTCTCTCTCTCTTTCTTTTTTTTTTCAGACTAACAGAAGCACAGAGAGCAATAGAATGGCAGGAGGAAGGTAGACAAATTCCTGTGTGCTATTATCTCAGGTTGACCGAGGGATGAATTCCAATAAAGAGAAAGAGGCTTCCATTGGTGGTTGGGGGGGGGGGGGGAGGCCGTGGTGGCTTGTAGCATCCCTTCCCCCTGCCAACATGTCAGGAGGGAGTAAACACGGCAGAAACAGATGGTGCTTTTGTGACCTTGGTGGGGGATAATGGTGGGGCTGCTGGGAGGGCGGGGGAGGGGACTCTGTCAGGCAGGATTAATAGACTATGCAGGAATGTCCGAACCACACTTTTAATGAACTCCGATAAAGATTTAATGAAGCAAAACACAGAGAGACAATGAGGGTCCCCGACCCCAGTGGGGGTGCAGGGGTCTCCATGGAGAAAAGCACACCCTCCTGCCTCACTAGAGAGAGACAAAGCAGAGGGAGGGCCCCACACTTGGTTATAGATTAAACCAACTGCCAGACTTGGCAGGAGGGGGATGGATGTGTGGAAGAGAGAGAGCAGCACCGGAGCCGGGGAGGAATGGATGGATACATAGATAGATAAGAGTTAGAAACTATACATGCTCTCCGTAGGCCTCATCTCCAGTCTCTCCTTGCTTCAAATACAGGTTACGGCAAAAGCACCGATCAATTTGGCACTGTGAAGTGCTAATGATTTGCAGCCATTAAACCAATGTTTCCATTGAGCAGATAAGATTTAGAATTCTCGCCATTCTGAGTGTTCCTGGCCCTCAGAAAACCCTATGGGATTCATGGGGTCGCGATAAGTCAGCAGGCAACTTGAAGGGACACGCACACCCCTCCGTCAAAGAGCATGCCTGGTTTTGTAGCATCTTGGATGAGAATTTTGGGAACCCTGGGTTCAAATCCCTTGGCTCTCTGGGTCTCAGAAGAAGGCAATGGCAAGTCATCTCTGAACAAACAGTGCCAAGAAAACCAAGGATAGGGATTGTGTAAGTCAAAAATAGTGCAAAGGCGTATAACAACATCCTCTTGGGCATATCTACATGGGCCACTTAATCCAGGGCCAATCTGGAGAATTATACCCTCAACTGACCCCAAATTGACTAAAATGGGGGCAACACCTACTAGGCTGAATCCGGTGAGACACATCTGTTTTCCCATAGGGCCATCTGGGCCAACACCACATCAACCCTACTGGACAGACCCCTGTTTTTGGAGCTACCTTCACCACTTCATCCTAGGCAAGAGCTCTGTGTAAAGCCTGCCCAGCATGCCACCATTTCTGCTGAGGTCATAAATGGCTGCCTGGACATGTGATCAACAATGAATCTGGGTGACCATTTCTGACTGGAGCAGGCTTTACATGGAGCTCCTGCCTGCAAGGAAGCAGTGGTGGCAGCTCCAAAAACAGCCATTCCCTTTCTCTGTGCTGCTCAGCATGGAGAAGAAAGATGGGGCAACTCTTGGTGTGTGGACAAATGGGTCAGATTGAATTGGACCCAATCCAGCTGAACACACACCAAGGTCACTCTGGGTTTCCAAAACTTTTCCCAACTTTGCATGTTGGAACACTTGGGTTCAAATCCCTGGGTGGCCTTGGCTCTCTCAATCTCAAAGGAAGGCAATGGCAAGTCCTCTCTGAACAAACAGTGCCAAGAAAACCAATGAGTTTAACACATGGAAGGGAATCGGCCAAATCCCATGCAGAAATGGGATTTAAATCCACAAAAGCGGGATTGTTTTTAGATGCATTGAGCATTAATCCAGAATTAACCCGCACAGAAAGTGGTCAAAGGGATCATTTTCAGAGACATCGGGGGCATTGAGCATTAATCCAACATTAACCCACACAGAAAATGGACAAAATCAGCTGCTTTTTACTTTCGTGAAAATCCCGAAAGTAAAAAGCAGCCAATTTTGTCCACTTTCTGTGTGAGTTAATGTTGGATTAATGCTCAATGCCCCCAATGTCTCTGAAAACGATCCTGCTTTTGCGGGATATTCCCGGAATTTAAATCCAGTTTTTGCACAGGATTTGTGCAATTAGCCTCCCATGTGATAAACTCCATAGTCAGGGTAAGGGCAAAAAAAAAAAAATTCTCCCCAGACGTAGATGTTGTCAGGACTGCCACTACCAGCTTCTGGGTGATTACAGGGGTTTTCACCAATGTAGACAAGCCCTTGGATTCTTCTGACAGAAAGAATCCTGACATAGTTCCATCTGGCAAGATGTGTTCTGTGTATTTCTTTTCATTCTTTTAACCCAAGTTAACCACTGAATTTTCTGGTTTACATTTCTTTCTAAGTGAGGAGGAATGTAGTGTAACCTGCAAGCTAGATCATTCTATCTGTAGAATATTCTAGCTTGCACATCACCCTGCATCCATCCTCACACTCTAGGACATAGTTATATGTATGAGAAAGAGATGCTCTTGTTTACAGGAATTCAGGAAACTAGATTTTTAAGTAGCTGATTCTCTGCATGTCACTTCCAATAATCACCTTCATATTTCTGTGGTTTCACCACTGGGAAGGAAATTGATACGATGACAATTAGGCAAGCACCACTTAAATTTGGCTAATACATGGGACTGCATAATCTTTCTGCTTGCCTAGTAAGGCCAGCTTTATATCACTGGGCAGAGCCAGCCATCTGCCTTGGCATTTACACACATATGCACACACACACACACTGCATTCCTCCAGACTCTTCTAGCCATTTCCTCTCTTAGATATGTTGGTCATGTAGCCTGCCCTGAACCTTGTGATGCAGGGGCGAGAAACCAGTTTGGGGAACAGAATTTTTAAACAGAGGCTGGATGGCCATCTGTCAGGGGTGCTTTGATTGTGTCTTCCTGCATGACAGAGGGTTGGACTGCATGGCCCCTATGGCCTCTTTCAACTCTATGATTCTATGATTTTATAAACCACTGCTCCACCCCTACTCCATAATTCTTGAAGTTCTGGCTGAATGTATTTCATGCCACATTCACCATGTGCTTTGCAGGATGGAAGATGTGTGAATGAAGAGCAAAGAAGGTCCATTTCTGCCTGTCTCCTGCCTACTTGTCTCTCTGCCAAGGTTTTAGAAAGAGGAGATGCAACTAGAAGACATCTGCAGATCAGATTGTGCTCCCGGGTGGGCCAGTTTTCACCACAGGTTCCCTTTCTGAACCAAAGCTAACCCATAGCTTTCAGCTGCAATGGAAGAAGATGCTGTCCTTTTCCCAGAGTTGAAGTAAGATTTAGAAATTTCTGTTATGTAGAATCTGCAGTGAGGGGGAGAGGAGGGCTGCTATCTTGCCCTTCACAACAGGCAACAAAATGTCTTCAGCCAGCTTTGTTCTATTTGCAAAAGTCAGTGATGACTTTTAAAATACTTACTGAATCACTAAACATCGGCAGCAATTCTAACACAAAACACTGGGAAATATCAATCAACTGCTGTTAATGAGGTACGAAGAAAGGCGTTTTGCCAGTTGGGTAGCAATCTCTTCATTTTGCCACTTTTCAAGAGGAAATGACTCTGAGACATCAAGGACACAGTATTCAAAACCACTTGATGTGAATTAAACACTTAATTCTCAGGGTGGTAAAAGAATAATCAGTCAATGAGCAAAATGAGTTCAATTTTTTTTTTACTGCCCTTCCGATGCAAGCTTATGGGTGAAGTAGGGACTCTAATTTGCATTCGTGGGTACAAGTATGGATAAAGGGAGCAATAATTACTCTGGGTTAATTAACTCAGCCTGCAGTCTGATGCATGTCAGACCTTGGAAGAATTTGCATTGAATATAGGATTGAAACTACGGTATATAGGATTGCAACTATATAGGATTGCACTGCATGAATTTAAAACAAAACAAAAAACACCAATCTTTTGTACTGATATTGACTATATTGCTCCAGAAATATAACTAGGCATATAGGCCTGGAGTTTCTTTCAAAATTTCTATCATTCTTTTGCAAAACCATGACACAGATTCAACTTCTGGCCTACTACCACTTGACTATCCTATTAATAGATGTAGTTCCTTTCCACTGACACACATTATTGTGCCTATTGTATAGTATCACACTCAGGTAGTGAAATTAAACTGAGGACATAATACATCTTCCCTTTAGTGTGCATGAGATTGTGCCTAAGAGAAGCTGCTGCTAAAATGTAACCATGGCCAAGTCACTGCCTCTCAGCCTCAGTTCCCCATCTATAAAATGGGAACCATCTTGACCTCAGAGTAAACACACATGAAATAGGAGAAAGTTGCTACTTATCTGGATCATTAAGAATGGCTATAAATCCCTTGTTCATGAATTGAAAAATACACTTCTTTTTCCTTTATTCCATATCAGTCTAGCTACTTTTCTTCCTGAATGCCCACTGCATTCTATATTATTAAATAGATTTCTCCTCGGTATTCTAAATTAAATGTGGGGAACCTGTCGTGGTTCTCCAGATGTTGTTGAGCTACGGTTCCCTAGCTGCTGGCCATGCTGTGTGCCACTGATGGGGGTTGGAGTCCGACAACTTCGGAAGCGCTAGTGGTTCTCCACCCCTGTACTATATGTATAACATGTGTAGTCTCTATTGGTTTCAGCTCCTGGAATCTTCTTTATACCACAGCTGGTGAAGGATGATCAATTTGACAAAGGACCAATTTTGAACTACAGTTCACCCTCCACATTTGCGGCTTTGACTTTTGCAGATTTGATTATTTGAAGTTTGGCTGAACATGTTCTCTCTAGGACGTTCTAGATCCCCCAATGTGATTTTATGTTCAACTTCCAACAAAAGTTGTGCTGGAGAACCTTGAGATTCCTAGAGAGAGCACTTCTCTAGGCATTTGTAGGTACTCCAGTGCAATTCTGTGGTCAGCTCCCAGCAGATGTTGACCACAGAGTTGACCTGGAGAACCTAGATATTCCTAGAGAGGTATTTTCTCAGGTTAAAAAAAAGTGTTTTCTTATTTGCGATTTCCCCACTTTCTCGGGGGTCCTGTGCCCCTAACCCTAGTGAATGTGGAGAATCCACTGTATTAAATGCCTGTACTGCAGTCACTCACTCATAAACCATAAGGTTGCGAGTTCAATACTAGCCAGGGCTCAGGTTTGACTCAGGCCTGCATCCTTCCAAGGTTGCTAAAATGAGTACCCAGCTGTTGGGGGCAATGAGCTTACAGTTGTAAACTGCTTAGACACTGCATAGTGGTATGAAGCGGTATATAAATGAAGCTGCTTTGCTTTGCTTTGCTTTATTAGCATGGGCATTGCCTGTGGGCTATGATTGTTATCTGTCACTGGGGCCCTTATTAGGACAGCCACAGTTGCACAAGCTTTGAAGTGTGCAAGCTTTCAAAGTCTCCAGACTTTTTTCATCAGGCTAGGTAGTTTCAATTTTAAAAAGGAGGAGGAGGAGGAAAGTAAGTCCAAAAATGTAGCTAGATGGGTCTGACTGCAACCGATGAGGTCTGCAGTTAAACTCATTGCCAAGAATTATGAGAGTTCACACCATGAGTCACTGTGAGGCATGCAGGTATCACATGAAACACAGCAGTTACCAATGCCTGTAAGAATGAAGACAAAATGGTAGCTCCCCATCTTTGGAAAGCATAGAATCATATAAGTCTGATAACAACATCTACCTGAAGCAGCAAACAGCAGAGGTACAAAGAAATCACACTGTCTTTAAATAAGCAAAGCCGACAATTAAATTTTAGGTGGTGTGTTAGGTGAAGGAGTTATGTATGGCCAAAATACTGGCTAGGGAATTCTGGAAGTTATAGTCCACAGAAGTAACCTTTCTGAGTTCAACAAAATATAGAATGTTATTGTGTGCTCTTATTCATACCTGATGAGCTTGCCTTCTGCAATATTCTGGTACCTGAAGCAAAATGAGGGAAATTAGTTTCATGCTTAAATATAAACAACACATATACCTTCCTTCCTTCCTTCCCTCTCTCCTTTCTTTCTTTTCTTTCTTTCTTTCTTTCTTTCTCCCTCCCTTTCTTTTTCTTTCTTTCATATGATATACAATACACATGTACACGCTGCAGGCCTGAAAACAGTACCCCCTCTGGAATTGGCTGCTACATGAAGCAACTGTTTCCCTTTGCTTCGCAATAAGCTTCAAGGCCATGCTAGACAGGTAAAAAGGCATCCCTAAGGTATAGGCCATTCAAAACAAATAGAGCATGATCATCTAAAAGACCCAGCCAGGTAGCAATATGTCTGCAAACCAAAAAGAGAAAGGGGGGGTCAGTAGTCCTGGATTTTTCATAGTTGTGAAGAAGAAAGAATTCCAGTGGATGCAATTTTCTATCATGGTGCAAGGCTTAGAAAAGCTGTACCTACTACAGGGTTTGTTCTATCCCATTCACTTCTTTCTCCCTCTGGTGAACATAACAGATTAGGGCAGGAAATAGGAACATATGATCCTCTAGATAATGATGGTCTACAATACCTTCATTACACCTCCTTCCCATTAGCTAGGGTACCTAGGGATGATGGAAACTGCAGTCCAAAAATATTTGCAGAGCAATTTGTTATCCACCCCGGGTGTGGATTAGGGAAATTCAGGTTCAAAACCAGTTCATTAGGTGACTTTGGGCAGAGATATCTCCCTTTCTTTTCTCCTAACTTATTTCAGCAGTAAATAAAATGAACCATGTATACTGAGACAAGTCACATCTTTCAGTCTAAGAAGAAGGCAAAGGCAAAGAAGACTTTATGATGGGGCTGACATAAATTGGAGTTAACTTAAAGGCACAGCACAAAAACAAATGCTGCCTTGAATTCCTTGGGTAAGGATGAATAATTTGCGTTCTTCCAGGTATTGTTGGCTAAACTTGAAAATAGTTCTTTTGGGACTAAAAATCCCAGATTATTCCAGCTAGCACAGCCACTTAGGGGAAAAAAATTGAGGTTTGATTGTTGGATTGTAACTCCCATCACCTCTATTCAGCATAACAAAAACAATGGTGAGGGATGATAAACAATACATACATCTTTATTTAACATACTATAACCTCTGTCTAATCATCAGATAATAAAGCATGTTTTTATGCATGGATTTTACTCTATGTGTGTGCGCGCACACGTACACACACAGTAATATTCATACATACTTTTATATCTGATGGTTGGATGAAAGAGAGAGAGAGAGAGACCAGAGTCTATAGCATTCACTCAATCACTGTCTTCTTTTTTTTTCCTCTTTCCTCAAATTTATTGCCTCCATAATCAAGTGCATCCCATAATTCATATATCCTATCTGGCTTCTTTTCATAGTTGATTTCTTTATTTGAGCGATGGGTTTCTATGCTTCTAATAGCATATTTTGCATAAACCTTTTATAGGAGTAACTAATGTTCTCTTCATTAATATATCCCAGCAAGATCATCAGTGGCTGGAATCCCAGCTTCATTTATATAATTCTTAAAGGAACAGGAGACCTGTCCTTTTTTGCATTTGGCTACCTTGAAATGTTCCCTGGTGTATACATTCCTACCTTCAACTAAACCCCATGTCTTCCTGAATGATCTTCTGTAACAGTGTGAATGTGTGTATCCCCTTTCTCCTTTCTTTCTGGCATTCCTTACAAACATTTCAAAATTGCCAGTAGACTCCCTTTCATTATTTTGTCTCTAAGCGAAACATGCTGACTTCCTTCAGCCTGTCTTCTCTTGACACATATCTTCTAGGCTTTTTTGCTAACCTCATAGCTCATCTTCTCCATGACTGTCCCAATGGCAGCTTCCCCCACAGCTGATATAGTGCAGAAGTGCAAATTTGGAAGTAGGAGGATAAATTGTTTCAGTGAAAGAGCAATAACTGAAGGAAATTAGACTTTAGAACTGTGATCTTTCACTGATTCTGCAAGTCTACTATTTGCTATTGGTGGTGATTCAAATGGGCTGTGATGCTTAGGTTGCCATTTGTCCTGGAAAACCTGGAAAATCCTAGATTCAAGGGACTAAAAAATGTCCCACCTTATTTTTCTATTACCTCCCCACCTTCCTCCAACAGTCCCAGAAGATGGCAAAGGAAAGAAGACAAGCAGAGATGGCCTTGTGTTGTGTGGAGATTGTGTTGACGGCTTGAGCTTAGGGCTAGGCAGCACAGTGGAACTTTGCTTCCAAACAGCCTTGAGAGACTAGGAGAGATTATCACGCTGGCTTTTATTCCTGCACTAGGCATGGGATGTAGATGCACAGGGATGGATTCTATTGCATAGCCCCATCCCTGGGCAGTACTCATCTCATGCCTGATCCGGGCTTCCCATTCTTTAAAAGGTCCAGGAGAAACAAAATGTGGGAACATGGATGAATGTGTGGTGGCGATGTCCCAAAATAAAAGAAAATTGGGGAAAAATACATAAGACAATGCAAAATATTTTTAACACTAAATTTGAATTACAACCTGAATTTTACCTATTGAATATGACAAATAAAGTAGATCCGATAACAGAAAGATGGTATTGGAGACCTATTTTATATATGGTATCAGCGGCATGATTACAATTAGCACACAAAAGAAGAAATACCAACCAATGATGAATGGATTTTAAAAGTGATACTTACTTTGGAAGAACTATGGAAGTTTATATTTGTTAATATTTTGTATAGATTGAGTATATACTCATGAGTAAGGAATGTATATAATGTATATATATAAAATTAATAAAAATAAATATATAAAAAATAAAAGGTCCAGGAGAAGCCTGGATTGGGTATGGGATGAGTGCTGCCCAGGGATGGGGCTATGCAATAGAATCCGTCCTTGGGCATTTACATCCCACTCCTAGCGCGGCAATAAAAACTAGTGTGATAATCCCCTAAAGAGAGTCCCTTTAATCTGTTAGGGCTGCTTGGAAGCTTCCCTGTGTTCACATGAGCTAGGAGGAAAAAGAAGAAAAAGAGAGCTCTTAGCTTGGTACTAGTACTGAAGTTGAAGCATAATGGCAGAAAAATTGCAATTATTAATGTGTTGAATTTGTAAATTAGATGCCCAGACATGAGGGACTAGAATATGCAGCCCTGTGTGGTGCTATAGAATCAAATGGTAAGTAGGCTGTTACGGGACTACACCAGTACTTGCTCAGTGTATGTGATGTTCCATATTTACAGTGCTAGTCAAGGCATTTTGCTGCTTAAAATGTAACAGCAGTTGTCCCTACCCTAAAGTCAAGTCCCATTGTATCCTTGAAATGTGCAGAACTGACTTAGGGGCTGAACAGGCTAGCACTGGCTTGGAGGCAGCATGGGGGTGTGGTGTTTGGCCGACGTGCTGTATGCTGCCGGAGCTTTAAAAAAAAATGCTGCCACAGCGGCAAAGTCACTCTTTTCCTGGATCAAAAAGGAGCAGATTTCTGCCACTTCTTTTTGAGCCAGGAAACAGCCAGATCGGGGTGTGGTATGTGGTTGCCATGGCCCCGATCCACCGCTCAAAGGGCAGTGGCAAGCTGCTCCTTTGGGACGGTCTGCTTTGCCCCTTAGAAGCAAAGATAGGCAAGTATGGCTCTCCAGCTACAGCTTCAGTAAACCACTGCCATCTTGCCATTGGCTAAGCTGGCTAGGACTTAGAGTTACAGGCCAAAAACTTGTGAGCACCACAGTTGCTATACTTGCTTTAAAAGAACATACTACCCAAGATAGAAGCAGAATGGTTTTCAGTTGGGAAGTAAGAAAGGCTGCATTTTATCATCCTATGTTTGCGGAAGGCAAGAAGCCAAGATGACTAAAATGAGACTGTTGTACTTTGGCCATATCATGAGAAGAAATAACTCACCAATAAAGTCAATAATGCTTGTAGGGTAGAAAGCAAAAGTAAAGAGGAAGACCACATTCCAGATGGATAGACTCAGGGGGGAAGCAGACGGGCGGGCCTGGGCCGTCCCCGGAAGCGGAGGATCGAGGCCGAGGCTGCCAGACACCTCGGCCCCGATCCTCCCTTTCGCCATCTACAAAAGGAGTGCTAAAATAGTGCTCCTTCCTCAAGCCGCGAAAGGGGCACTGCAAGAGGCGTGGCGTGCCTCTTTGGCATCTCTTCCAGCTCAGCGTGTATGGACGCTGGGCTGGAAGGATGTAATCGGAGCGCCCGTCGTGTGGAGCGATGGGCGCTCTGATTACATCCTCAGGAAAGGGTTGGGGCGCCCAGCGTGAGGCTGCCCCTCCCCTTCCTTGCCTCCAAGACTGCGCAAAGTGCCGTCTGCAAAGAGGGTCAGTCAAGGAAGCCACAGTCCTGAATCTGCAAGACCTAAGCAGGGCTATAGATGATAAAGTGACTTGAAGGTCTCTTATTCATAGGATCACTATAAGTTGAAGTCGCCTTTGAATCACAGAATTATAGAATTGGAGGAGACCACAAAGGCCATCCAGTCCTACCTCACGGGAATACACAATCAAAGCACTCCTGACAGACGGCCCCTGTTTAAAAACCTCCAAAGAAGGAGACTCCACCATGCTCCAAGGCAGAATATTCCACTGTTGAACAGTTCTTATTGTCAGGAAGTTCCTCCTAATGTTTTAGGTGGAATCTCTTTTCCTGTAGACTGAATCCATTGCCCCATGTCCTAGGTACAAAACACACTGCAGTAATAATCCATAACAGTAAGAGTATGGTCATCCTCTATGCCACTTTGGTACAGGCAGTCTCCAGCACCATCTCCCCCACAATGACTCTTCCTAGGAAAAAGCCTCTCACCTTCAGGAGATACAGAAATATCCTGTTGTAGCAATGAAAGCAGGTGCAGGACTCTCCAGAGAGCCTGCCTTCTTGTTGCCTTGTTCTGAAGGGTCCTCAGACAGAGGCATTTGGTAATTTGCTTTGGAAGCTAGCCATTTTCCTGCTCTCCAGGAAACATCCTTCTCTGATGTTTCTGAGTTCTCACTATTAGGCTTTGGCCTAGAGTAAAGAGTGGTAGCTCCCAAACAATCCCATGGGACAGTTTTCATGTGAGGAGATGCTTTTTTAGCAAGTGGGGAAAGGAGAGGAGGGTATAAAGCAAGAATGGGCACTTTGTGGCCCTCCAGATGTCATTGCACTGCATCATTGCAGTCCATGATCCATAACCAACATACCTAATGGTGAGGGGCAATGGGATTTGAAGTCCGATTACATCTGAAGGGCCTCATCTTGTATTTCCCTCATCTCAATTGAATGTTCAATGTTATATTTATTTTTACAGTCTAACCTCCTTTATGACACACTGCATTTCAATGTACAGGGAGAGCATTTTTGCTTATTGTTTGGTTATGTATAGGAAAATTTCTGAAATATGCCATATCTGGTTCCCTATAACCGAATTTTGCAATAGCAGGTGGAATTAGGATACAAGTATCAAAAAGTAAAGAATTGTGAATCATAAGGAATGTTTAGTTAGGAAATGCAATTTATGAAAAAGAATGATAAATCCTGTGAGTACAGTGTGGATAAGTGAAAAGTAGTGAGTAATAAATAATAAGACGGAGGAAAAAATGTGTGTGATCAAAAGTGAATTACGCAGGAGATACTTAGGAGGTATTAATGTAATTACAAAATTGTGATTTGATTGTGCTTTTGAGATTAACGTTGTAGAATCAAATCTTATAAGAAAAAATAAAGTTAAAAAAAAAAAAGAATTATACCATATCAGCCTCTCACCCTGCAGCCTGAAGAAAGAGAGTCCAGGGAAATTCCTCTTATTTCACAATGTATAAACTGGATCCGATTCTCAAAACATCCAATGTTTGGAAGTGCCTTTAGTACTTTAGAGACAGCCTCTTTCTTCCTCATTCCATCTCCTCCTTCCTCTCCCTGTCCTCAGCCAGATCAGACAGAGCCCAGAGAATTTACCAAGCAGCAGGAGCAGGCACACTGGCTGGATCCCTGGAAACGGCACTAGAGCGAAGAGCGAGTTAAGTTCCTCACAGTGGGAGCCTGCTAGCCCAAGCACAGCATGTTTGAGCTTACTGCAGGACTGTAGGCCAAGCTCCCTTCCATTCTTAGCCATTTCTTTGTGGATTCTTTCTCCTTTCCTCCTTCGTCTCCCTTTTTGTTTTATAACTGGCTTGTTATGCGTTGAATTTTTCAAAAAATAATTTTAAAATGCATTATAGTACATGATCTTGCTCAGTTCTCTCTCTCTCTCCATTTCTTGGCTTTGGTGATGGTAAACCATTAGGGGGGAAAACCTGATGTTTTCAGTACTCTACAGTACCTAGTGCAACGTTATGGGCCGTAATAACAATCGCCATAAAGATGATTGTAAGCTGCCTGGAGGGCCTGCTTGAGCCAAAAGGTTGGGTTATAAATTGAAAAGGAAAGGAAAGAGAGGGAGAGAAAAAAATAATCCAGACTGCACTGGTACCCAGAGAGAGCATTGCTGACACACAGACTGTGAACCATTTGTCAAATTGCCTGATGGTATTTTTCCAACACAAGTTCTTGGGAAAGTTACCCTAGTCACTCATCTCAGTTTTAACCATTCAGAAGAAGGCAGGAAGGTGCTTCACGCTCATTCCTGTCTTAGTTCAAACCAGCCATCTTTTTCATACATATCAGTACTATTTCTTTCTTCCAGGGTTCAGGAATGGCATATTGTGTTATTTCCATGAATACAAATAATAAAGCCCCACAGAAAAAAACAAAGAAACATTCCACCACCATGTATCCTAAGCAAAGATAGCTACCTAGACTGTGGAGGAAAAGGAGGAGGAGGAGGAGGAGGTAAAAACCCATCTGGAGCAGCCCCATACCATGGCATCCCCAACAGAGAAGACAGCTTTCTGCCATGCTGTTACCCTACGGCAAACAGATGGGTGACCGGCCATGCACACCGTTCATCATTCGGCCTGTCACTGCTCTATTGGAAGGACTCGACAGGGAGCAGGCCACAGCCAAAGGTGACAAGAAGAGGAGCAGTGTGTACATTTGCAATAGGGCAAAGGAGACGGAGGGGTGAAAGAGAAGGTCGTAACAACTGTGGAAACAGGCTGAGAGAAGCAAGACACATCCACTACCACCATTACTAGAGTACAGCACCTGTTAAGAATACAAACGAATTGTATTCAATAGATTTGCCTGAACTGAATTTACTTATAAACATAAGCTAGAATTCCAAGATCAGTTATAGAAGCTTATCACTCACCAAATTAAGCCGGGTTACCTCTTCTGGCTTCAATCCTGGATCCGGGATATCCCCGGATGTTGTCAGACATAAATTGTCATCGATTTAGCCGCGATGCCGCCGGCCGAATCCATCCGGGGTTGAAGCATCACTCAGTTGGCACTTTTTCAAAGTCAGGGAGCTTCCGACTTCAAAAATTAGCTGGCTCAGCGAGGCTTCAACCCATGATAGATTTGTCCAGTGGCCTCGCAACTAAGGGGGGGTTGCAGACTGCCAGAAATAGTGCAATTGAGTCCACTTTTAGGGTTAGGGTTAGTGCTAGGGAATCATGGGAATTGTTTTTTTTCTGAGACATTGAGCCTTCTCTGTCAGAGAACTCTGGTGCCACAATAAAATACAGTTCCCATGATTCCCTAACCCTAAAAGTGGACTCAATTTGCACTATTTCTGGCAGTCTGCAACCCCCCTAAATCGGCAATGATTTATGTCAGATAACATCCAGGGGTATCCCAGATCCAGGACTGAAGCCGGAAGAGGTAAGCCGGCTTAATTTGGTGAGCAATAGGCTCCTTATATAAGTTTGCTAGGTCAGTCTTGTTCCAGGTCCTGAAGTTTCCGGATCAGGACCTGAGACCTAGGGGTGGCTTCTGGTGGTACCAGTTGTTAAAAGCTTGACACACACACACATCAAACATATTTTCTGTTTAGAAATTAAGGCCGATATATTGGCTAGAGGAACTGTTCTGATATCTAAGGGACATTAATCTGGTCTTCTTGCTTCAATCCAGAAAGGGGATGTGTAGCAGTGTGGACAAGAGATCCCAAGTACTGCTGTGACTGCAAAGAAAGAGGAAGCTAACTGATTTAATAGGCAGACTTCCTGGAGAGTTATTGCAAGTTGCAGTAACAAACCACTTAAGCCTAGCAAATTGTAAAAAGCTGTTGGTGTACTAGAAGAGATGGAAATTTGCACACAAACCTTTCCTCTCACCTGGAGATGACCCCATCAAAACTGGAGAATCTGCACCCTCCTCTCCCAGCTGGATGTGACCCAAAAAACTGAGGCCCTGAGATTTGGCAACCCTAGTTTTGGGACCAGCTAAAGGTCACATAATAGTACCCATGCTTGGACACCCTAAAACGGGACTATAAATTTGCTTAATAAGAAATTGCCCTGACATGAATTAGAGGATTTTTCTTACAACCAACATTTTATTTTTTCATGGTGAAAAAAGCCCAAATGAAATTCAGTGTTTTGCTTGAAGACTCTTTTCAAAAGTGGCCTGTTGTGTTGCATTACCAATGTGTGGAAATGGGTCACGCAAAACCAGTTTCAAAGCTGTAAAGCCACAAAGCAGACTGTGCGGACTTCAACACTGGCAGATACAATGATATGAATTAAGCAGATGGCAATAATAAACCTTTGGGAGGATGCAGATGAATGTTTGACTATGCATCTGTACCTATGCATTGATAAAATGGATCCTTCTTAATGCTTGTGAAAAATTATATTTTTAATTCATAATTTCACCATGAAGCCATCAGTCAATAAAACAACTTCTCTTAGTTTATCTGTGTCTCTCTTTCTCTTTCTCTTGGATTACTGCACTACACTCTTATAGTGCTGTTATTCCACTTTTACTGCTCTGGCTGCCTCTTGTAGCATTCTGGGGTTTGTAGTTCAGTGAGGCCTAAGAGCTCCCTGTCTGAGAATTCTAAATGCCTTTCCTTAAACTGCAAATCTCAGAATGCAACAAGAGGCAGCCAGAGCAGTAAAAGTGGAATAGCAGCACTATAAGAGTTTAGTGCAGTCTCTCTCTCACACACACATGTACACACATCTCTTTTATTCAGACCATCCTTTGCCTTCAGCAGACTCTTTACCATTTCAAATACTCCATAAAAATTCATCTCAAGAACGAAAATGAATGAATTAAATCAATTGCATTTGAAGCTTTTACACATTTACAGGCCTGACCCTTATGTGTGCAGTTCAGACACCATTTTACCCACATACCTAGAGTACCTCAGTTATTCATTTAGTCTTCTCAAAATTCAAGACAGAGCTTGAAATTTTTTCTTTTTAATTGCAGCTGTCAGAATTTCCTTTTGGCCATGCTAGTTGAGAGATTTTGGGAACTGTAGTTCAAGGTATGATACAGTCCTGTATAAAGTACAGAAACCAAAGAAAGTATTTCTTCACACTGTACATAGCTAAACCCGTAGAATTAACTACTGCAAATGCAGTAATGGTCACCAACTTGGATAGCTTGAAAGGAAAATTAAACTCAAGGAATTTAGCTCTGCAAATGTTGTTGTCGTTGTGTGCCTTCAACATATAGCAATCCTAAGTCAAACATATCACAGAGTTTTCTTAGCAAGATTTGTTCAGCATTTGTCTTCCTCTGAGGCTGAGAGAATGTAACTTGCCCAAGGTAACCTAGTGGGTTTCAATGGCCAAGCAGTATTCAAACCCTGGTCTCTCAGAGTCCTAGTCCAGAACTCACATCAGTAGTACACCATGCTGGCTCTCCTATATAAATGTCTCCTAGTCATAATGGCCTTATTGTGAATATCAGTGTACAAATATGGTGACAGTGTTGCATTAGAGCTCCAGAGATCCATAATCTGGTTTCTGCTAAGCCATGAAATCCACTATATAATTTTGGGCCAGTCACTGTCTCTCAGTCTGACTTACCTCATAGGGCTATTGTGAGAACAAAATGGTTAGGAATACAGTCATATATTCCACTAGTGTTCATGGGGGGAAAGGTGGGATATAAAAGTAATAAACACAGGGGCCATACAAACCGGCCAAAAGGGCCGGCCTGGGGGTGGAGTCGGGGCATGGCAACTGCATGCTGGCCGCCCTTACTGCACCCCGATGCCGCCATGCACCCACCACATGGCGGATGGGGTCAGGGCGTTCCCTTGGCACAGCATACAGACACACTGCACAAATGGAGCGCAGAAAAGTTGCTGCCACGGTGGCAAGCACAGCTTTTTGCCACTCCAAAAAAGAGCTGCATTTGCCAGCTCTTTTTGGAGCGGCAAAGTGCTGGATCGGGGCCATGGCATGCGGTTGCCTCGGACCCGATCCAGCAGGGAAAGTGGCTGTCTGTATAGCCCCACAGTCTCTTTTGCCTCCGAATACTAGTTCCTGGTGCTGGAAACAGAGTCAAGAAGTGCTGTTGCACTCTTGCCTTGCTTGTAGGCTCTCCATAGGCATGTAGTCGGCCACTGCAAAAAAAAAAAGACTAGCCTTGGAGCTTATCACATGAACTTTTCAGCCAGGACCTGGGATGGAGGCAGGAATTATCACATTGTAATTCGCCACCGAATCTACTAGGTGACTGCAGCCCAGGTCCCAGCCATGCTCAGCCGGCCCTTTTTCGAAAACAAAAGCTCCCAACTCTGACAACTAGCCTGCTGAGCATGGTTGGGACCCAGGCTGCAGTCACCCAATGGATTCAGCAGTGAATTACAATGTGATAATTCCCACCTCCATCCTGGGTCCCAGCTGCATCCCGCTGGGCTGCTGCCGATTTAAAAGATCATGCGATAAGCTCCATAGATAGGCCTTCAGTCTGATCCAACCCAGCTTTTCTTCTGTTCTTCTGTTAACTCTTGCAATGGAAAATCTTCTTTCCCATGAGACCTGCAGGTTATTATTATCTGGAAACCTGAGCTTTAATTAGCAACTCGTTAGCATGCTGTTTATTTTTCTTGTGCTCCGTGCTCCTCTTCCTTCTACAGCTGCTGTCCAGGCCAGCACCTTAACTTCATTCATGACATCAAGATTATCTCCCACTGGAGATCATTATTGTCTTGGCTTTACCTGCTTCCTTCCATGAGCTCACCCAGCAATCCCACAGGAATCCTCCACAGGGCTGGCATACAAACACGTGCAAAGTGGACCGTTGTAACTTAAACACTTTTTTTTTTACAAAACACCCCACAGAATCCTAATGGGCCTCATGGAAGGGCTCAGGAGATTATTGCACTGCCTTTTGGCCCAGCCTCAGCCCAGGCTGAAACTTTTGAAAACTTTTTTTTTTTAATGGGTATTATTGCACACCTCTGTGCCAAGTCCAGAGTCATCACATACCCAATCTTGACATCCTGTACCCGATCAGTACTTCTCCTGTACTTTTCAAAGAACGGGAATCTCCCATTTTTTTCAAAAAGCACCGGAGAAGTATGTATTGGGACAGGATGCCAAGACTGAGTATGTAATGCCTCCAGACTTGGCACAGAGGTGTGCGATAACACTCGTTTTTAAAAAAGTTTTCAAAAGTTTCAGCCAGCACTGAGGCTGGGCAGAAAGGCAGTGCGATAATCTCCTGAGTGTTGGGAAAGATACAACATGTTTTCAATGGAGAAGCAGGAGTTTAGGGGTGCTTAACCCTTCTTGCTGGTTTCTCCCATCCCATAATGATAGAGTTGGAAATAAACTTGGAGGTCATCTTAGTCCAATTTGTTTAGAAATTTTTTTATTTCTTTGGGCCCATAGCTCCCAGAATCCCTCAGCTAGGGGACTCTGGGAGTTGTAGTCAAATAACCTTTCCAAGCTGTGGCCAAATCCCCGGCATAATGCAAGATTTGCCAGCATTCCTGACAGATACCCATGCAACTCCTATTTTAATGCCTTCAGCAAAAAAGAGTCTTTGGAGGTATTCAGTTCCACTGCTGTACAGCTTCTATCATTAGAAAGCTTATTCTGATGTTTACCCCAAATTTGTGTCCATTCAATTTACACCTATAGCTTCTATTCCTTACATCTCAAACATCGGAGAACAAACTTGCTAATAAGCTCCCTCACCTAACTCCAGAAACATCTGGTGCCATTGACCTCCCTATGCAGCTACCAGTGAACAAGTAATCCCTGGGTAATGTCACTTAGTGACTGTTATCATCTGTTCTTATTCAAAGACAAGTCTATTACTAACTTTTTCCAATACAGATGAGCAGCTTGTGTACCTAGATATGTGCAGGTGCTGGGGGAGATGCATACATGGTTGTGCATATTCATGTGATGGGTGGAGAATGCAAAGCATTTCAATGTATGGTTTTGCAGACCAGCCATTAAAGATGGACAGTTTAGCAGATAATGTTGGAGAATATGACTTGATCAGAGATGTTTTGTACATTTTTGCCTGACTCACATGTCATGCTGCCATGTCAGTGTCACACATTGCTCAGATCATAGATACAAAATTGTAGAATCATAGAGTTGGAAGAGACCACAAGGGTCATCCAGTCCAAACCCCCTGGCTCACAGGAATACACAATAAAAGCACCCCCAACAGTTTTAGTCTCTGTCTAAAAGCCTTCCAAGAAGGAAATTCCACCACACTCCAAGGCAGCATATTCTTCTGTCAAACAGCTCTTATTGTTGAGAAATTCCTCCTAACGTTTAGGTGGATTCTCTTTTCCTGTAGTTTGAATCCATTGCTCCTTGTTGTAGTCTCTGGAATAGCTAGAAAACAAGCTTGCTCTATTTTCTATATAACATCCCTTCAGATATTTAAACATGACTGCCATGTCACCTCTTAACTTTCTTTTCCTCAGGCTAACCATATCCAGCTCTTTAAGCCATTCTTCATAGGGAATGGTTTCCAGACCTTTCACCATTTTGGTCACCCTCCTGTAGCTTGTCAGTATTTCTTTTGAACTTTGGTGCCCAGAGCTGTACACAGTATTCCAGGTGACCAAAGCAGAATAGAGTGGTACTATTATTTCCCTCTATCTAAATACTACACTCCTATTGAAGAAGCCTAGGATCAATCATATTGGCTTTATAGCTGCTGTATCACACTGTTGACTCACGTTTAGCTTGTCTTGTGCTCTACTAAGATTCCTAATCCCTTTCTCATGTCAAGCCCAGTGTCTCCCTACACTATACTTTCCAGAGGTATAGATAACATTCACCAATCAGTTCAAACCTTATCAGCAATGCACATTCTTGCAATACTGCTTAAAAACTATGCATGCTCATATGGCAATGTGTGAATTCCCATGAACATACATGTGTGCATTCTTTCCTAAATATATGCTTGGTATTTAACAGCCCACTTACCCAAAGTCTTCAGCTGGCTTAGCTGTGTCACTATCATTTTATGGCTCACACCCACTCAGCTTTGAATTGGCCAAGGACACCTGGGAAACTGCTAGGGGAGTAGGATAGGGTTTGGAGGTTTATCCTAGAAGTCTATTGCACTGTGTTCCGTGGGGTTTGCATTTTAGTAAGTGTGTTGGGGGTTGCAGCTTCTGAGGGGAAAAAAGCAGAAGGGTGCTTTTTAATTCCTGGACATTACTGGAGAAAACCACATCAGCAAGATGACAAGAAGAGAAGGAACTGGGTTCCTCACTATGGAAGTTTTACATGTTTTGATTAGCGTGGGATTAGTGAGCCTCAAACATCAGAACTATTTGAAAGAGCCTCTTGCATTTTGTTCATGAGAACTGGAGAAGAGTACCAAAGGTCAAAGATTGTAGAGTCAAGGTTTCAAGGATCAAAGCACTGTCAACAAGTTAATCTCATATAGAACAGAGGCGTGAGTGTGTTTAATAATGTCCAGGGACCTTCAAAGCCACAATAGGAGGAATACACATATTTAAGGCTGGGCTCAACATGTTTAGACCTGGTTAGTATAACAGAGCTTAGCCTAGCAATATGAGCACCTGAGTGTCAGGCTAGGACAGAGGAGACCTCAGCTCAAATCTTTACTGAGCCATGAAGTTCCCTGGATGATTTTGAGTCAGACACTATTTCTCAAACTCATCTATGGACTTTATATCACAGGGGAAATCCCATGCAGAAATGGGGTTTTAAATTGGAAAACCCCCACAAAAGCAGGTTGATTTTCACATGACATCGTTGTTAAACTGTTGTTAACCTGAACGGAAAGTAGTCCAAAGCCACTCCTTTTTACTTTCAGAAAATCCTGAAAGTAAAAAGGGGCAGCTTTTGTCTACTTTCTGTTTGGGTTAACAACAATTTAACAACAACGTGTGCGAAAATCAACCCACTTTTGCAGGTTTGCCCTAGATTTTAAATCCTGTTTCTGCACGGGATTTCCCCCATGTGATAAAGTCCTATGTCACAGAGTTATTGGGGCAGGGGAGAATAATAAACACTGCCTTAAGCTTCTTGGAGGAAAGGTGGAGTAGAAATTAATAAATATGATAACGAACAATGTAGTGTAGTAATTTTAGTGCCAGACTAAAACCAGGAAAATCCAGGTTCATATCCTCACTCAGCCTTGAACATTACTGAGTGACTTTGGCTTACTCTGTCTTTCATACCAACCCACCTCATAGGGCTGTTCTGAGGATAAAGTAGGGAAAGCGAATCTTGCAAGCCTCCCTAAGCTCCTTGGAAGAATGTAAAATAACCAAGTAAATAAGGTGGTGGAATTCATGAGAAGGCATCTCTTGCCCATGGAGAAAACACTACTGGCTTCCAGTCACCTAGCATTAGGTAACATTGCTTCTGGATCAAAGAGCAGAATGCAATGTCCACATGGGCTCAAACATTTTACTGTGCTCTCTCTTTAGAGACTGATCTGTCAGAGATGGAAGAGGTATTACTGTGATGTCCTCAGGCTATTCTACTGTCCAGCTGTCCTACCTAATCAGGTCTTGGAAAAGTTGCTGTTCAAAAGTTAAAAACAAAAAACCACAGCTTCTAGAATCCCTATCCAGCACATGCTGGATGAAGGATTCTGAGAGCTGTACTTTTTTAAAGCAATTTTTTTTTTTAAAGCAATGCACCCAAGAAGCAAAATAGCTACTCGGGGATTGTCTGTGAGTATCTCTGAAGATATTCCATTTTGTCTCTTGTGGGAAGCATGCCCCACTGCCGGAGTATGAGGGGAGTTGTGGGAAACATTCTGTGTGTGCCTAAACTCTCTTTACACCACAGTTTCTTCTCAAGAGGGAAAGAGCAGCTCCAAAATGGGGGCAGATTCCACTTTCACAATCCATTCTTCCCTTGGCATCTCCCCGCTGTGATTATCTGAGAAAGCACTAGTGAGTGCCAACTGCCAACAGGCACTGGCTGACTATTCAATAAAAAGACAACCACACACAACAAGTTGAGAGACTCAACCTGCCCTTGGTTTATAGAGCTTAGGACAGAAATGGCACTTGGGCTGGATTCTTCTTACTAATTCCCACCTGACCCACTTCCACCTGCCTTGAATTCCTCACCCATACAATAGTCACCCACTCCACTCTGCTCCTTCTACATTGCTTAAACTAAAGGGGGAACCCATCAACTGGCGAAAACATCAGAAAAAGCTGTTGGGTTTCCCAGGCCCAGCAAGAGCCAAGAGCTGGGCATCGGCCTCGTCTCCCCTGGTAACGGGGCCTGCTGCGTCCCTATTGAAAGAGCAGCAGAAGGGGAGGTAGTGGGGGAGAAGAAGACAAAACCTGAGGGGGGAATGTGTGAAAAGGCAACACTCCGCCCGCCCTGCCAACTTTGTTTGAAGGCATCTATTTGAAACCAGTCTGAGAAGGAGGAATCGCGCTGCCGGCCAGCCATGGCAACATGTGGCTGCTCTCCCACCAGATCCTTGGCCAGTGGCTCCGTAGCCCAGCTGCTGTCAAACAGCCGCCACTCATAACACACACTGGAGTGTTGGAATTGGGGGGTCAAGTGAATAGGGATGTGGGAGACAGGCCTCAGCAGACAGAAGGTATCTGTGGGAGAAAAGAGGGGGCTTGAGAACCACAGCACCTGGATGCCATTCCAGTTCAGTGCATCAGGGCACAAGCATGCGCTCCAGCTGTCCCTAACTACCAGAGGAAAGCCTCTCATGTCTGCTAGCTAGTATCCATGTTAAAACATTGCCTCCCACCTTTCATATTCTTGGGAAATATACAGAAGACACGTTTTTAAGGCATTAGTATGCAAAGACGTGCTATATAAGTCAGGGCAGGGGGTAGTCCTGCCTTTCAAGACTTTTAAACATTAAATATCGGGCACTGAGTGGGGTGGCTGCATCTTGGCTGAATCGCATCCACAATGTGAATTCAACTCACACGGACACACATCTATCCAAATAGTAAATGGAGTACAGTCAAATCCGTTGTGAAGTCAAACATTAGATGATTTAGGTGGGGCAAGGTTTGTTTGTTTCTTGTTATGAGCAGTTTCCTTATGCACCCTGTCTCAGAAGTGAAGGTAGATCAGGCTACTGAAATGTAAATGAATGTATGATGTCCTGATAAGATATCCTGAAGGCACCAGATCCTGTCAGATCTTGGAAGCAAAGCAGGTTCAGTTGTGGTTAGTACCTGAATGGGAGACTACCAATGAATAACAGGTGCTGTGGGCTTTATTTCAGAGGAAGAGAATGGCAAAAATATCTCTAAGTATTCCTTACCTAAGAAAACACTGAAATTCATAAAATACAGAGGACCAGGGATCAAAAGAAGGGGTGAAACAACATTTAGTATAAGAAAATGTTAAATAATACAACTATACAAGTGTCTTTTTTGTTCATCTGTCAAGTATTGGAGAGCATGTGAATTACAAGAGCAAGGACTCCTTGTTGCTTCTAATATTCCTGTGTCTGGAAGGGGAAGATTGGAGTACAATGGTCAGAGTATGCATTTGGAGGGGAGAGACCTAAGAATTTGATTTATATAGCACTCCATTATTAGCAAATAGTTGAAGCACTTTAGAGAAAAGTGGAGGACCCAAGGTGACTAGTGGGAGCTGTCTATGTGCGAAGTGGCCAAAGAAAACATAATTATCACAAACATTGTGCTATAACATGGCTCTTTCTACAGCTCATTGCCTTTTCACTATTACCCTTGAAGCATTATTTTAAAAATACATCTTGCCTGCATAATTCCATGCAGCCCAGCTCTTGTTTGAGTACTTCTTGAATCCTATTTTGAATCCTATTTGGGGAGAAAGGCGGGATATAAATCCCTTAAATAAATAAATAAATAAAATTCTCCGGAGCTCATAAAAAGCAAAACAATATAAGTTCAGTTCATGTGTTCCTGTTGCTTGTAAACCATGTAGAATGGCACAGCTGTTTCTGAATAACCTCTGGCTTGGTCCTCAGTATAGTTTGCTTTTCTAGGCTGTAAGCTCAAAAGCCAGAGCTATGGCCTCGAATTCAGGTGGAAATTTCATTCATTGAGTATGATGCTGTTGTGAAGCCCATCCTCTGCCCAGTGTACAATCCACCACCCCCCTTTCCTTCTACCCCGTACAGATGCCAATTTTTCCCTCTCTTTAATCCTCAAATCTTCAGAATATTCTTTTCAAATCCTCTTTGGGTGGATTTTCAGTGGCTGCTTCACTTATTGTCTTGAGGTTTCCTCCCCCCACCCCAGCCAGCTGCAATGTTCATCTAGGATCCTACTTACATATGTGCTAAAACACACATGTTCCACCAGTAAGTATGTGTGTGTATGTTCGCACACATGCATGGCATAAATACATGCTTGTAAAAGTTATCACAAGTGAACATATGTGTCCATGTTTCATCCAGCTTCTGCTGGTGGTCTCCGTGTAAGCAGTGCTCAGTCAGAGGTTGGCAAACTGTCACATGTGGGGGATTTAAGAGGTAAAGATGCTGGAGCATATTTTGTGAGGCTGAGCCTTCAGTCAATCTTCCTGGCCTGGTTAAATCTCCACCTCACAAAAGGAAAAATATAAACCAGCAGAAATCGCTTTAAATCTCTCCCTCCCACCCTTTGATCAGCAATCTGCTTCCCATTTGCTGAGATTTACTCAGGGGACTAACCTGTGACATGGGATAATTCCCACAGCATTTGGACTACTATTGGCTTGGAAAAGAGGGATGTGGGGGTTCTAGCGGTTTTAGCTCTCAGCTCGTGGCAAAGAGGAGTCAGGGAGCAAGGAGCAGAAGCCTCTCTTTTGGTTTCAGGGCCTGCCAAGCTCCTTCTAAGAGATCAGGACTCAGGGCAGATGTCCTGGGGCCCCTTCAAGAGAAGTAGCAAGAGGGCTCCAAATCTGGCCTTCTAAACTCTGTTGATGCTTATTGAGTATTGTCTTTATTTGAATGGCTTCATATATTTTTAGATATATTTGCTAGCCACCCTGAGTACGTTTTAACATGGAGGCATGTGATAAAAATGCAGTTTTGAAAATGCAATAAAAACAAAACCAAGCTAGTTTACCACATTTTGGAAGAAGTAAAGTATTACATGTTAGTATTGTATCTACAGTTTCCCATCTGCTCAGGACATCTAGAATCTGATTCAATGGTCTGGAGCCCAGAAGTTCTACCTCCCTACTTTATCCAAAGTATGTCTGTGTAGAGGTGGCAGGTGATGGTAAGGAGAGAAACAGCAGTGAGTGGTACTATGACATCTCTGGCTGGAGAAGGCCAGTAAGACCTGCTGGGACAGGCTGAAGGAAACAGACAAACTTGAGGTGAGTGTATAGCACTCAATGCAATCATTGTGACAAGAGAGGGAGACAAATGTGTGAGTCTTACACCCTACCCATCCATACGCACCCCCACTCCCCACACTGGCTGCCTGTTGCACACACTTCGGAAGAGATAATTGAGAACAGATGCTAGTGGGAAAGGCATGTGCTGAAGGCAGGGGGGTGGTCCACAGCCCAACGGCATCTCAGTTCTCAGCTACAGTCGGGCATCACACTGGAGAATGGGGAAGGAGGTCAGCAGAGGGGCAGCCTCATTTTTGTTCTGCTAAACGAAGGGCTAGACTCTACTACTCATGAACCCTATGATACAGAACATTTCCAGCCTACCTGTTTTCTCCAGCCCTCCTTGTAGTCCAGTGTTCACTTACAGGCCACACTTGTGAAGTTGACTCTTCTATTTTCCTGGTAAACCACAGCGCAGACCATCTTACAGGATGTGGTGAATGTGTGTTGAGCAAATCTGATTGATCCAATCTTGGTTACAGGCCAAGTGAATCTGACCCACTATTGAGACTGGATCTCTCAGATGTGGTAATCACACCTTCTATGTCTCATAGGTCAGCCCCTGCTGTTTAAAAAGTAAAGAGGCAGATCTAGCAGAAATTCAGAGTCAGATATGACAATTCACATCATCCTGTAATCACCTCTTCAAAAAAATTACTTTGCTCAGTTTTAGCAGTATGGTGTGTATGCATAAGCAGCCTCATAAATGAAGAATTGCAATCCACCTTGGTTTAGTGCATTTATTCCCCACCTACCCCCCTTACTATGGGTGGGTTCCACTTCCTGGAACAAGTGACAAGTATTCACAATAATTTTACTACTTTACTTGAAATCTTAAGTGGCTTTCCCTCTCAAAGGTAATAAACTCTAGCTCCCATTAGCCCAACCCAACAATGCTGGCTAAGAAGAGAGTTGTAATCCAATCAGAGTGGAGGACATAGGTTGGGGGAAGGCTGCTGAAAAGTGTCGTCCTTAATGTGTCCCCTTTTCAACATGCAGCAATCTGGTCAAAAGCATCATCATTAACCTATGGCCTCAAACATTATGTATCTCAAACACATGAATCCAAATACCACATTACCTTCAAAGGTGTCCCACACTGCTTGTGCATATGTGTGACCAGCGTCAGTGCAAGGTGAAAAGCAGAATACTGGCATCACTAGGACTGGCATTGTTACCCCAAGGTCTGGCCCTCTGCACCCTCCTCTTTTCTGATATCAAGTTGATATCAAAAGGGATGTTTTAGGCGTGTAGCTGAGAGGACACCCCCAGTGCAGGAAACTGGTCATGACCATATAAGGAGATCTGACTGGCTCAGCATGGGGCAAGTTCAAAAGCACATAGCCTGGATAGACCAATCAAGATGGGAATTTGCATAATCACTTAATTGATAGGCATGATGGTGGGTGATAGAACTTGTGCTTACGAATTAACAGAAACCCAAGTACACCTCCCTCTGGAGAAGATACTCCCTTGTCCAGAGACATTTGCACTGATTGTCCAATCATTTACAAGTTCCCTTCTCATTCTTCTCTCCTGGAAACTTCATTTTAACCCCCAAATCTGCCCTGAGATACATTTTGCCCTATAAATATTCCTGCCAAGTCATCTCCAATTTGGTCTTGTTTTGAGATTCAGGCAGACACTCTGTCAGTTTCTCACTTGATTCCTCTGCATTGCTGGCCACTATCCATAGGCAACTGCTGTGACATTTCAGTTCACAGTGTCTCCTGATTGGTGCTCCTCATCTGAAATTGGTACAGTATCGTGCTCTGCAACTCCTTAAGTTGCTATCTGCTACCACTTTATATCATTAGTTCTTGGATGTGTGTGACAGAGTGTGTTTGTGTGGTGTTTCCCTTTGATTCATAAATAAAACTATTTGGTCCTTGCAGTCTAGAGTTCTGTTTCTCAGAACCGGTATACACAGGCTTGGTCTCTGCTTTAGTTGACCAAGCCCTCTCAGCAACTTTCATTGAGTTAATAAAATGCCCCTATTAAGCATTTATTGTGGGTGCTTTTTGGGACCCTGGCATTTTAGGTAACAGAATCACCCAGTGTGGTAACTTATAATGTCACCCTCCCATTAACCTCTTCCCATACCACACAATACAGAATCCTTAGTAATGGTTTTGTTTTTTGTTTGTTTTTACTAACGTTACTCATAAATCATAATTTAAAAGACCAAACAGGAAGGAAGGAGGAGCATTATGCATTAAAGATATGTACATCTGTGGACAGATCCATTACTTACATCCTGGAAGCCAAATTGAGAGCATCTGGGTAAAAATTAAGGGGGAGAGAAACAACAGGAATGTAGTAGTGGGGATCTATTATTGATCCCTGAGCCAAACTGAGGACTTGGATGATGCCTTCCTGGAACAGATGACCAGAATAGAGAAATGTAGTAGTAATGAGGGATTTCAACCAGTGGCATCACTAGGGTTGGCATCACTCAGTGCAGTAACTCATGGTGTCACACCGCCATTGACCTCCCATACCACAACATACAGAATCCTTAGTAATGTCTTTTGTACTAATGTGACTCATAAATTGTAATTCCCATATATGACTGGATGTAATGGTAATAGTTGTCACATAAATCAATTCGCAAAACTAAAATTATACCTATAAATTACAATATCATACACATAGTCTAAATGTATTTGCACATACATAGTTTCATCTCATTTGGTGAGATGTGATGTTCTTAAAGAAAATTTTGAATGAATTTGTTTTTTGAAAAAAATAAAATTTTAATTTTAATTTTTAAAAAAACTAGTGCCTCTCTCCTCCCACTGAGCCTCACCTTACCCACAGTATCTCTTCTACTGAGCTCTGGTGTTTTAAAGGGATGCAGGTGAATGCCGCAGCCCATTTCTGCAGAAAGGCAGATGTTTGGGGAGCAGTGGTGTTACTTGATGCCACCTGAATCCCCCACATCCCCTAGTGATGCCCCTGAAGCAGAATACAGCTCTTTTGAGATGAAAAGAAACATAATCAAGACAAGGTTTAATGTTTCAGCCAAAGAAATGCAAATTAAAAAACAAAATACATTCGACCTTCAGTATCTGTGGACTTGCCATCCACGGATTCAAGCATCCACGAACGGCAAGCCCACATTGTCCCCAATGGCAGTGCGTCCACATGGTCGCACCCACCATTAGGGACAGCCCCCATTGTCCCGTGGTGGAGCGTGCACACAGCTGTGCCACCATTAAGTTCTGTTGTCCCAAATTATGGCACGGCTGCATGCACGCACCACCATGGGACAACATGAGTTGTCACTAATGGTGACATGACTGCATGCATGTGCTGCCACTGGGGACAACAGAACTTAAGCATCCACATATTTTGTTATCCCTGGAGATGGATCTGGAATGGATCCCCCACAGATACCAAGGGCTGACTGTAATGTCATTGTCATTTTTAACAAATACCTATCACTCTTTCCTTCCCTCTCCTCTTATCTTCTGCTGTCTACAGTCCCCTCTCCCAATTCCCCAAGATGTCTTTCATAACAAAATATATTTCATACAGTTTATTAAGGGGTGCCCTCAACCCTCAATCTAAGCTTTCATTCCAGGATTATATGAAATAATGCAGTTGGGGTTTTCTGCTGCTAATAACTGCATATCTGTAATTAAGTGGAAAAAATTAAGCCCTTTTGTCTCAGTTGAGTTCCATCTGCATCTAAAATAAAATCTCTATTTTACAAGGTTGTTGTAAGGATGACTGAAACAGCCAAGACAAAGTACTTTGAGGACTTTAAAGCACCAGAAAAATCCTAAGAATAATTCATTTCAAAAAAGAAACAAAAGAGCCCAGACAGCCTGGGATTCCTTCAGCTAAACTGGGAAATTTATTTTTGGGCTACAAGTCCCAGAATTCTGGCCATGGTGGCTGGAGATTCTGAGTTATAGTCTAAACAGTAAATCTTCCAAAATCTGCACACAACCCTCTTCCATGAGTGCTCTTCCTCCGCTATTCTGAAGAGATCGGGAGCAATCCCTTCATTATTCATTCTCATATTCCGAGGCAAAGCTCTATCCGTGTAGGGAACTAAAAAAAAGGTTATCTGAAAACTAACTAAATTTTCCAGTTTTGTGAAAGTAATTTGGGGTTAAAACAAGGTGGAAGGATTTTGTTTTACTCAGGAAGCATGTTCACTGGAGGCTTCTGGAGTTATGATGTTCTGTTTTTCTAAAATAATAGTGCTGGAGTGGAGGTGGAGGATCTGGAGTGGCACAAAAGCACATCATGATCCATGCACTTCCCACCCCTGAGTTGGGAATATACAGGACCAATTTGACTCTGACTGGTTCTGCAGCTAATTTAACCTGCAATAATTAGGCCTGCATGGGACAAAGGATGCGGAGAAGCCAGGCTATGGGCAACTGGAGCAAGTAATGCCTCTTGAGGGCAAGCAATGCCCGGTCAAGAAGCTGCTTTGATGTGTAGAACTGTTGTATCAGATTGTTGTGTGGTAGCCTGGTTTTCTCCAGAGACTTGGCTTTCTGTTCTTTCTCGCCTTTCTCTCCCTGTAAAGCCAATCGGAAGATAATCATAAACAACAACAACACAAATAAATAATGCAACTTCCACACTTTTCAGTCAAGGAACTCAGAACACAACTACAAGCAACAACTACCAGGGGACTAAGAGTTAGATTTCAGAAAATAAGAAGTGTCATTTTTAGAGAGCATTGGCAGGGAGAAGGCTGAGGAAAAAACACACACCCCAAATAAAGTCAATGAGGCCACTCAGTGAGGCTCTATGGAAGGAGTATGGAGTACAAGAATTCTCAGCTACAGGCTTTATGGTTGTTGTTGTTGTTAGCTATCCTCAGAGTTGACCTCAACTCATGGTGACTCTATGGATGAGATATCACCAAGACCTGCATCCTCCCCTGCTCTGCTTAGTAGATTCAATAGAAGAATTTTGTAGATCCAGGCCCATGACCTCCCTAATTGAGTCTGGCATGTGGTCTCCTTCTCTTTCTACTGCCTTCTACCTTTCCCAGCATCATTGTCTTTTCTAATGAGTCAGGCCTTCTCATGATGTGGCCAAAGTACAACGGCTTCAGTCCAATCATCTTGGCTTCCAGGAAGAGTCCAAGCTAGATCTGTATAAGGAACCATTTGCTTGTCTTTTTGGCTGTCCACCGTATTCTCAGCACTCTTCTCCAGCACCACATCTCAAATGAGTTGATTTTCGTCCTATCCACTTTCTTCACTGTGCATGGTGATCCGCACATGGTGATGGGGAATGCAATGGCTTCAACAATTCTAATTTTAGTGGTCGGTTGTATTTCTTTACTCTTTGGGATCTTGCCTAGTTCTTTCGCTGCCCTTCTCACTCCTAGTCTTCTTATTTCCTGACTGCAGTCTCAGTTTTGATCAATGTTTGATCCAAGGTACGGGAACTCTTTAACTATTTCAATTTCCTCATTATCTAGGCTGAATTTATGTAGCTTTTCCATGGTCATTCTTTTGTTTTCTTTATGTACAGTAACAAGCCTGCCTTTGCACTTTCTTCTTGGACTTTCCTTAATAATTGTTCTAAGTCCATGATGTTTTCTACTAGTAGTATGGTATCATTTGCATATCTTAGATTGTTGTTCTTTCATCCCATTTTCACTCCTCCTTTCTCCAATTGGGTTGGACTGGATGGCTCTTGGGGTCTCTTCCAACTCTATATTCTAGTCCCACAAACTACCATTCCTAGAATTAAACTACAATTCTCAGAATTCCATAGCATTGAGCCATAGGAGTTAGCTGCTTTTATAGTGCTGTTTTATTTGTATAATTTGTTTAATTATTGTATAGTCTACATTTTATTATCCGAGATTGTATGCCTTTGGCAGGATTTTATGTCTTGATTTGATTGTTCTGTAAAATGCCATGTAAAATGTATGGCCCTATACAAATAAATGATGACGATGATGATAATGATAATAATAATGATGATAGAAGTTCAAGTTGGGTCAAACTGGATTATTCCTGAAGTATGGGTGCAGACTTTGCCTAATGGCAGGGCTTGTCCTATTTGGGTTTGAGTTCTTTTCTTGTTCATAATAAGGGGATGCAGAGCAATCCTACTGGAATGAATAAATGAATAAAATAAAGGGCACCTGGAGCCCACACTTTTGTTTTGTTGTTCTTAACTGCCTTTGAGTTGATCTCCATGCATGGCAACCCTATGGATGAGACATCTCCAGCCCCCCGTCCTCTACTGCTCTGCTTAGGTCCTGCAAAGTCATACCTGTGACTTCCTTCATAGAGTCCATCCATCTAGCATGTGGCCTTCCTCTCTTCCTACCTCTCTCCATCTTTCCCAGCATTATTGTCTTTTCTAAAGACTCTTCTCTTCTCATGATGTGTCCAAATTACGACAGTCTAAGTCTTGTCATCTTGGCTTCTAAGGATCTCTCTGGCTTGATCTGTTCTAGGGCCCATTTGTTGGTCTTTTTGACTGTCCATGAGATAGATCCTCAGGACTCTTCTCCAGCACCACATTCTCTCAAACGCATTGATTTCCCCCCTATCTTCTTTCTTGACTGTCCAACTCTCACATCCATCCATGGTAACAGGGAATACGATGGCTTGTATGATTCTGACTTTTGTGCTGAGTTTTCTATCTTTGCATTTGAGAATCTTTTCTAGTTCTTTCATAGCCATCTTCCCCATTCTTAATCTTCTCCTGATTTCCTGACTGCAGTTCCTGTTTCCATCAGTGTTTGATCCCAAGGATGGGAACTCTTTTACTATTTCTGTTTCTGCATTGTCTTAGGTTGAACTTGTGAAGGTCCTCGGTGGTGATTCTTTTTGTTATCTTGAGGTTCAGCATGAAGCCTGCCTTTGCATACCCAGCCTTTAAGGTAACCTTCCCTGTTACCTTAACCAAGGGCATCAAGGAGGAGGAGGAAGGTCTCTTTGGGGGGCTCTGGGACCTTTTCTTCCGGGGAAGGGAAGGGAAGGGAAGGGAAGGGAAGGGAAGGGGGTGCTGAGGGGAGTCCCCCTCCGTGCTTCTGCTCTCCTCCAAGGCTCTGCCTGCAAAGGCTCCCGAGAGCCTCGCAAGAGGAGGAGGAGGAGGAGGAGGAGGAGGAGGAAGGCGCGCTCACTCGCTCGCTCTCTTTTTTCTTAATGAGTGCAGCCTCCCTGGCAGCCAATCCGGAGCGAGGTGGGCGTGTCCTCGGTGCTGCCTCTCTGAATGAGCCGAAGCTCCGGAGAGGACGAAAGAGGCAGAGGGGAAGGAAGGAAGGAAGGAAGGAAAGAAGGAGGGAAAGAAAGAAGGAAAGAAGGAGCCAAGAGCGGGACGGCCAACCAGCCACGGCAAGGGAAGGGCCTCTGGAGACAGGACAGGATCCAAAACCACCATCATCATCATCATCAATAATAATAATAATAATAATAATAAATACATTTTTATATTGGCCACTCGAATCGCTCCCTTTCTCCCTTCCTTCATCCGCTCGGGCTTCCCAGTTGCCAAGGTCAGGATCGACCCTGAGCTCCAGCATCTCTTGGCCAAGGTCAGGATCCAGCCAGAGCTCCAGCGTCTGTTTGCCAAAGTCAGGATCCAAACGGAACTCCAGCATCTCTTGGCCAAGGTCAGGATCCAACTTGAGCTGTTTACCCACTGACCAAGACCGACAGCCATCAGGAGCTCCTATCCCCTCCCCGTTGGCCGGACCGACCCGCCGCGCTGAGGCAATCCGAGGCGAACCCGGGGCAAGGAGGGTCGTGCGGAAGGAAGGGAGGGAGGCTCCTGCCTGCCTGCCTTGGAGCGCTCCGCGATGAGGCCGGCGCCTCTGCTCACCTGGACCTTTTCTCTGGCTTACTTGGCAGGCACAGGTATGGCCCTGGGCGAGGGAGGGGGGCACTTAATTTCAAATGGGGGGGGGGGGCAATAAAAGAACTTCCTTGGGATGGAATCGGGACAAAGAGGAGGAAGAGGAGGAGGGGTGGGGTGGGGATCGGTGTAGGAGGACCCCCCCCAAAGGTAGCTTCCCACCTCCCAAGTCGGGGAAGGGGGGGGCTCTCTTATTGCTATGGGGGGGTTGGGGGGGTCTGTTTCTAGGGGCCCGGGTCCTTTGGCCGAACTCGTCGGACAGAATGGATGGTGGTGGTGGATCGGACCCTGGGGAGGGAAAAAGGGGTTAAGATTGTGTTTGGAGGGGGGGGCGAGAAAGAGTTTGGGGAGGGGATCCCCTTTTCCGGCGGAGGCGGACCTTGGGAATGTCCTGCCTGGGTTTGACCTTGAGGAAAACTCCTCCTCGCCCGCCGCCTCTCTCGGCTTCGCGGGCGGCTTTTTTGGCTTTTGGCTTTTGGCTTGTGCTGCGGATCGCCTCCCGAGCCATCCGGGGATGGAGAGGCTCTGCGGGGGGAGAGAATCCCTGCCCCGGCCGGAGACAGACACACAGAGACCCCGATCGCAGTCGGATCTCCCGAGGAAGGCGCTCTCTGGGCTGGGGCAAAGGAGCGGCCCCTTCACCCAGAGCCCCAGGGAAGGAGCCCTCTTTCTTCTTGGGATCCGGGTTCACCTTGAAGAGCCCCACCCGAGACCCCCTCCCCATCCCCACCCTTCCGGAGGATTGATTGAGCAAGGCTCCATCCACACTGGAGAAGGAAGCCGGCTTGGCACCGCTTTAACTGCCCTGGCTCAAGGCTGTGGAATTCTATTATTGTTATTATTATTATTATTATTATTATTATTATTTATTAAACAGAAACAGGACAGAATACACACATCTATGAACATAAGGCAAACTAACAATTAAAAAAAAAAAACACCCAACAACGACATATTACATACTACAGCATTCTGCCTTGCATAGAGACCTAAAAAGTACTTCCAGGTGACTTGCTCCTTGCATCTTGGTACTTCATACTTTGACTTTGGATTCTCGAGTTTCATCACTTATTCTCTTCCTATTTGTTTATTCCCTCCCCCTCCTCCTCCCCCAATCTTATCTCTGTCTCTGCTCTGGGCCCCACAACAAACTCCAGTTCCCAGAATTCCACAGCCTTGAGCCAGGGCAGTTGAAGCGGTGCCAAACCGAGTTATTGCTCCAGTGTGGATGCAGCCGAAGAGAAGGAGGCGGCGGATACAGCTTTGGAGGGAGACAAGAGAATGCATCTACACTGCAGAAATAAGGCAGTTTGACACCGCTTGAGCACCATCCTATGGGATCCTGGGATTTGTAGCCCCATCCTGTGGGGTCCTGGGATTTGCAGTTTGACAAGGTCTTTCACCTTCCCTGCCCAAGAGTGCTGAAGCCTCACAAATGACAAAGCCCAATATTTCTGTCAGATGGAACCAGGGCAGTTAAAGCGGTGTCAAACTGCATTGTTTCTCTGCAGTGTAGATGTGCCCAGAGACTGAATCTGAACCCACCACCAGCCCATTCCTGGTAGGACCAAAGCCTTCTCCCGACCTTGAGGTGCCCCCTCCAAAGAAGCAGCCCCTTTCCTTTTCCAAGGCCTGATGTCCCCCAAGCGGCTTAAAGCTGTTTGGGGAAAGCCTTTGTTCCCAGCAGGGTGGGTTCTGGTTGTGGTCACACTGTGTTGGTGGTGTGGGACTGAAAAGCCCTCTGCACGTGCTCAGAGTCAGGCTTCCTGTGCCTGGCTCCCAGCATTGCAGGGGAGCAAGGTCAAGGTCCAGGTTCTGTGGCAGATCCTGGTCCCAACCTGAGCCCTGAACTGATGGGGAAGCTCTGGGGGAGAAGCGTCTGGTTGCATAGAGGGCCCAAATTCCTTCAAGAGGCACCCATGGTTGCCTGAAACAGAAGATCTGAAGAAACATCTCCCTGCTCCTCCTCGACAGGCAGTGCAATCCATTGGGAAACTTCTCTTGCTGCACGAGCCCCTTTGCAAAGAAATAGGAACTGCAGTCGGAGAGCCGAGAGTGGCTCATTCTGGTGGGTTTTGTGCCCAGTGTAACCAAATGGTCTGGAGGAACGTGGGTCAGACCTCTGCCTGTCTCCTGCTCAGCATCCTTAATGCCTTGCCCTGCCCATTGCTTTCTCCCCTTGCCCACAGCATGGCAAGGCTGCCTCTAAACAGGAGTCATCCTGACACAGGGTCACAAGGCGATGCCACCTGGGCCACTGAGAGGATCAGGTGGCCTTGTCCCACGTCCCAACCTCCTATAGTCCAGGAGGGGCTCCTCTAGTCGCAGTGCAGGGATGGCAGAAGGGGCACCTGCTAAACTTCTCCCTGGCATGCAGTGCAACTCTTAAAGGCACAGGAGCAGTTGCATTTGGGGAGGAGAAGGAAGGGATGGCCCTGCTGCCCTGGCATCCCTGCAGAGCTGGCTGGGCACCCTGGCTCATCTGCTTTCAGATGCCTTCAGTGGCAGCGATGGAAGCACAGAGAGAGGTGCCCCTGGGGTAGGTTTAAGGGCGCCAGGAGGTGTGGGGAAGGGAGGTGTCAGAGGGATGACTGAGTTCACACTTGCACGCCTGGCTTGGTCCCGGGCCCCTCAGCTACAACGTCCCTTTGCAGTAACACTAATGATTGCTGAGTGGTTGTGGCGCTCTTGCCCTGGGGCGCCTGCTCCTTGCTGGCATTGAATCAACCTCTGTGCAAGGGATTGGGGGGAAAGGGGGCCATGTCTAATCATGGTGTGTCTTCAGCCAGCAGCTAGAGGCAGCAGCCAGAGTGTGGGAGAATAAGAGGGTGGGGAAGGAGAGGGGGAGACTTGGAGGACAGAAATAGTATTCCAAATGTGCTGAGCTCGGCTCTTTAGTATATATCGCTGCGTGACCAACCAGTGTGAACAACAGGTAGAAAGCAGATAGCTGCTGCAGGATTTTGGCCTGATTAAGAGTTCTGTGTGATTCAGAAGTTGGTAACCAGTCTTTATCAACCAAGTTGGGTTCAGTTAAAAACAAACCTGCCACTCGCATCACTCATGTTTTCCAGAACAGGTGTGGTGCTGGTGTGTGTAGAAAACAGAGCCTGAGAAAAATGACTGTTGTAAGCTGGGGGAATTCTGGGAATTGTAAGCCAAAAAAGCAGTGTCTTCCAAGTCCTAATCGAGGAGGCGGCTGTGAAGTAAAAGTTCACACTGAATCTACCAGTATCCTTCAAGGGCGTCTTCGATTCTTTCCAAGCTAGGGCCCATCTTTAACTTGGATCTGCAAAACAGCAGTGGTAGCTGTATGGATTGTAAGAGAAACCTCCTAATCCATGATAGTGTATTACCTTTACAAGGCAAACAAAAAGGGTCCCAGAAATATGTGCAAGCTTTTGGAATCTCCAGATCTCTTCGTCAGGCAGATTTTGAGACTCCCCCTCATTCCACTCCAGAACATCATATGGACAGCCTGATTTTAACAATGCAAACTTCCCACTCCCCCACCAGTGTCTGTATAAATCTTTAGTGATCTGCCATTGCTCATACCTTGGTTTCCTGTTTTGCTAGCTGAATAAAGGTGCCGTAATAATATAGATTTTGGACCTGCACAATGAGGAACCTGTACAATGAGGGACATCTTTAGATAATATGTCTCCTTTCTGATTTTCTTTCTCTGTCACGAAAAAGCAAACAAACAGCAACCTTCATCTCCTTTCAAAAAAAATGATGGTGTCATCACTAAAGAAATTCCTTGTCATGCAATTTCCCCTTACCTGGTGCCCTTCAAATGTGTTGGTATGCAGTTCCCATCATCCTGAGACAACATTGCTGAACTTGAAAGCAGGTTGAGGAGATCTGCGCCAGTGGAACCCAGCCATGATCTCATAGAATCCTAAAGCTGGTAGAGACCACAAGGGCCATCCAGCCAAACCCGCTGCTTCACATGAATACACAACCAAAGCACTCCTGATAGAAGGCTGTCCAGCCTCTATATAAAAACGTCTAAAGGAGGAGATTCTCCCACTCTCCGAGGCAGCGCAGTCCTCTCTTGAACAGCTCTTACTGTCAGGAAATTCTTCCTAAGGCTTAAGTGGAATCTCTTTTCCTGTAGTTTGAATCCATTGCTCCATATCTTAGGCCTGAAACAGATGGGCTGAAAAACATGGTTTCCAGCCAAATGCTTAGATGATGCATGGCCTGAATGTGGAGGGAAATAGTGCCAGACTGGATTTTCCCCAAAGAACTGGACCAATAAGGAGCAGTAAAATACCATTCCTTTTGCTGGCCCAGTTCAAAATCACCACCACCACAAATCACATTTTTCAGCTCATCTGTTTCAGGCCTAAGTCTCTGAAGCAGCAGAAAACAAGTTTCCTCCATCCTCAGTTTGACAGCCCTTCAAATATTTAAACATGGCTATCATGTTTAACCCAATGGTTCTCAGAGTTTTTAACCTTGTGACCCCCTTTACATCTACATTCAGACGTCACCTTTCCAACTTGACACAGTATATGCATAAAAATATTTTGTTTGTTTAGTGTGTTTAGTATTTTTGTTCATACATTAATTTATATTTTAACATTTTATAAGGAAAATGTCTCCTATTCCTCTCACGTGGACTCTCCAAGCACCCTCCTTGCCTTTTCCTTCACTTCTAAGATAGAAAGGGATTGAGAACTGGAGGAGAAGAGGGATCAGGTCCTCCAAGTCTCATGCCCCCTTGAGCAACTCTCACATTTTCATAGGGGTACACTGCCTTAACCCTCTCTTCCCCTGAGCCATTCCTCATAGTGCATGGTTTCCACACCTTTCATCATTTTGGTTGTCCTCCTCTGGATATGCTCCAACTTGTCAACATCCTTCTTCAGACAATATTCCAGAGCAGGTCTGACTAATGCAGAATACTTCCTTTGATGCACACTCTATATTCCTATTGATGCAGCCCAGAGTAGTATTGGCTTTCTTTGTTGCTGCATCATATTGCTGACTCATGTTTGGTCTGTGGTCCACTAAGACTGCTAGATCACTTTCACATGCACTGCCGTCAAGCCAGGTGTCACTCATCCTATATCTGTGCATTTCATTTTTACTGTCCAAGTGTAGTAATTTACATTTCTCCTTGTTGAAATTCATTTTGTTAGTTTTGACCCAGCTTTCTAATCTGTTAAGGTCATTTTGAATTCTGATCCTGTCCTCTGGGCTTTTAGCTACTCCTCCTAATTTAGTGTCATCTACAAATTTGATAAACATGCCCTCTATTTCATCATCCAAGTCATTGACAAAGATGCTGAATAGCACTGGGCCCAGGGCAATACCCTGTGGCACCCCACTAGTCACTTCTCTCCAGGATAAAATGGAGCCATGTTTGAGTACCCTTTGGGTTCAGCCAGTTAACCAATTGCAAATCCACCTAACAGTTGCATTGTCCAGCCCACATTTTACTAGCTTTTTTGCAAGGATATCATGGAGGGCCTTGTCAAAGGCCTTATTAAAATCAAGATATACTACATCCACAGCATTCCCTTCATCTATCATGCTCATGACTCTATCAAAAAAGAGGTAAGATTTAGTCTGGGATGACTTGTTTTTGAGAAACCCATGCTGACCTTTAGGAATCACAGCATTCCTAAGTGCTTACAGACAATCTGTTTAATTATCTGCTCTAGAATCTTTTCTGATGTTGACATCAGGATAATTGGGAGGTAATTATTTGAGTCCTTTTTTTAAGATGGGGGACATTTGCCCTCCTCCAGTACACTAGGACTTCTCCTGTTCTCCAAGAATTCTCAAAAATTATTGCCAGTTCTTTTAATACCCTTGGTCCTGGAGACTTAAATTCATTTAGATTAACCAGGTATTCCTGTACTACCTCTTTGCTTATTCTGTGCTGCATTTCCTCTACTGTATCCTCTGCTTCATTTTCCTCAAGATGAGCACCCTTTTCTTTTTGTGAGAAGACTGAGGCAAAGTAGGTGGAGTCAATGGGAGGAGAAATCTTAGAAAAAACATTCCTGCCATCTGTTGTGATATGCAACCAATTCCTTTCCAGAGGTCCACCTCCATGAAACCACACACCATGGTTCAGGAAGCCAATTGTTCCTGGCAACACCATCTGCAAAGCAAGTTGTTCACCACCATTAATTTTGTCTCCCTTTCTGGGCCATGCTCTTCCAGTGGAAGGACAGATGAAATAACTACCTGTGCATCCAGACCCTTTAGATTCCTACCCACAGCTTCATAATCCCTTGTGATATTCTGGAGGCTATGCCTTGCATTATCATTGTGTCCCATGTGGACCGAAAGGAAGTGTCTTGATGAGTCTTTTCAGCCCCTCTGTTCTATAGGAGATTTTTGCCCCAGGAAGCCAGCACACCTCTTGAGACATCTTATCAGGCCCACAAACTACTGATTCTATACCCCTCAGCAGGGAACCACCACTACACACTTCCTTTGAGATTTGGCAGAGGCCATTCCATGTGCTAAATCTTCCAAGGTCTCATGCACATTCTTTGATGACTGACACTGCTCCTCTTCTTGCTTTTCCTTGTCATCACTGATAAGGGAGAGAGCTTCAAATCAGTTCTACAGCTCCAAACTCATAAAATGATCCCTGGTCTTTCTCCGTGTCACATTCTTCCAACTGTCTGTCTCCTCTGTATCGGAACTGACCTCCTCCCCAAAGATATCTCCTGTGTGTTCCTCAACTAGAACAGTCTGCTCCACTCTATCCGAGAAATCCTCATGCTCCTTAATATTCTGCAGAGTAGAGCTATGGGCCACAAGTTGCTGGATCTTCTCTTCCAATGGGGGAACCAACTTGCACTTGGTGCAGGTGAAGTTATTCACATCCTTTGGCAAGGGCAGAAACATCCCACAGCTGTTGCAGGTGACTACAGCAGCTCCCTTATTGTCCATATGCAGTGGTTTTAAGTAGGCACTGAAGCAGTCTCCCTCACTAAATGCCCACACAAAACACCCCTGTTTCCCAAGTTCTAGGGACTGGGACTGCAGCCATATAGAAAGTTAGTGGCTGCTAGCTCCTCCCTCCACCAAGTCTGAGCTGAAGCCCCACTTCCCTGAGACCAAGTGCTCAGGAAGGGAACCTGGGGCTACACACAATCGAATGCTAATGAACACACACTCACACCTCTACTCAATCCATTCAATTTGGTCCTGATCCCCATTTGAAGATCGTTGTTATATTCTGGTGTTTTTCAGGCTCTTGAAATGCATTGACTTGTCTGCCAAGACACTACAAGTTACCGAGTCCTATTAATCTTTGCATTTGGCAAACCACTCTGGCAAGTGTTCTAAGACTGGAGCTGGCAGACATTATTTAATGATCTACTGGTAGATTTCAGGGTGAATCTGTATAGCTTGGCAAGGGTTCCTGGTTCACATTCTTTAAAAAACCAAAAAACAAAACAGGAACAACTAAAGGCCTGGTTCCTCCTCCACAGGACATTCCTCTGCATGTTTGCTACTGGTTGTTGTTTTTGTTAACTGCTGTCAAGTTGACCTTGACTTATGGTGACCCTATGACTGAGAAACCTCCAGGTCCCCCTATTATCAAGCACCCTGTTTAGGTCTTACAAACTCAGGGCCATGGCTTCCTTAATTGATTATATCCATATGTAATGCAGTTTTCCTCTTTTTCTGCTGCCCCCACCTACCCAAGCATTATTGTCTTTTCTAGTGCATCATGGCTTCTCATGATGCGGTCAAAGTACAGCAACCTCAGTTGAGTCCTCTTGGCTTCTAGGGAGAATTCAGGCTTGATTTGCTCTAAGACATTTAGCTATCTTTTTAGCAGTTCACAATATCAGCAAAACTCTTCTCCAGCACTACATCACGAATGAGTGTATTTCATTCTTATCAGCTTTCTTCATTGTCCAGCTTTCACAGCCACACATAAAAATGGGAAATACAGTGGCATGGGCCATCTTAGGGCCTCTGCAGATGGGTGGCACAGAGCCGCCTCGGGAAGCGGCGGATCAGGGCCATGGCAACCCTACGCTGCAGCCCCGATCCTCCCTTTTCCCGCCCCAAAAAGAGCGGCAAAATGCTGTTCCTTTTATGGGCAGCAAAAGGCCGCTCTAAGAGCTGGTGCTGTGGCTCTTCAGCACCACGTGCTGGCGTGCGTTGATGTAAATTTACTGGATCAATTTCAATCTGTGAGTACTGAGGACGTGGACAAGATCCTTGGTAGAGTGATGAAGACAACTTGCCCTCTTGATCCTTGCCCTTCATGGCTGTCTGAGGGGGAGGGTGCCTTGATGGTGTTCCTTAAGGACATCATCAACGCATCCCTCAGGGAAGCTCATGTTCCATCTTGTTTAAAGGAAGCAGCGGTTGGGCCTTCCCTGGACCTGGTTATGAACAGCTATAGTGATTGAGAGGGCGGTTGTTCTTCAACTCCAAGCTGTCTTGGATGAAACCAATTATCTAGACCCATTTCAGACTGGCTTTAGGATGGGATTTTGGAGTTGAGACTGCCATGGTTGCCTTGGCCAATGAACTGCATCTGAGCATCGACAGGGGTAGTGTGACCCTGTTGGTGCTTCTAGACCTCTTAGTGGCTTTTGATACAATCGACCATAGCATCTTGGATCGCCTGTGTGGGTTAGCAATCAGAGGTACGGTGCTGCAGTGGTTCCATTCCTTCCTCTCAGGCAGGTCCCAGAGGGTGCTGCTCAGGGGCAGTTCGGCAAAAAAAGACCTAACATGTGGCGTCCCTTAAGGCGCCATTCTGTCCCCAATGCTGTTTAACATCTATATGAAGCCACTGGGTGAGATCATCTGGAGACATGGGAGGAAGTGTTATCAGTATGCTGATGACACCCAGATCTATTTTTCCATGTCTCGATCGTCGGCCTCAACTCCCGATGTCATCTCTCCTCTCAATGACTGTCTTAAGGCAGTAATGGGCTGGATGAGGAAAAAACAGATTGAGACTGAATCCAAACAAAATGGAGGTGCTCACATTAGCGGCCCTGAAACCAGGTATTGGGTTGCAACCTCCAGTCCTGGATGGGGTCACATTCTCCGTGAAGGACCGTGTTCGCAGTCTGGGGACGCTCCTGGACTCGTCACTCCGGATGACTAATCAGGTAAATACAATGGTTAGGAGTGCCTGTTTTCAGCTTTGACTGATACGCCAGCTGCACCCTTTCCTGGAAGTAAGGGACCTTGAGACTGTGATGCATGCGCTGGTAACCTCTTGTCTAGATTTCTGTAATGTGCTCTACATGGGGCTACCCTCGTGCTTGGTCCAGAAACTTCAGTTAGTACAAAATATGGCAGCCAGACTGGTCTCAGGAATAGCAAGGAGAGACCATATAACATCGGTATTAAAGTCCCTTCACTGGCTGCCTATTAGTTTCCGGACCCAGTATAAGGTGTTGGTTATTACCTTTAAAGCCCTAAATGGCTTAGGTCCAACCTATCTTCGGGACCACCTCCTCCCATACAATCCTCCCCGCGCACTCAGGTCCTCTGGGAGGAATTTGCTGCAACCAAGGAAAACAAGGCTGCCTGCAATCTCCCAGAGGGCATTCTCGGTAATCGCCCTCAGACTCTGGAACGGCCTGCCGGACGAGATCCATTAGATTACCGCCTTAAGCAGCTTTAAAAAGACTGTGAAGACAGATCTCTTTCGGCAGGCCTTTCCTGACTAGATTCCTGGCCTCAGGAGTTCCCCCGTCTCTACCTCCCCCAATTTTGGCTCTCATTACTGCTCTTGTTGATTTGGGGTTTCTTCAGTTATAGATTTTATCTTGTGATGTTTTATTCTATGATCTTTTATTGGATGTGTGGTTTAATACTTTTTTGGGAAGGTGTTGGGATTTTTACTCAGTATTTCTGTATGGAATTTTAATTGTTGTAAGCCACCCTGATTGTTGGACAGAGGGGCAGGATAGAAATAAAATTTATTATTATTATTATTAACTCATTCATAGCTGCCCTTCCAAGTCCTAGGAGATTATCACACTTACAAATAATGTGAATGCTCCCCAACGGGATACAGTCGCGTTTGGGGTTGCTATCAAGCATTATTATATGTAATTTGTCACCGCTGCCACCAGGCGAGTACAACCTGGCTGAATCTTGACTCCCAGCTTCAGAGGCCACTTTTCCAAAATGGCAAGCTCCCATTTTGGAAAAGTGGCCTCCGAAGCGCAGCTGGGACCTGGGATGCAGCTGGGTTGCACTCGCCCAGTGGCAGTGGCAGTGGCAGCAAATTACATAGAATAATATCCGGTAGTAACCCGAAACGCAATTGTATCCCATTGGGGAGCAGTCGTATTATTTGTAAGTGCAATAATTTCCTTAGTCTTCTTTCATTTCTTGACTGCAGTCTCCATTCTGACTAATATCTGAGCCAAGGTATGGAAAATCCTGAACTACTTCAATGCTTTCATAGTCTACTTTAAAGTTATGTAAATCATCTGTGGTAATGATTTTTGTTTACTTATTGTTCAGCTGTAAACCTGCCTTTGTACTTTCTTCATTGACTTTCTTCAGTACTCATTCTAAGCCTTTGTTATTTTCTGGTCAGTAGTATGGTGCCATCTGCATATCTTAAATTGTTAATGTTCCTTCCTCCAATTTTCTTGTCTCCCTCTGAGTCTAATCATGATTTACATATGATGTTTTTAGCATACAAGTTACACAGATGGGGTGGTAAAATACAGCCTTGTATATAGTTTGAAACCATTCCATTTTTCTGTATTCTGTTCTAACAGTAGCCTGTTGTCCTGAGTTCCTCAGGTCAATTAAATGTTGTGGCACACCCATTTCTTTAAGAGTGATCCATAGTTTCCATGACCATACAGTCAAAGCCTTTGGTACAATCTGTAACAGTGGTTATTAACCTGTAATCCACAAACCCAGGGGCTGCAGTATCCTTACAAGGGGTCTGCAAAGGTTTGGGGGCTGCTTAGCCCACCTTCTCCCCTCAGCAGAGCAGCCTTATAACAGGAGCTAAGGCAAAGGCTGGCTGGCTGGACCTGTGCATTTCTGTTCAATCCACTCCAGCCACAAACTGGTGGGAAGAAGCAGGAGAAAAGTCTTCCTTTTGTCTCTGGTGGCTCTGAAGGGAGGTTTAATACATGGTGTTATTCTTAATGGTTTAGTGTTCAGGTATTATTATTATTATTATTATTATTAGAGGTTTAATTCTTGAGTTAAGTCTTGGGGGTCTGCAGCAGCAAAAGATATTTAAAGTCATTGGAAAATAAAGGGGTTAAGAACCATTGATCTATAAAGAATAATTTTCCTTTGAAATTCTTTGGTGTGCTCAATTATCCAAAGTATGTTAGCAATATGATCCCTAGTGCCTCTTCCTTTCCTAAACCCAGCTTGGAAATGAGCCATTTTTCACTCCATATATGGTAAAAGACTCTGTTGTAGAATTTTGAGCATCATTTTGCTTGCGTGGGAAATTAATGCAATGGTCCTATGGTTGCTGCGATCCCTGGTGTCCCCTTTCTTGTGGATTGGAATGTATATTGAATGTTTCCAATCTGTGAGCCATTGTTTTGTTTGACAGATTTTAGGTAGAACTAGATTAGATTCTGCCTGTACAGACTGAAGCAGCTCTATTGATATGCCATCTGTTCCTCGTTATTTGTTTCTCTCAAGTGCTCTTAGTGCAGCTTCCACTTCAATTTCTAAAACTGGAGATTCATCTTCATCTTCAGTACTACCTCAAATGAATTTATCTTCATTAATCTCTTTTATATTTCCATGTATTGTTTCCATTGTATTTTATTTCTATTTGGCTGGGTAATGTGTTCTCCTGCTAGTTGTAGAGCATACCCATTCTTGGTTTAAATTTCTTTATGATTTCTCAGATCTTGTGAAATAGGTCTCTTGTTCTTTCTTTTTTGTTCTCATCTTCTATTTCTCTGCATTGATTGTTATAGTAGTTCTCCTTGTCCCTGAGCACAAGTCACTGAACATTTTATTCGGGGTTCTGACTCTATTTCTGTCACTGTTTCCTTTTGCTTCACATCTTAACTGTTTGAAGAATTTCAGCTGTCATCCATTGAGGTTTCTTTTTCTTTTTGGCTACTGATAGTGTCCTTTTGCATTCCTCCCTGACAATGTGTTTACTCAGAATTAAATCCCATTGATAGGGCTTGTTCCTAGGTAAGGATGTATGAGGATGCAGTGTCGATTAAGTTGCTGAATTGGGATGGTTTTTTGTGCGTTCCAAGTATCTGATTATGTGGAGAATGTTTTTGTAACTGTGAGTTCTGTTCTGGTACTAAAAACAAATTCCTGAGTTGAGCTCAGAGGCACCCCTGCTTCTCATTTCTCAGAGTCTGTACCTCTGTGCCACTTTTTTAAATATTTGGCTCTGGCATGTGGACCTTTGAGTTCTGATCAAACAAAGTGGAAGGCTGAACATCTGAAATCTCCTTGTTCCTGTTCGAATGTGTATATTCAGTTGATGTAGGGTGCTGACAAGGGTTTGCTGTTGCTCCTGCTGTGACCTAGAATCCATTAATGGAAAAGTTTCCATTATGGACTACAGTTCCCAGAACCCACAGCCATCATGGCCATGGGCTAAGGTTAGGAGGGGTCTGAGAGTTGGAGTCTAAAAAGTAAATTTTCCAGATTCTGCCAACATCTGCCTTCCTCAACCTGGCACCCACCAGATGTGTTGACCTACTTGCTGGCTTTGGAGGATGGGTATTGTATCCCAAAACATATAAATGGCTAAAATGAGACAGGGTGACCTAGAGTAGCGGTTCTCAAAATCTGATCTTTCAGTTGTTTTGGATTTCAACTCCCAGAAGTCCCAACCACTATGGCCAATGGTAAGGGATTATGGAAGCTATCATCCAAAATATATGAAGGGCTGAAGGTAGAGATCCACTGATCTCGCACATACCTCCACACACTCCCATTCATTTGCTCCTTACAGATAGAAATCAGTTGTGGAGAATGAGCTGTCTTTTGGAGAAGCATGCCCCTCAGATGAGTAGCCCTTGATAAGCCACTGTGGAACCCCAGAGTTCCTTGGAAGACATTTCAAATACCTATATTCTGTATCAAGCTATTTTAGTAACATTGAATAAGACAACTCTTTTTCTCCCTTTCCAACAAAGCTTTCAAATAGCACACAATTCTTCACCAAGCCAAAGGTGTTCAGAGCTTGTAGAATGTATTGTGTATCCCTGATCTGTCCTGGTTATTGTATTTTTTTTTAAAAAAAGTATCTGATATAAAGTGGAAGTAATGAACCCCTCTATTGTCAGATATTCACAGCTTCTGCCCATCCAGCCTGAATTTCCTTCCTCTTTTGCTTCAGGGTTGTTCTTGGTGTTCCAGCAAAAAAATAAAATAACATAACATAAAATCCAGCTGGCTGCAAGAATGATAGAAAAAAGATGATTTCTCTCCTTCATCTTTAAAATAAAATAAATATAAAAATGCAGTCATCTCATTGAGAAGCTGTGTGACTGAAATTTGGCAGGAGCAGAAGCTGGCCTGGGGGATGTGCCTTCTGTTGTCTCTGTGGAAATCCACTCAAATTTGCAGTGATCTCAAGTTGGCAAAGTTGCAACGAGTGCATTTATCTGAATACTAATGCTGTGCCTCGCTTGTATTAAGTTATGCAAATGACTACCCCTTTTTGCCTATCACTGACACAGAGCTGGGGGGGGGGAGAGTGGTTGGTCTGCAATCTGGTAGGGGAGGAGAAAGAGATGGGAAGGGCTATTTTATAAGGCCAGGAAATAATTATAACTGATGCACTGATCAACTAAAAATAAGCCTTGCAAAAATGCAAGGTGATCTTTAGAATATAGGAAACAATGTTGTGATGTGCTTTCTTCCCCCCCCCCCCCCCCCCCCATCACTGCTTTTTCTGGGAAAGTGGTTATGCTAAAGAACTGTGTTGATAGTTTGCTTAAAAGCTTGGGAAGACTTTAAACAATGTGTATTTTAAAATTTAAAAACTCTTGAGGTCCACCCACAAGGGCCAGCTGTTGCTGTTTGTTTTTTTTTCTAAAGTTACCTTAAATACTTAAAAAAGTATTATGGCATAAGCTAATGGCCCACAAAAGGTCCCACTGCTGTATGTGCAGTTATCTTTAAGGCACCACAGGACTCTGCTATTTTACTGCAATAGATTGACATGACTACACCTTTGGAAACAGGTGAGAAATAGTAACTCAAGACAGACCACTAGAACTTGGGAAAACTTTTTTTCCCATGAAGCTTTCTGAAATCCACCCAGCATGGCCACTATTCATCTTGACTAGGAGATTCTTGGAGTTATAATCGTTAAAACTAACTTTTCTTTTCTTTTAAAAATATTTTGAAATTTTCCTCAAAGCATGCATACATACATAGATGCACACACCATGCCCAAAATATGCACTAAAACTAACTTTTCCATCTCTAAGGATGGAGTATACAGTTGTGGAATAAGGTGCCTCTGAGATCAGAAATAATATCACAATTCCTTTCACAAGTACTGCAAAGTACTGAATTCCACTCGCATAAAAATCCACACCTGGTTTTCCCTCTAATGTTCTTTTTCAGTAACTTAATTTAGGAGAAAAGCGTTTTTTCATTGTTGCTGTTACACACTTGAGAATCTGGAGCCCTCCATGATCTACAGCAAACCATCCTGAGATCTATTTGGAGCATTTATACTCTGCCTTTTGGCCAGAGAGGCTCCCAGAGCAGTTTACAAATAGTTGATTTGACAGCCCCCGTCCTCAGGCTTGTAATGTAAATAAGACATAACCCACAAGGGGAAAGAACTAGAAAGGAAGGGGGGAAATTAAGTATCTGCTGATAGAAGTGTGCTTAGCTGTTCTACTTTTCCCTCATTAACCAAAGCACGGGCATTGGGAACCTTCTGCCCACCTCTGATGGCACTGAAACCCTGTTACAAGGGTTGCCTGGTTTGGAATCTATGAGTTCATTCAGGTCCATTAACCAATGAAGAATGTGAGAAGAACACAAAAAGAGTCTTGCTGAATCAGACCAAATTGGATCCATCTAGCCTGACATCCTTAACTTCTCAGAGAAAAGGCAGGATATACATGAAACAGAGAGCCAGCATGGTGTAATGCAGGGGTAGGCAACCTTTCCCCTTTAAGGGCCGAGGGACTTCAGCTCCCAGAAGCCTCAGCCATGTTGGCCAATAGTCCCATGTTGGCCAGTAGCTCCTGGGATTCTGGGAGCTGAAGTCCCTCGGCCCTTAAAGGGGAAAGGTTGCCTACCCCTGGTGTAATGTTTGAGTGCTGGACTGTGACTCTGGAAACCAGGGTTCGTTTCCCAGCTTGGGACCTTATCACATGGAGGCAAATTGCTTAAATCCCATGCAGAAGCAGGATTTTAAAATCCGAAAAAACAGCAAAAACGGGTTGTTTTTCAGACATATTTATGTAAAGGAGAAATAACACAACATTAACCCAAATGGAAAGTCGCCAAAACCCGCTCCTTTTTACTTTCGGCTTTCCGTTCAGTTTATTTTCGCGTTATTTCTCTTTCACATACAAGTCATCTGAAAAAACAACCCGCAATTGTGGGTTTTGTCTACTTTCTGTTTGGGTTAACCCCGATCGTCATGTGAAAAACAACCTGCAAAAGTGGGTTGCTTTCACTTTAAATCTAGTTTCTGCATGGGATTCATCCTGTGTGATAAACTCATTGGTCATGGAAACCCACTGGGTGACTTTGGGCAAGACATACTCTTTCAGCCTCAGAGGAAGGCAATGACAAACCTCAATAAATCTTGCTAAGAAAACCCCATAATAGGTTTGCCTTAGGGTTGCCATAAGTTGGAAACGACTTGAAGGCACACAACAAACAAAACAAAATATATGAAATGAATAAATAGATTTAGGAAAGGTCTGAGAAACTAAGGGTCTCCCCACCACCACTTAGGGCCTTTGCAGACTGCCAGAAATAGTGCAAATTGAGTCCATTTAAAGGGTTAGGGTTAGTGCTAGGGAATCATGGGAATTGGTTTTTTTCTGAGACATTGAGCCTTCTCTGTCAGAGAACTCTGGTGCCACAATAAAATACAGTTCCCGTGATTCCCTAACCCTAACCCTTAAAGTGGACTCAATTTCTTGTCCTCACAGTGACAGTGTAAGGTGGTGTCAACTCAGAGAGGAAAGAATTAGTGGCCCCAAATTACCCAAAGTGCTTCATAATTATGTTGTTTTCAAACAAAGAGCTGTGTGAATCTGTTTCAGTGTACAATGGAAAGCAGGGTGGGTGAATCTAGCTGCATCTTTGAGACAACTTGGTTTATTTCAACATGTGCCTTTGTGGATATCAATCCACTTCTTCATATGCACTGTTCAACTCACTTCCATGCATCTGAAGATGCTGATGAGTTCCCATGAAAGCTCATGCTGAAATAAACCAGCTGGTTTTAAAGGTGCTGATGTCCCTCCAACCACTCATCTATAACTAAATAGGGATTCAAACCTGGATTTTCTTACTCTTGCAGTCAGATGCTACTGTCTAAATATGTAGTGGACAACTCTGGCTGTATCCCACTATACCATTATATTAGTTTGATACCTGTTTATCTACTTGCATTTGCATGCTTTCAAACTGCTAAGTTGGCAGAAGCTGGGACTCACTAGTCCCAGCTTCTGCCATGCAGCACCCAGGTCTCGAACTGCCAACTTGCTGATCTTGAAATAATAATAATAATAAAGTTTATTTATATCCTGCCCCTTTGAGATCAATCGGGGTGGCTAACAAGAATAAAATATACATACAACTGTAAAAACTAATCCCCCCCTTAAAAAATTATTAAATCAAAAGTCAGCGTCTTAACCACTTGAGACACTGCATCCCCATGATAGGGTCAGCTGCTGTTTAGGGTGTTGCACTAAGGAATTCTAAGTCACTTCTTAAACTACAAATCATAGGGTGCCAAAAAATGGCACCATGGCTGTTAAGATGGTATCAAGCCACTATAATTTTGCAGTGTGGACACAACCTCTGTATCCTTTTGTTGTTGTTGTTGTTCTTTACTGTATGGTTAGTTTGATTGTAAGTCTAACACTCAAACCCCTAGCCCAAGCCTGCTTTCCTGGCTGCTGTCCAGATGCTAACATACATTTCAACAGAAGATAGAAGTCTCCATTTACCTTGCCTCCCAACATCTTGTATTCAGCTCCATGTTGCCAATAAACACAGCACTTCCACTCATCATGAGGAACAGCAGCCAATAAACCTATCTTACCTACAATTCTTTTGAAGTTATTTCACAATTAACAAGAAGTTTTAGGCTGGAAATGAGGAATCTGTGGCTGGCTGGCTGTCTTGGACTGTAACTTCCATCCATCCCAGGCAGCCTGGTTAGGAATGCGAGAACTATAGTCGATTGTTTTGACAGCCCTATTTTACATTCCTATGAGGAACGACTTAGGGAACTGGGTATGTTTAGCCTGGAGAAGAGACAGTTAAGAGGTGATATGATAGTCCTCTTTAAATATTTGAAGGGATGTCATATTGAGGAGGGAGCTAGCTTGTTTTCTGCTGCTCCAGAGAATAGGACCCGGAACAACGGATGCATGCTACAGGAAAAGAGATTCCACCTCAACATTGGGAGGAACTTCCTGATAGTAAGAGCTGTTTGACAGTGGAACACACTCCCTCGGAGATTGTGGTGGAGTCTCCTTCTTTGGAGGTCTTCAAACAGAGGCTGGATGGCCATCTGTCAGGGATGCTTTGATTTTGAGTTCCTGCATGGCAGGAGGGTTGGACTGGATGGCCCTTGTAGTCTCTTCCAACTCTATGATTCTATGATTCTATACTCCAGATTCTCTCAAGAAAACTCCCATTTACATTTCTAGGCATGTCCATCTTTTCAAAAATGTATGGCATGGACCCTGCTATTCAACAGATGTGTGTGTGTGTTCTGTGATTTAATGTCTTTGAAATTTTGCATAGGGGAAAAGCTGTTTCTGGGCTAAATTCTGCTTTTGGACTACACACATGGTGCTAATTAAGCAAAGTTCCATGTGTTTTTGGATAAATTCCCCTACCTCAGTATACATTATCCCCCTGCTGCTGGCTATGGAGGAAAGAAGGCTACCCCATGTCCTCTGGAAAAACCTATTCTCCAAGCCCTGACATCTGGCAATGTCCATACTCCAGTGCATCAAACCCCTTAGCTCAGAGGGCTAGAAACTTGCTCTTTTTTAAAGTGTATGTATGTGTATGTGTACATATATAACCTTTTTGAAGAGTCTGATTTCTGTACCGATTATCAATTTCCACAAGCGTACCATATGACTTAAATGAATGACAGAATGCACATACAATCTACCTGCAGCTGTGTGAACTTGCGGGCATTAATGAATACACTGATTCCTGGATACAGCATACAGTCCCTACCTCATCCCAAAGACTCTATGTTGATGTACTTATTTATGCATGTTTTGAATGACATTGTCTGGAGTTTATATCTCTTCTGGATTTCCTCTTGGCACATATAAAAGCAACAATGAAAGAAGCGCAGGACTTTAGTCTGTAATATATGATTAGTAATTGCTTGATATAGAGGAGTTAATCAGTTTCATTGATACATGAAAGCTGTCATTATTTTTCTGGTGACTTCCATATTGGATATATTGCTATGCCTGCAGTAGAAGTGGTATGGATATGAATACTGACCAGTATTCAAACACCTTGCAAGTAATTAGTTGGCACATCAGGGAAACAAGGCTTAGCTTGTTTTGTTTTTTCTCTGTTTTTCTCCATGCAAGGATTTTTTTTTTGGATGGGGAACCTTCCAAAATCCAATGCTTGCTTCCACTCTGCATTGATACAGTCCGTGCTACTGAAGCCTGCTTCCAAAGTTTCATATTCATTGTCATCAAATGGATGAACAATCAGCTTTCAGAGCATTACAGAGAGACTGAAAGCTGCCGGTGCTTTGCTCAATATCTCACTCTGGCACATGATACAAGGTATTTAGAAGGAGAGAATCAGTGTGATGTAGTGGTTAGAATGTTGGTCTAGTACCTACTGAACTGTGATATCTGGTGGGTGACAACAGGCCACCTGCTGCATTTCAACCTGACCAACACCTCACAGGGTTGTTGTGAAGATAAAGGGGTAGAGGAGAGCCTTGAGCTCATTTGTTGTTGTTAACTGCCCTCAAGTCAACCATGACTCATGGTGCCCCTGTGGATGAAGCATCTCCAAGACGACTCCTCTGCTCTGCTTAGGTCCTGTAAATCAAGGCCCATGACCTCCCTGATTGAATATATCTGTCTGGAGTCTATGCATCTGCCATGTGGTTATCCTCTCTTTCTGCTGCCTTCTACTTTTCCTAGCATTATTTGCCTTTTCTAATAAGTCGTGCCTTCTCATTATGTAACCAAAGTACAATAGCCTCAGTTTTATCATCTTGGCTTCCAGGGAGAGTTCATGCTTGATCTAATCAAATACCCATTTGTTTGTATTTTTGGCTGTCTGTGGCATCCTAAGCACTCTTCTCTAGCATCACATCTCAAATGAGTTGATTTTCTTTCTGTCAGTTTTCTTTATTGTCCAGCTCTCACATTCGTACATGGTGATGGGGAATATAATGGGCGATTCTGACTCTAGTGCTCTATTGTACATCTGTACACTTTAGGATCTTGTCTAAGGAAGATAGATAGGGGTTCCAGATCTTGCCCTCTGCCGTTTCTGCCATTGGCACTTAATAGGGCTTAGTTAATCACCTCTGCCATGCCCATCCCTGAACTAATATTGTGACTCCTTTGGATTAGTCTATTCACACGTTTGGGTTTGTCAGAGTTTGTTGTATTGTGCAAACCAATATGGGGATGGGGAGAGAAGAGTCTATTGATTTAAAAACACTTGTTCCAACTAATGAACAGCTAGGTCTAGTAATGAATGTATAAAGTGAATTTCTCTACATCTCTGTATATATTGGCACGCTTCCTGGATGTAAGGCCACTCACATTGTAGAAAGTGGCAGCTGCTATTAAACAAAATAAAGCTCTTATTATTTTCCAAGCCTCATCCTCTGTCATGAAGTAATTGTCTGCTCCCTTAATTTCCTGCAGCGGTAAACATTTGGATTGATTTTTAACACGTCGGGAGATATGCTTTAAGATAGCCATTGATTATTACCAGCAAAAATTGTTGCAGGAAACAGGAAAATTGAATTTTCTCAAGGGCGGGGGAGGGATTCACAGAAGCCTTCAAAAACTGCAATTATTACATGCTTGATGGGCACTAGATAGATTGGCACGATCCCAAAGATTTTGTCACTGCTGAATATATTTCACAGGGAGGGGAAAATTCACCAAGCCATATGAGTCTTTCACTACAGTTATTGCTTCTTTCAGATCTGGGGCTGGGCTTGATGTGACATATGAGTTTAGCCCCAGAACCTGTTTTTACTGCCTGTGCCCACATAGGACAATGAAAGAAGACACTGCATTTCAAATGCTGCTTCTCCTATTGTACAGGAACGCACAGAAAGAACAGGCTAGAATTACCTGTCTCTTATACTGAGCTTGACTCAGGAGTTCTGGATGTATTGTCTGCCTTTGATTTCTTTGACAACCAGATCCCTCAAGGCTGAAAAAGGAGAAATTTACATTTTAATGTAGACCTTCCCAGTTTGTACTTTCATAACCAATACACAAACCAAAACCAGTTAATCCTACAGTATTCACACTTTTTTTTTTACTTTTATTGAGATAAAATAAACATAAACATAAACACAAAACATATCAGACATACAAATCACATACAAACAAACAATTCACTAAAATGACTAAATGACTAAACATACTAAACATACTATATTCCTAAGCAGGTCGGAAGGATGGGAAAAAAATTCAATAACTACATTATACCCCATCTGTGAAACATCTCAGACGTTACTTACAATAGCCAGTAAGGTTTAACCTTAACCAAGTCTGATTATTAAACAAATGAAACATTATCTATCTAGGCCTCTAAAAAAAATTACCAATATCAATAAAATAATCACAGTATTCGCACTTTGAATTTGTGGAATTTTGGGAAGGAAGGCAGTTTCTTTTATGACCAGTAGGGAAATATTAGCTAATAGCATGTGCAGACAAGCTCATGTTTTAAATACAACAACAACCAGTGAGCCAGTGTAGTGCAGTGATTTCAGTATTTGACTAAGGGGGGTTGCAGACTGCCAGAAATAGTGCAAATTGAGTCCACTTTTAGGGTTAGGGTTAGTGCTAGGGAATCATGGGAATTGTTTTTTGTTTTTTTTCTGAGACATTGAGCCTTCTCTATCAGAGAGCTCTGGTGCCACAATAAAATACAGTTCCCATGATTCCCTAACCCTAACCCTAACCCTAAAAGTGGACTCAATTTGCACTATTTCTGGCAGTCTGCAACCCCCCTATGACTCTAGAGACCAGGGTTCGAATACCAAGTCAGCCATGGAAACCTACTGGATGATCTTGGACAGGTCACATACACTCAGCCTCAGAGGAAGGCAAAGGCAATTGCCTCCTCCAACAAATCTTGCCAAGAAAACCTCATCATAGGTTCACCTTCTTATAAGCCAGAAATGACTTGAAGGCACATAACAACAAGAAGTAACTTTCTAAATTGACATTGACAAGTGGAGGAACACCCTGTTATACCCATTTTTGAAAACTCACAAATGTAGAATGTTTTTTTTTTAAACTATTCATTTCGAGCCATGAAAACAAAGGAGAGTTAAATGGGGGTAGGCGCCCCACTGCAGTGGCTGATCACAAATAGAGCAGGTGAAATGCTTCTGTGTATAAAGTCTTGAACTATAATTGTGTGGCTTACAAGAACCATTTGAAGTACAGAGAGGCATCCAAAAGTTATGCTCAAAAATGATAAAAGCATGATTAATCGGTAACTTGATGATTCAACTATCCTTGCTTTAAGTAATGTAAACTGGTTTAAAAAAAATGGTAGGGTAAAACTATTGTATTCCAACAAACTACTCAACTCAGTTTTCTCTATAAAAATCGAGACATTCTTTCTGCAAATTCACGTTGTTTCAGCTACATTTTCAGGTCACTGTGTTTTCAATCACACCCTTTTCTGAAGGGTGATTAACACTCAAAATGTTGGACAAATAGGATTTCAGTTGTCTTCTGTGTTCCATTCTTCATGCCTTATGAGTGGCTAGTCCTGCTAACATGTAACTGGATCGTGTTATCAAGATGAGGTTGTTCCTGTTACGAATTGTGAAGCTACATATTTCATTTCTGCATACGTATGTATGTGTGTGTGTACATACATACATATATATAGTTGTGTGCTTTCAGGTCATTTCTGAGTTATGACAAACCTATCACAGGGTTTTCTTGGCAAGTTTCTTCAGAAGGGGTTTTCCATTGCCATCCTCAAAGGCTGAGAGAATGTGACCTGCCCAAGGTCACCCAATGGCTTTCATGACTCAGTGGGGATTTGAACCCTGGTCTTCAGAGTCATAGTCCAACACTTGAACCATTACACCATGCTGTGTGTGTGTGTGCGCGCGCGCGCGCGCGCGCGTGCATGCGTGCACATTTTGAAAGTGCTGTATTTGTAAAGACTAACACCATAAATCATGGTAGCCACATTTAAATGACAGGGTTTGTTGTGCATGGTCTGTGGAGAGAGCATATCAGAATGTACCAGATAATTTCCCAGATGGTTAGTAACATCTATATGCAAATATGGGTAGAGGTACATCCTGCAGTGTACTGTATGCCAATGACTCAATGCAAATTCCTTTATATGCATAGTGAGGTGACTATTTATAGCCAATGTGAGTGACCTGCACCCTTGACCTAATTTCAAATGCATAGAGCTTGCACATTTTTACTTTTTCAGACTATAACTCTCAGAATCACCTAGTCAGTATGGTCCTCGGTCACACTGCCTGGGGGTTTCTGCAAGCTGCAGTAAAAAACAACAACTAACAAACACAAGCCTCAGCTTTTCTGAGTTCTGTCTCCTACAAATGACTGTTCTCTATAAGATGGCTACATGACCATTTTAAACATTTAACTGCACATAATCTGAGGCCTCTGACACAGAAGTTTCAGGGATGTGAGTGTCCATCTGTCAGGCCTGCCCTTGGTGGCTTGGCAATGTTCCCTGAGCATGTGAGTCCTTGTCTTGAATGCCTGAAGGTTCTGGCCAGGAGTCCATATGGAGCGGGACTCCATCCAAGGGTGGCCCAAGCCATTTTGCTGTCTGAGACAGAACAGCAAAATTATACTGCCCGTGTCAAAGTGCACAGTACTCCGAACCAGTCATGTTACTACAACCTGAACCAGAAACTTCCAAAACACTTTTTCTTCTCACGGCAGTAAAAATACCTAAATAATAATTGGAAATCACTCCACACTTTGCCACCCTTTCAAGATCACCCACATCTCCTGTCCAGGGGGGCATTCAAACTAATTTTTTTGTCCCAAGGAGATGCACATCGCTGCACTGATGCATATCAGGTTTGTTGTTCCTATTACATTTTGGGCTCATGAATCTCTTTGAGTCATTTTAACCCATGTGTTATTCATGCCATCGTTTTGGGTTAAAATGGCATCGTTTTGGATTAAAATGGAGCTGCCTCTCCTTCTTTAACAATACAGAGTGATCCAAATTAATTCGGAAGCGTATTCACATTGCCGACGATGTGGATCTTTCAGGAAAACTTAGGGGGGGGGACACCCGGTATTAAATATCATGGATTAAATTGGGGGGTTGCCAGCCCCCCTCCCAAAAGTGCATCAAGTGTATTCAGGACATGTATGAACACCAAGGATTCAATCCAGATTATTTTCATAGTGTGAATGGGGCCCAGGACAACTTTCTCACTCAGCTTTGTGGTAGGTCTGCTCCAAACGCCATCCCTATCTAGGAGGTAGACAGATCTTGTAGCACCTTTGAGACAAACTGAAATAAAGAAGTTGGCAGCATGAGCTTTTCGTCGACTTCAGTCGACTTCCTCTGATGTATTTAGTGGAGTGGAAATCAGGGACAGAAATACAAATGTTCATGCTGCCAACTTCTTTCTTTCAGTTAGCCTTTGCAGACTGCCAGAGATAGTGCACATTAAATTGAGGCAGTGCCCTGGCTCAGTGCTAGGGAATCATGGGAACTGTAATTTATTGTGGCACCAGAGCTCTCTGACAGAGAAAGCTCAATGTCCCAGAAAAAAATACAATTCCCATGACTCCCTAGCACTGAGCCAGGGCAGTGCCTCAATTTAATGTGCACTATTTCTGACAGTCTGCAAAGGCCCTTAGTCTCAGAGGAGATACAAGATCTCTCTACCTACTGATTCTACAGACATGGCTATATCTTTGAATTCTATCCCTATCTAGTGTTTCAGATAGCTTCGGGGGGGAAGCACACACGCTGGCCATGAGTTTGTCCCACTGCCACTCTACCAACATTCTTCAGACAGATAAGCCTTCATTGACATGGCACAAGAGGCATTGTGTTGGGCACTTAGGGACTCCAAAAGGGAAAAGGGGCAGCTGAGTTACACTTTGCCACATCTTGCACACTTGTTACAAGTGCAACTGAAAGGGAAGAAGGTGAAACAAGTAGCAGGAGCAAAATTCAATTAACTGTTTGCCTCTCTCAAATTCCTTTTGAGAGCTTTGGGATGTGTGCCGGTTGTGAAGGGTGGCTGAGAGAAGGCGGATGCAAAAGGACTGGAGCATTCTGTGCCAATAGGGAAACCCACCATCAGAGGAGATCAGAATAGTGTTCTGGTGACATTATGCTAACTAAACCCATAATTTGCTTCCTTTTATTAAAAAAAAGGGGGGGGTGATTTTCAAAGGGAGAAGCCGCATAAAAGTTTGAGTGCTGGATTCCAGGAGCTGTTGTTATGTGCCTCCAAGTCATTTTCAACTTATGGCAACCTTAAGGCGAACCTATCATAGGGTTTTCTTAGCAGGTTTCTTCAGAGGGGGTTTGCCGTTGCCATCCTCTGAGGCTGAGAGAGTGTCACTTGCCCCAGGTTACCCCAGAGGTCAAATTCCTGCTCAGCCATCAAAACCCACTTGGTAACAATTAATTCTTTTCTCCCAATATGGAGCCAAAGGCAGCTAACAATTTTGAGTTCAAACTGTGGTTAGTACAAAAGTTGGAAAAACAATCAGACAATCACATTACAGACATTAATTTAAAATACTTTTTTAAAAAAAAGTGGTTGAAATACGAAAAGGACAAAAGTTCAAATGTAAATCCAACACAATCGAGATACACAGACATCTGCACCAAAGAGTTTGTCATTGCCCTGGATAAACAGAAAGGTCTTCTGTTAGCAGAAGGAGAGCAGAGAGGGGCCAGGCTAGCATCCTATGGCAGAGAATGCCATAATCTGGAAGTGGCTGTCAAGAAGGCTCACTGCTGTTCCTAAATGTCCCTGCGCTTACAGTGGGACCAAGAGAAAACCCTCCTCTGAGGATCTTAAAAATTCAGTCAGGCTCTAATTGGGAGATATGAACTTTCATAGGCTCTGGATCAAATCCGTATAAGGCTTCAGAGGTCATAACCATCACTTTAAATTGTGCTTGGAAACAAACTGGTGGCCAGTAAAATAGGGGTGTTAATATGTTTCCTGTAACTAACCAGCACTTTGGCCATAGCATTTTGTTCTTGCTGCAGTTTCCAAACAATTTCCAAAGAGAGTCTCATGTACAGCAGGTCACACTCTCTCAGCCTCAGATGGGATCAGTTCACACATTCTCCGCCTCAAAGGAATCATAGAATCATAGAGTTGGAAGAGACCACAAGGACCATCCATTCCAACCCCCCCTGCCATGCAGGAACTCACAATCAAAGCACCCACAACAGATGGCCATCCAGACTCTGTTTAAAGACCTCCAAAGAAGGAGACTCCATCCCACTCCGAGGGAGTGTGTTCCACTGTCAAACAGCTCTCACTGTCAG